>JANRMT010062848.1:12013046-12029004 GCA_026402145.1 Polypterus bichir lapradei
ACTCTACCAGGCACTTAAGACAATAATACATAATTTACTTTAGAAATCCAGAACATTTAATTTTGTAATGGATCAATATATTTATTAGAATTTTTCTGCAATTATTTACAGCATGCTCTTTAAATCATTGCCCCAGGGCTTCAATCTTTTATATTTGCAACAGTTGCACAAAAAAGATTTTATAATTTAAAAAGTATTCTGTGTTATTCCTAATTACATTATTACCACTTAACAGTACAGTGTCCATGATGGAAACAAGAAAATTCACCTAGCAGTGTGATGTTTAAGTATATTGGTGTTACACATACTTTTTATGTTTTTCATTTGCTGTTTGTAATTCACATAATATTTTAGAAAAAATACAATTGTGCTTTCAACACCACACTCACTGTTATTTCTGGATCAGTATCCTATGCATTTATATACTCATTCCAGTTTACAATATTATGTAATTTGCAGTTAAATATTAAAGTGTCTAAATAAAAGTCCACACACTTGTTTTCAGTGTCAGAATAAATATTATCAGTTCCTAAAATGCCTGTGAAATATTATGAGGTTGACAGAAAACGACTGAGCCTAGTATAAAGCTCAAAAACTATCATCAGTGATTCTGTAAATCATAACTACACTCATTATAAGTTGGTAATTATTTCCTTGAAATAAAAGCATTTTTGAATTTGACAATAGATCTTAGAATGAACAAAAATTGTCTATGTTATCTGTATTAATGAAACCACAATATTGTAACACAGATCATATCTACTTGAAGCCACCCATTTATCCAGGTCCAGGGGTGTTTCAGGGCATAGTACAACAACAACAATAACAACATTTATTTATATAGCACATTTTCATACAAAAAATGTAGCTCAAAGTGCTTTACATAATGAAGAATAGAAGAATGAAAGACATAGTAAGAAATTAAAATAAGTCAACATTAATTAACATAGAATAAGTGTAAGGTCCGATGGCCAGGGAGGACAGAAAAACCAAAATAAACCTCCAGACGGCTGGAGAAAAAAATAAAATCTGCAGGAATTCCAGACCATGTGACCGCCCAGTCCCCTCAGTAGATATGTAAGTAGATGACATAGTCTTGTTGTGCATAATCTGAAGGAGCTATAGAGAGGGTTGTCATTCAGAGTCACAAAGAATGGGGATTAAGTAAAATGTTACTGAGTTTAGCCAAATTTACAGATACCTTCAGACAGTAATGCAAAATAATCACACCACTGGGAAAGATAACAGTTCTTGTGCTGGTGGTTGAAAAACTGCTTTTATTGTATGAATGTTACTAATAGCTATGTAAGATACACTTCCTTAAATGCAGTATTCCAGGGGTGACTACCTACTGAGTCCAGAATCCATTTGGGGGATTTCTGTGATCACATAATGAAGGTTAGGGATAAATAGAAGGGTTTCACTCTGTGAAGGCAATGTCCTGATATGAATGTGACAGATGAAAATTACATTAGATAGATGTGGAAGGCACTATATAATAGACAGATAGGTAATATTTTTCTAAGTAATATTTATAGTATTAAACTTCATCATTCTCATTACATCACAATATAAAAATATTTCATAACTTTGAAAGTTATATTTTATAGGAAGTAAACAATTAGGTATGACTAAAAATGGTTTTAGCCTAAATACTAATACACCTTTAAGGGCACGTGCATAGACGATACTGTTTATTTGTTTATTATTTTGTATTAAACCATTTGATGCAATTATGAAAGGAATATTCTACTATACAATCCGTTCATTTTCTATTCTACTAATGCAGATCAAGGTCAAATGGACGTTATGTACTTTTGGGCAGCATCAGGTGCAAGGTATGAAGCAATATAGGACGGGATGTCAGTCATTCACAGAGTACATTTTTAGACATACCCAGATTCACTTATATAGCACCTGTTTAGAATGACTAATTACACTATCTTATATCTCTGCTATGTCAGTGGAAGACTGACATAGCAAAGACATGAAATTGGTATTGAAAACTTAACACTGACACAGAAAGAACACACAAACTACACAGGCAGTGTTCAGAATAGTGTCTGAACACATGACTATCTCTGAGAAAATAGTGCCAATCCAATCACTGTGCTTCTCATGTTATTAGCACATATGCTCACAGTATGTCTTGCATTATTTCACAGCATTTCACTATACAAAGATAGCAGTTGCAAATTAGGCAAAAATGTAACACTTTATGAAAACGGAGTATAAAAGTTGGTAATCATTTTAAGTTTATTCTGCATTCAAATTGTTGTACAAAAAATGTTGTTAATTTCCAGAAAAAAAAAGTGAAAGGACTTTTAAAACAGTTCAAGAAAATACACATAATACTGTATATGTTTTAACCATTTCACGTGAGTAACGATAGTATTACAAATTTTATTTTGTGAAAAAATTTGCATCAAACTAAACACTTAATCAGTATCCATATAACAATTAAGTCAATATTTCAAACAAATAATATTGTTAAAAATAATTTTGCCAAAATATTACAATCTTGTTCTTTAGTAATCACAAAAATATGCCTCTCTTTAACACACTATATAAAAACATTGAAATACAAAATAAAATGCTTTGTTTTTTCTGACATAATCTAGAAATTTGTTTTAAGTTGTACTGCTATATTTGCATTAATAGCATTTTTTAAGTGTGAGTCAATGTCCTACATGAAAAACATCTTTTTAATATCAGAAAGTACAACATTGCTTGTATAATGAACCATACTTTATACTACTAATGAAACCATCATTTCTTGGTATTCCAAATATTTTTCCTCACTCACTTTGGAACATAATTAGGGGAACACAACAGAGAACAATGGCAACTTTTGCTGCTGAAGTGCAAAGAACTGTAAATGGAACATATTTATATGGCTGTATCGTAACGTTTGTTTTGTCACACAATATCCATTATCTATATGCCTGACTTTAGAATAGCTAAGAATTCACTGCGAAATTCAGGATAACTTTCATAGTTATCTGGCAATTCCAAAACCCCACCACAAGTTTGAGGCACTGGCCGGTGTGCCAAACCTTCAAGGTTCACAAAAGTTACATCAAAATTTTCTGTGCAAATTATATCTGAGCCTGTACAGAATCAAATAAATGTGGCCAACTCTGAATCATCTAGTTCCTTGATGAATTTTACCAAATAGTTTGAAACAGTTTTTTTGATTTTGGCTCATTTCATTTGGAAAATGGAACATCTTTCGAACTTTCTTGCTGTCAGGTACTGCCTCTTCATAAATTTTATTTAATGATGTCACAGTAAACATGATATTTTTCAGAACTTCGGTCCAGATATCAATAACAAACATTGGTTTGAATCAACTCCTTATGTGCTATCTCCATTATTATCTGCTAATTATTATTACTTTAGCCTCTCTGTTGTTATTTTTCTTATCTGGCAATCTACCAACTTTGCAGTCATTATCAACTGAAATTAAGGTAACAGCTACATTTTTATTTAAATTAATTATACAATTTTTAAAAAACTGCAAGCTTAATATGGCTCCCTATGGGATTCTTGACCCCACATACTTTTAAAAAGCCCAAGTTTCGTTTTGAATTTAAGAAAATTGTGCACAAGTATGTGTACTATACCCTAAATCTCTATCTTTTGTAATGTGATGATTACCCTCTCCTGGATTTTGTCCTTTAAAGATTTTTGTGTTTGTCTGTTCCCCAAAGCCATTTAGACAGGGCATGGTTGTGAAAAAGCTGAAGCCTATACCATAGCCACTGGGGCTAGTTTAACAATACCAGTACATCTAACCTGTATGTCTTTTGACTGTGGGAAGAAACTCACATTCTCACGGGAAGAACATGCAAAGTGCACACAGAAAGCATCCAAATCTAAGTCACCTTGTTGCTACCACTGCAACACCCTTTTTTGAGAGCAAAGTGGTGAATAAAATACACTGCACTATTTGTTGTTACACTATTAAATTCAGTAGTTTAATGTGTAGCAAATTCCCCATATTAGCATATGCTGACAATGAAATTAATTAATTTCCAATACCTTTTCTTTTTCTAAGTTTGGAATGATTTCCTGTAGATTTCTGCTCTTCAAAAAGTCAAAATACTTGTCATACATTATGTCTTGTAAGGCCATTCCTAACTGGAGACTGAAAATGCTAAAAATAAAATTATAAATGATTAATTTTTGTATCAAATCAGTAATTTTTTAATCCTTGGATTAAATTTTATTTAAAGCATTATTATTTTAGTTGATATCAATGTTAGGGTTTGTCATTACCAGGAACGCTTTTTATGTGTAAGTATTGTATTTTGAAATTATAAAAATCAAAAACAACACATTTACAAAACATGTTTGAAAACTGCAAATTTAACAGGCTGTCTGGTAATGATATTGATGAAACAGACACAGATATGGTACATAAAGATGGAGACAAGGGTGGACAGTACCTGATGAATGACAGAATTATGAGGTGCTTTGAATGTATGTAGAAGTATGTGGAATATGAAAATAATGAATATTGATGGTTAATTTATTTAATCTATTTAACCATTTTTTAAATTCTGACAGAATTTTAGTATTATTACATTTTTCCTCCGTCAGGTTTGGCTTTTAGGATTCAACATGACTGCTTATTATTTTAAGATGTTCTCACACTTGTAATGCATCTGTTTTCTGAAACAGAAACAGTGCATAATTAAATATAAAGAGTATATGTAAACATTTCATAACGAGTAAGACAGACAAAAACATTTCACACCTTTATTTTTTATTAAAAACTACAATTAAAAGGTTCATTGGATATGATTTACACAGGATTTTTGTGTAGAATGTTGAGTAAATTCCTAAATTAGACACTTTGTGACTGCAAATATTGTAAGAAAATGGTTAATCAATAAATACAATTACAATATTTATATGTAATGAAAATACACTGAATAGCAGCTTCTGAAATTTCAATCGTTGTATATACTTGTTTACATCGCAACTGAATCCAAATCTTCCAACTTGAACATAATCACTTCAAATGTAAAGGAATGTAGAAATGAAATAAACTGTTACATTATATTAAAACACGTGGGTCTTAAAAAAGCAAATAAGGGGAGAGTGATCTTTACTTTAAGTTTGTTTGCTGTGGGCTTCTTTTCGACTTCATTTAGGCAGTACGAATGTTAGCTAAAAGTAAGACTGCAGTAGCAATCCAATCACGTTTTATCAATCCATCCATTATCCAACCCACTATATCCTAGCTACAGGGTCACGGGGGTCTGCTGGAGCCAATCCCAGCCAACACCAGACGAAAAGGCAGGAAACAAAACCCGGGCAGGGCCCAATCACGTTTTATTTTTGCCAAATAAACCCTCGTCAAGTTTAATGAGTTACCTTTTACCTAGTCGAGCTACGGCCCTTGGAAAATCAACCCCACCACTGTCATCTCAAATTAGTAGGTGTGCTTGCACTTGGCAATGCACTCTGCTATACTAAATCTAGTATGCACCCGTCCATTTTTGACGACGCAGTCACTTATAATAATGTTTGATTCATTTTCGGGAATTCTTTGAATCAAATCACGAAATCTCCACACACATTATGGTCAGGCGGTAGTTAAAGATGAGCACGTTGCAGATTCGTTTAAACATTATCTTTACTAAAACAATTCAAATACGCTATCTTTACCACTAGTAGGATGTGTATTAGACACCTTTCACTTGAACCGTTGTTTTAACTGAGCTGTATGTCATCGTTAAAACGGAATTTCTGGATATACTTATATTGTATGTCTATCAACCTATATTATCATCGAAATATATGATTTAGGTTTAATTTTTTGTTTTGAGTTCTAAATTACCTCTGCTTTGCAGATGCCTGCGTTGTGAACCTGAGCTTTGTCCTCAGAAGACGGTTGTGCGAGTACACCAGTCGCTGCTAGTCGGCAATGTGCAGATATTACTTCAAGCCTTTGGCAATGGCTTCTTTTGTGAAATAACGCAATTGGTATTGCAAAATAATGCAATACCTTTGCGATATAACAAAATTATTATTGCAAAATAATTCCGTACATAGGACCTTGAAATGCCTGAATGAATCATCCACAGAGCAGTTAGTTCTGTGGCCGCAGCTCAGTTGTGCACAACAACCCCAAATGGAAACATTGTAATTTTTTTTCTTTCTTCGAACTTTCCTCGTACTGTTTTTTTTTTGCCTTTTTTGCTTCCTGCGGTTTTCAATGATACCTTTTACTTATTGCTCATCAACATTTGAAAAACATCCATTGGAATTTAACTCACTGTCACCCTCCTATAGAAACCGCAGACACGAAACAACTATAACAGTTCACATTAGAAAAAAAAACTAATTTTTTGCAGCTCTCGATTGCTGCAAAAAGAAAAAAGACATTGCCAGTAAATTCGGAATTTCGCCATTGACACTGTCAACTTTCCAGAAAGACAGAGCAAAAAAAGTAGAAAAATCTCGGGTTGCAAACATATGTGAACTGCTGCATTTGAAGACGTCGAAAAACCCGTTTTTATGTGGTTCAGTGATGCTCATTCAAGAAACATTCCTATTAATGTGGCACTCATTCAAGAAAATGTGAGGTTTGTAAACTCTCTTGGGACCTTTCCCAACTAGACAGCAAGCTGAAGAGCATCCTGAAGTGCAATCTCCACGTCTGTACAGGGCAATAGCAGGCTCACAGATATGCTCCGCCAAAGTAGACAGAAAAAATCTCAATGGGTGATGCAAGGTTAGGCACGTAAATTGTAAATGCAGATAACAGGATTACTTGATCACTGACCTGGTCACGATCCTGCCTGACTGCTATGTCTGTGTATAGCAAAGTGGCAGATCACGCTACAATAAATAACTGTACCGTTCCTGTTTCAAGCTGAATAAAGATAGTTTTGCTAAAGTACTGAGACTAGGCCTCGTGTTTTGGGGTGCAAGACAAGGACTTACAGTGCAACCCCAATCTTTTATGATTTGCTTCTGTGTCGCTTCACTGCAGCGCTGTGAGTCTCCTATTGCCCTACTCCAGCAATGGACAAACAATCTTCCACAGACAGTGCAATTGCGCTTCAGGACGGACTTCAGCGCGTCGTTCCCGTTGGGTGGGGAGTGGGGGGTCTGAAAAGAGTTCAGAAACCTCACAATATGAAGAAGAAATAATGATTCAGCTCCTGACTGATAACTGTGCTGCCCACAACATGCTTCCACATTCAGATAATGTTCGCTTTGAATACTTCCCACCCAGTTACACGGCAGTGCTTCAGCCATTGGATTTGGGCATCATTCGCACCCTGAAAGTGTATTATCGCAAGGAAATGCTGAGAAAAATTCTCGGCAGCATAACTTGTAGGCAGGAGAAGATTAAAAGTAACGCGAAAGAAGCTATTGAAATGATTGCAAACGCCTGGATACAAGTTAAAGAAAGCACTATAGTAACAAATACAGAATCTCATCACAACAAAATATGTTTTAGGTCCCTGGCACTTCATTATAACAGAATTTTACCTGCATATATATATATATATATATATATATATATATATATATATATATATATATATATATAAAAACGCCCAGATGGACTGGAGGAGGGGTTACGCCTCCTCCAGACCACGAGGGGGTGACTGCCCTGGTGGCTTTGGAGACCACGGGAAAAGAGCATGGAAGCTCAACCCTATAGGGGCCCGTGGTCACCACCAGGTGGCGCCCAGATGCCTGAGGAGCCCTGGTCCTCAGCACTTCCACCACACCCGGGAAGAAGACCAGGGACACCCGGAGTGCTTCCTGATGCACAGCCGGCACTTCCGCCACACCAGGGAGTGCCGGCAGGAGTTCGTTGGGAGGCACCTGGAACACGTCCAGGTGAATATAAAAGGGGCTGCCTCCCTCCATTCGATGGCTGGAGTCAGGTGGAAGAGGACAGAGCTTGGAGGAGAGGATTGGAGGCAGACCTGAAAGGCATTGTAAGAGGCCTGGACTGAGGGTGTTTTGTACGGGGTACTGGGTTGTGTGCTGTCACTTTGTAAATAGTACTGCTTTAACGATGTCTACCTGTCTGTGTCTGGGCCGGCTTCCACAATATATATTGTGGCAGATGACCGGGGCCCATGCTTGGCTGGGATGCCCCTTCACCACATCTGCCAGGCGGACAAGGGTGGGAAGCCCAGTATCTCCCCCTGGACGCTAGATGGCAGCATCCCTGGGTTACAGCGATGCCTCGGACTCCCCCAGGGCTTCATTGGGATTGGAGTTCTGTGCAGCTCTGTGGGGTTCCGCAGGTGCCGCCGGGGGTGCTGCACCAGGAACGACTGGCCCCTTTTGGGCACTGGTTTCGCCACACCTGGAAGTGCAGCTGGAGGCCAGCAATCAACCACCTGGAGCACTTCCAGGTGCCTGATAAAAGGGAGCCAGAAACCACCACTCGTTGGCCAGAGTTGGGTGGAAGGAGAACAAAGCTGTGGAGGAGTGGTGGTGAAAGAGAGTAGTGTGGTGACTAAGGGATTAGTGCTTGGGACTTTGTATTACCTGGGTCACGGGGAAGATGTGTGCCCACAGGCGAAGAAAAAATAAAAGTCTTTTGTTTTATACGTGCCTCCCGTGTCAAGTCTGTGCTGGGTCGGGCGCAATATCTTTCTTACACTGTCGTAGTTGGCAGGATTCCGGTCCATCCAGTTGGGTTGGAACCTGCATCAAATTTGTGTAAGGACCCGGCACAGCAGTGCGAGGCACGTGCGCAGCAAAGCTATGCAGAAGGCGCGACCCCGCGAGAGCACACCAAAGCGTGCACATGCGGCAGGGAAGCCGCAGGTTGACCACCAGGAATCCCCGAAGAACGCTGCACTGATGGGGAAGAAACGTTCCGGGCAGACTCAAAAGTTGACCGCCCGACGCCGCCACACTGGCCGGCAGTGCGGGTTGCAGCAGGAGGTAGGTGACGGGCCCAGAGAATGTTACTCTGCCTTTTCATCTATCTGCCTCCTAGACACCGAGGGGCGGGATACCCGTTGGAACGTACAACCATGGCATGTCGGCGGAGCGAGCTCCGGGGAGAGCGAGGCTGACCTGAGTACTTTCTTCAGCCTTGGACATCCTTCGGAGGACAGAGGCCCGGCGGATCTCCCTGACGCATTGTTTCCTGTGGAGGAGCAGAAAAGCCTCCTCATGACAGGTACGATACAAGTGTAGAGACGGGGATGGCGAGACTCCACCCTGATCCCGAGAGACACCCGGAGGAGCCGCTGGGAGGAGTGCATGGCTTGGGTGACCGGAGAGTTCACGTCTTGGGTGACCGGAGATTCTTGTTTCGGGCTGCACGGGATCTGGAGGGCATTGTCCTACCCCTGCAGTCCCTTTTTCAGGTTTTCCAGGCCCTGCAAGAATCGAAGGAAGGGCTGGAGAAGATGCTCGGTGCACCGGTTAGAGATATCCTGCAGTGGGTGAGGCGACGCGGGGCTGATTCTTCCAGCCTGACCAACACAACGGTACAGGTGAGCGAGACCTGTGCCATAGATGAAAGAAGGGGACGGGGTGCAGCGGTAGCAGTGATTAGTACTGCTTGCCAAGCAATACCGCCTCCTACAATGGACGCGGGTGCGATGACTGATACCGCGGCAGTGGGGTGTGCAGGGATGGAGCTGATTGACGTCGCTTGCCAGACAGCCCTGCCGCAACTGCCGGCGTCAGTCTCGCGGGCATCCAAAGGGGTACAGGCGGCACGGGGAAGACGTGTGCCCACAGGCGAAAAAAAAATAAAAGTCTTTCGTTTAATACATGCCTCCCGTGTCAAGTCTGTGCTGGGACAGGCGCAAATATAGCGCCTTTCTTACTATATATATATGTCTTTGTCTGAGATACATATTTGATTGATAAAAAAATATGGTTTGCTAGTCTTGTTTTTTCTATTCTGGGTTTAACCTGTACCTCTTTTGTCTTTATATGTTTTTAACTTCATTTTGACTTTGGTGCCAGGCTGCCTGGATTGAGTCTAATCCAGTAGGCCCAGACCGGATATTAGGGCAGATCTGGCTTTTTGTATGTTTTTTGAGGCATGTGTCCCTTTTGTACTTTGTAGTAGCAGAATCCAAAACACAGTGTAAATTAAAAAAAAACAATAAACACAAAACAAAAATATCAAATAAGAGAACTTAACAAAAAATGACCAAAGGAAAGCATAACAAGCTAATCAACTAAAGCAAACTAAAAGAAAAGAGACTGAGATCAGGAATGGAGCCCTTGTAAGACCATGACAATAAATACCAAAACTACTACAAGAGAATTGAATTATACTGTAAGTAACAAAACAAGAGGCAAAACCCATAGTCAAAAACAGAAAACAAAAAAATAAAGCCATGACCCTGATGTAATATTCTTTCCTTTTCTATTTTGTGCTGCTGCGGGAGATTAGTGAGGTAACTGGGGCGAGATAAACCTGCATGTGAGGGTGCAGTCTGTCTCAATTGCTTCATCAGCTTTCTGCGTTGCACATTTAAAGCGCTTTGCCCACAGAGGCATATATGGGGGAGCTGATATAGGAAAAAAGGAACAAGACAGAAAGGAAAAATTAAAGAAAAAAGGACAGAGGTTAAAGGAAGGAGAGAGAAAGGCGTTACTGAGCGAGAGCTGATGCAAGATGGGAGGAAGAAGGCGGACAGGAATGGAGCCTCAGGAAAAGAGCATGTGACCGGTGCTTAGTAGAGGGCTGAATGAATTGCTCCTGTTGTGCAGCTATGGAGCAGAAGCGACCATTATGCTCAGGGTGTGGTCTCACCGGGACGAATCAGTGATTGGCAATGTTGGGAGTATAGCACACTCTTGCTGGGAGGAGCCAGGTAACAGCAGCATTGCGAGTGGAGCACGTCTCAGAGGCTGCCCTTGGAACGCCATGGGATTGGTGGCAAGGACATGGGCCAGAATAAAAAGTTGTCTGTGCCTGTCAGATGGACATCTCTCTGTGCTGCGGGGTCTGTTCAGGGTAAGATGGAGTAATATCTGTTTTAAAAGGAAGGCTTCAGAGCTTAGAACAGTAAAGGACAGTTTCCTGCCTGTTGTTTTAACCTTGTTTTAATGGATTTATTTATTGGTATCTTTAACATCTACAGACATTCAGTTTTATGGTTTATTTATTTATTAACTAATGGAGCAGTGCATCACTTTTGAACACTTTGTTTTTTGGATTGTTTTTAATAAAAGCGCTTCACCTGACCCTTGCTATGTTTGCAAGCGGGATAGTGGACCTAACCTACACCATCACATATAGTGACATTATGTTCTCCATGTATGCTCTGAGGCTAGGGATCTGCACTGGTAATCGGGAGGTTCGAATCCTGTAAATGCCAAAAGGGACTCTGCTCTGTTGGGCCCTTGAGCAAGGCCCTTAACCTACAATTGCTGAGCGCTTTGAGTAGTGAGAAAAGCGCTATATAAATACAAAGAATTATTATTATTAGGCTCACCCGCCTTTTAAGGCGACCGACTTTTAAGTTGACCACTTCTTAAGGCAATTCAATATGTAGATCAATTTGATATTTTATACAAACTCATTAATTTGGTTATATTGCATTTGAGTGGTATTACTTTAATACTAGTAGTTTCTGTTATTTTTGTGATGAAATTTAAACTTTTTTTCTATATTGAGGTCGACCTTTTGAACCCCCCTGATATTTACTACGAGGTGAGGCATTTGTACTCCATCAACATTAATTATTTTTGACTTAATCATTTTTGGTATTTTGTTGTTTGCTACACATTGTTAATACATTAACATTTAGGGTGAATGCTTATGTCAATGTGACATCACAGATGCCATCCTAAATAAGACCAAATTATGTCTTCATTAGTGTCTTTGCATGAAAGCAAAGGAACTGTTCTTACACAAAATAAAGTTAGAGTTTCCATAGCAAATTAAACTTTTTATAGGTTTACTAATCTCTTTGCCTATAATAGATTACACATTTTTTCAGGCCCCTTTGCATTGTTTGTCAGTCTTTCTCTTTATGTGTTACCCCAGCCTGCATTAGCTTCTCTGTTAGCTATTACTTTTAAAAGCTATTTACTGCTTTTAATAGCTACTCCTTGTCACTCTAAAACTCATGCAGAGGGTATCTCTCTCTCTCTCTCTCACTATCTACCAATCACAGCATTCTTAATAAAATCAGAACATTCTTAAAAGAACAAGGTAGAGAAAAGCCCTCACTCATTATCATTCATTTTATCTCCAATAATACATTGGGAGTCTGTCTTCCATGCTTACAATATTCCATACAGGCATCAAACTTTTTGACACATACAAGACAGTTTGATATGGTACTTACTATCTGTTCTGCCATACCATCTGCCGCTGGTGCTGCCTATTCCCATAATTAATAAAAAAAGCTGACTTTCATTGTGGTTTTCATAACAAACCTACTTTATCTAATTTATGGTAATGGCTAGATGAAGTTTTTTTACTGGCTTTGGGTGCAAGTCAGGAACCAGCTTTGGATGGGATGCCAGTCCATAGCAGAGTCCACTCATGCACACAGTTCATCATGGTGTGAATGTATGCCTCAACCTAACAAATGTTTCTTTTTCACTATGTTTTCAGATTAACACTTAACACACAAACATGGGGATAATAAACAGTGACATAATTAAAGTTATTGGATCAATGAAGTAGCTTGGTGTGTGCGTCTGGATGTATGTGTCTTGTGGTAGGTTGGAGCCCTGCCCGGGATTTGTTCCTGCCTTGCGCCTTGTGTTGGCTGGGATTGGCTCCAGCAGACTCCAATGACCCTGTGTTCGGATTCAATGGGTTGGATAATGGATGGATGGATCAATGAAGCAACAATCTAACATCTGTATCACTAGGCTGCCCTGATTAATTTTATTATATATTACCATATTATAATACAGTATATTAGATTGCATGGTTTAGACTCATTAATCTTTAAAAGACAGGGTATTCTAAATGCAGAACAAATACATAACAACAGAAACTCATGCTTATCTTCCAGCTCAAAGATCAATAAGCTTTGTCAGTGAACAGTTGTTTAAACCATTTACAAGGTATCATGTACAGTATGGAGCGATAAACTGAATTAGGTGACTCTCTTAAAAGTCTTCTGACACTACAGCATTGATTCCTGTTATTCAAAAAGTAACTGTAGCCACTAACACCCTATTGACCATTCATCTGCCCAATGGGATGCACCAGTGCTTTGTTACCTTCTCCTGCTGCCAGCTGTCCTAATATCTATATTCTAGCAAAATTCAGTTTTTTTTCTGAAATAAAGACTTACACTTAATAACCAGCCATATCTGTCACCAGTTACCAATAGATTACTGCTTTCCTGCACATACGAAATTGAAAATTTACTGAACTGGAGATACTGGAGAACTTTTCTTTTGTCAATCTTATGACTTATTTGAACTGTCAGCTACTGTGTCCTGTTAGTAGCAAGGTAAAATAGCTTATACATTGTAACAATAATACAACAGAGATATCATAAAGATTTGGGGTAGCCATCCATATATTGTTTTCCCGGCTGCAAAAGTTTTTTAAGCATGATGTGCATAGAACAGAGTCCACAACAGAACTAACTATAATAGACCAAGATGGAGGCTGTAAAGGCCCGTAGAGGAAATGACGTCATCAGACTGGCCAGAACCAGAAGTGATGTCAGCAAAGGGGCCGTCTTTGGAAGTGATGTCAGCAAAGGGGCTGGCTCTGGAAGTGATTTCTTCTGAGGCGCCGGAACCTTGCAGGATTTCCCGGGAAAGGTCTGTAGGGAACTGAGAAAAACAGTCAGCGCACTCCGCCACCCCCTGGTCAGATGTTTAATTACAATTACTCAGACCCTTTTGCTGCCTCTTACACGCACGTGTGTGACAACATGTAACATGCATCTGTCTGTGTTATGGTTTTACTCAGCTGTTATGTGACTAGATCGAGTCCTTGGTATGCTGCTGTGCATTAAATCTCAGCCGGTTTACTTCCAGAGCCCACTACCATGCCATATGCAAACCTACTTTCATCTTAGTCTTTTCCATTCTTTCTTAATTGCAAATGCATACATGATCTTTTGGTATCTGCTTTAAGTAGATTTATCTGCACAAATACTGCTGCCACATCTTGAGCAATCAACTATATCCAAAAAGCAGATAATTAAAAACAAATTAACAGAACTCCTAGCCTGCCAAGTGCAATGATGTTGTCTTGATTTTCTGTGTAAAATTATAAAATATACTATGAACCAAAGAAGCCAAAAACAAAGGAGAAAGGTGTATTTTTGAACAAAACAGATTACACTGGAAGGATTAAAGTAATAGTAGTATGTTGTAGAAGTAACCAACGTACAAGTAAAGAAAACGATCACACAAAACATTTGGCCACTCAGAGACATCTGAATGTTGGCAACACATTAAACAACTTCTACTTGGAAAGATTTCAGACTCCACAACTGCATTAACTGATCTGATCACATTGAGGATGTCAGATTACATGACTAGCTTTCACAGGGGATAACAAATTACATGACCCCATTATAATTTTCTAGCACAGTTTTAAATTTCCAACGTACTGCAAGTTCATCGCATTCTAACAATTAATGTGCTGCCTGAAAGCTCCAGTGCCTGCATGAATGCTTTCCAAGTACAATGAGTTAAGCCATAATCTCTGCCCTTTGTAATTATTTTTTCCATTAGTTTATGGTATGACAAACATGAGACATCAGCAAGAGAAGCTTCTTTTTAACTTGTGTGGTCCAAAATGTCCATGTTCCATATTATTTGTCGTATTATTCTCTGCATTGTACTTTCAAATGCATGATCATTGGTTCTTAGCTGTTTCTCACACACACACTCATACACACCCATCCCTACAACTATTAAATTCAATTAGATGCTCATGTTCCTCCACTACGGTTTGTTTATTATGTAGCAAAGGCCTCATTTTAACACACTACTTTTGCCTCGTGCAAATGCAACAATCTGTCACTTAATGTGGACAAGATGAAAGATATGATTATTAAACAAGGTGGTCACAGGAACGTGCTGAAACTTGGTAAGATTAGGTAAATGAAGTCTGCAACTTAAAGTCACCAGAAAAAAATCATGTAGTATGACAGGGCCTTAACAGGTTAGTCACCTTGTCTAACAAGTGAAGATGGTTATTCATTTTCCTACCAACGTACACACCAATTACTCACTTATCTCACCCCATTCCTCCTCTCTCTGTTAAGACTCTGTTCTTGTCATTGGCTTATTGCTTGTCTTCGTTTCTTTTTCTGACTCTGCTCTCACTGAACCACCAAACAAGTGACTTTTAAGACCCATCCCAAAGTTATTCCGAGGGTGATTTCCTACTATCATTTTTAGTCTCTGGAATCTATACTAATAAACGGCAAAGCCCTCACTCACTCACTCACTCACTCACTCACTGACTGACTCATCACTAATTCTCCAACTTCCCGTGTAGGTAGAAGGCTGAAATTTGGCAGGCTTATTCCTTACAGCTTCCTTACAAAAGTTGGGCAGGTTTCATTTCGAAATTCTACGCGTAATGGTCATAACTGGAAGGTATTTTTCTCCATTTACTGTAATGGAGTTGAGCTTGACCGCCGTGGGGGCGGAGTTTCGTGTGACATCATTACGCCACCCACGTAATCACGTGAACTGACTGTCAACGCACTATGTAGAAAACCAGGAAGAGCTCCAAAATACGCTGAACAAAACATGCATTATATAATTGAGAAGGCAGCGAAACATTAAGAAGCGAGCGAGTGACATACTACCATATTCATCAGTACAGCTACTTCGGAAACAAAGCGAGGTATAAACCTAAACTTTAAATTAACTTAATAGACAGGCTGCCGCTGGTGCTTTTCGTGCCCACGGGTAATGCGGGATACAAGTTTAATGAGAGGACGCAGGATATAAACGAGAGTTTTGATCACTTTGTAACTAAGTTAAA
>JANRMT010062848.1:12039004-12096877 GCA_026402145.1 Polypterus bichir lapradei
TTTAACTTAGTTACAAAGTGATCAAAACTCTCGTTTATATCCTGCGTTCTCTCATTAAACTTGTATCCCGCATTACCCGTGGGAATGGAAAACGCAAGCGGCAGCCTGTCTATTAACTTAATTTAAAGTTTAGGTTTATACCTTGCTTTGTTTCCGAAGTAGCTGCAATGATGAATATGGTAGTATATGTCACTCGCTCGCTTCTTATTGTTTCGCTGCCTTCTCAATTATATAATGCATGTTTTCTTCAGCGTATTTTGGAGCTCTTCCTGGTTTTCTACATAGTGCGTTGACAGTCAGTTCACGTCATTACGTGGGCGGCGTGATGATGTCACACGAAACTCCGCCCCCACGGCGGTCAAGCTCAACTCCATTACAGTAAATTGAGAAAAATACCTTCCAGTTATGACCATTACGCGTAGAATTTCGATATGAAACCTGCCCAAATTTTGTAAGGAAGCTGTAAGGAATGAGCCTGCCAAATTTCAGCCTTCTACCTACACGGGAAGTTGGAGAATTAGTGATGAGTCAGTCAGTCAGTCAGTCAGTCAGTGAGTGAGTGAGGGCTTTGCCTTTTATTAGTATAGATTAGTCCTTTTCTGCCTATACACCATTGGTTTCCAAGTGTCTTCATGTTCAGTATATGTGGCCAGTAGATAAATCTCTGTGGACTGGGTGCTGATGATTCCATTCAGATACAGGAATGGAGAATATTTTGGACTATAATCAATTTTTCAATATAAATGGACCATAATAGTAGTGACTTTAGCTATTAAAATGATTAAGCTAATCATCAATCAAAAAAGAGCAAAATCATTAACTACAAGCTACTGATAAAGAATACATGTAGTTGGGATCAGACTGATTTAAACTTTAAATGTATGCATTTGTGTGGTCTGTTCCAGCAGCTAAGCTAATGATAAATAGTATTCCCTTTCTGAGTATGTGCTTTTTATCAGTCTGTGTGAGCTTATTCTCCTTCATGTTCAGTATGTTTAGGTGGTAGATATACTTCTGTATCTTGGATGCCTGATGATTATGAATGTATAGTGGTGTGAGCAGGATTGTAGAATGAGAAGACTTAATTGCTGAGAATACTGGTAACAGATATATCTCTTATGAAATATTAAATGTGCATTAGTCTAGAAGAGACATTACCATAAACAATGAACAAGTAACAAACATTTAGCAGATACAGTAAGGGAACTTGAAAAATAATAATACATTTGTCAATATTGATTGTCCTGCAGTGAAGACAACAGAGAGGTGAGCAATGAAAACTATTTAAACTATAACTATTGTATATGTGTTGAAGAGAGGGATATTTTGGCAAATCATTGTCTCTATTGATCCCTTAATCTTACTAAAAGGATTATACTGCTTGCCTGGGGCCCATCTTCAAAACAGCCTTCATGGCGATATACTATGTCAGCCAATTTTCAGTTATCTGTAATTTTTCTCACTGTTCAAATTCTGTCTCTAAATTAAGGATAGTGCTAAAGCTTTTTAATCATCCAAGGACCACATAGTTCCTTCCACTGGAAGTTTTTACATTTTATTATTATACAACATTAAATCACGTTAGATTTAAATTGGCTTTTTTGACACTGATCATCAGAAAAAGACTCTTTAATATCAAAGTGAAAGCAGAGCTCTTCAATGTGGTCTACATTAATTGCAAGGACAAATACAAATTAATTGATCATATAGATATTCAAGTCAGTATTTAATAGATGCACCTAAGGGAGCAATGAGAGCCTTCTGTGTGTGTACAAAAGTCTCCATCAGCTTTACACACCTGGACACTGACGTTTTTCTCCATTCTTCTTTGCAAAACTGCTCATACTAAGTCACATTGCACGGGAATCATAAGTAAACAGCATTTTTAAAGTCCAGCTACAAATTCTCAGTTTGATTGAGATCTGGGCTCTGACTCTGCCACTCAAAGAACTTTAACATAATTGTTTTTCAACCATTCCTTTGCAACTTTTGCTTTATGCTTGGGGTTGTTGTCTTGCTGTAAAAAAATCTCAGATTTTCACAGATGACTTCCCTCTAGTTTGTTACATTCATTTTATCCTAAACCCTCACAAGGTTCTGCGGCAGAGAAGCATCCCCACAGCCTGACGTTACCAGCACAATGCTTAATGGTAGGGAAGGAAGGTATGCGTTTGATAAAATGCAGTGTTCAAAACTGAAATTTATTCTGATGGCCAAAAAGCTCAATTTTGGTATCATCGGTCCATAAAACCTTCTTCCAGCTGACTTACTTCAGAGTCTCATCTGTACCTTCTGGCAAAATCTAGCTGAGAATTCATGTGATTTTTTTTTTTTTTTTTTTAACAGTGATCCGTCTCTTTCCCAATCTCTTATAAAGCTGCAACTGGTGAAGCACCTGGGCAACAGTTGTTACCATAGGTCACTTGGAGGCCTCCCTCTGTAGTCTGGAATATCTGTGTGTCCCTGTAAGTTTGTACCTTTTCCCATTCCTGTTTTTTGTGGAATGCCTTAATTTGTAAGGCCGGCTAATTGTACAGGAGGAGGGGAGCACCTAGCTTGGAGGGCCAACAGACTGTACGGGGAGAAGCTATCAGTATGTAAAGGGATGGCGGGAAAAAGGAAAAAAAAAAAGCACAGAGCCAGGAGAGAGGGGAATTCCATCACAGAAAAAGGCAAGAGGGAAAGGATTGACTGCTCATTGATAACGTCGGGTGAAAGTTATTTTGGAGAGGACCTGACGATCCATGCACAAGGAACGGTTAATCTGTATGTTTCCTGGAATAGGAGGTATTGGTCGTTGCCTCATTCCCCACTGCAGACTGAGCTCAACGATACCGTACAGATAAGATTTAAAGGACTATAAATCCATTGTTTTTTTGTTTTGTTTCAATTGCTCAAATCTCTATTAGTAATGTATGTTTTCAAGTGATTTGTGCCGTGATTTTTGGTGGGGGGGGGGGGAGCGCTGCAGCGCGATATTATGTATAAAAGTTTTTTTTTGTTACAATGAGCATGTGTATTGTCTTACAATATTCATTTTTTACTTGACCCTGCTTTCACTGGTGTGTCTCGATACTTAAAGTGGTGTAGTAGGAAAGTAGTGTTGGTCACTCGCACCCCGGATTATTATTATTTTTTTCCTTTGCTGCCTTTTAAGGAGGGCAGTGTGTATTATAATTGTGCTAGATCTGAGAGCTGTACAGTCTTCTACTAGCATGATCATACAGTTTTTGTGAATGGCCTGCTCTTAGAAGATTTACATCTGTGCCGTACTCTTTCCATTTTTTAATGATTGATTCAACTGCACCTTAAGGGACAATGAGTCACTTGCAGGTTTTCTTGTATGCATCCCCTGATGTCTGCTTTTCAATCACCTTTTGATGGAATTGCTTGCAGTGTTCTATTTGTCTTCATAATGTAGCTTAGGCCACCATACTGACTCAAAACAAGCTGGACTTTCCATATAGCATGCATTTATATTACAATCAATTGAAACCCCTAGACTACAGACAAGTGATCTCTTCTGAACTAATTATGTGACTTCTGAAACAAGTTGGCCACACCAGTGGTAATTTAAGTGTCTTATATTAAAGGGAACAAATATTTATACAATCAATTATTTTGTGTTTTAAATTATATCAACTTTGATTCAATGCTGTATAATGATATAATCTGAAAACTTCAAGGATAAACCTCCAGGGGGAGAATACATTTTTAGTCAATGTAGGTTAACCAAGTAGTGCACATTGTATTAGTCAAGTATTTATGTGACTGCTCTGTTTCTTTTCAGCTGATTTAGTTGCACAAGGATGTACAGCTCAGCTCTTTGTGCAAGTATACCATTCAATTGTATTACTGATTTGCAGTACATCCATGCATTTAATTATTTAAGTGTTACTGACTACCACCTTGACCCCCAGTTGTTTATAAACTTTTTTCATTTAAATTGCCACATTATATTTCAAATTTGTCTAATAATGACTTAAGCAGTTTTCAGTGTTATCCTTCCAAAGCTCACAGGCTAACAGAGAGCTCGAAGACCTGATGGAAAAGTACAGCAGCATAATTTGAATGTGAAAGTGCACATTCAATACTTGCAAGGCCATAAATCTTCTCTGAAGATGTTGCCTAGAGATGGTTTCCTATTCTGTTATCAATTGCTATGCAGCAAGGAAAAACAGCATTTGACTCATGTGTTTCTTTTAACATTTGATTGCTGTTAAGACAAATTAAGCTAATGTTGGATTCTCCTCAAAATTAGAAGCATAGGACACCCTGTTCGGGAGCCAACAGTCCTTATTTTTAAAAGCAGAATGTTTGGTACAGCATCTGTTACCAAACTAACATGGCACACATCACAGGACAGCTTTCTCAAAATCCCGTCTAAGGGCTACCTCCCACTGCTTCCTGAGGTGGATTTCTTTGGGAAACCTTCAAAGTTTGAGAAATACTGTATTAACAGCTAACAACAATCTACATAGTTAGTGACTGAATACGTTTAGCCAAAACGTTGTTTGGAGGCTCACTTGAGCACATAAATGCATAGCTTTGCTTGCTTAGCCTGGCATAGCTAAACTTAAGATTATAAAACGGGATTTTTTAATGGCCAAATATAACCAAAACAATTGTTCAACCTTATCTATGAAATGTAATCCTCCGGGAACTGGTTTAGAGCTTACAGCGGTTTGTACAATCCCAAGCAGCACATGCATGAGGCATCTTTATCCATTACTTCACTCCACAGCAGTGCCACTCGCAATATGGCAGCGACGTTGATGTACGATGCTGCTGGTAATGCAGCGTCTAGTATTTCTATGTCTATGGCTTCCATGGCCTGGCTGGTTCTTTAGGCCCACCAGTCCTTTTGTCGGTGACGGGCTTCTTCGGGCCGCCTGCTGTCGTTAGGCCGCGCCTGGCTGTCTTCTTGCCCATCTGGGAGGCGCGGTGTCTTCAGGGTCCTAGTGTGACTATGCTATTTGCTCAAAACATGTATATGTTGTGGGAGTGTGTACACTTTGCGCCGCGCCAAAACCGTGTGCATCTTGCGCTGCTGTGCTGGGCTACTTTACAAATTATTTTTAAAGATGAGTCCCTGCCTTGAACCAGGCAGAGAGTTCCATCTAGGATGCCATGTAAAAGATAGCCAGGCAACAGACAGACTCGACTCCAGTTGTTCAAAACACACACACGTTTTATTTTACCTATTTACACTATTTACAATAATTAACGCAGTCCTTGTTCCTTCAGCCTCCTCCACTCCCCTCTCACAAGCTCCGCCCTCTTCCAACCGACTCCGGCTCCCCGATTGGAGTGAGGCGGCCCCTTGTATCTTGCCCCAGGTGTGCTCCAGGTGCATTATGACGACCTTCCGTCAGCACTTTCCAGTGTGGCGGAAGTGCTACCCTTGCACCCGGAAGTACTCCGGGCATACACCATCCCTGATCCGGGTTCAAAGACTGTCCAGGCACCCAGGGAAGAATAGTGCCACTCTCCTGGTCTGTCCTTCCTCCAGGCGGCCCGGTGGGGCAGGGTTCTTGGCCATCTATGTAACCTTTTCCTGCTGTTTCATAAATATTTAAAATTTACTATTATTTATAAAACATAAAGCTAAAATACTCCAAGAAAGGTTTATAAATATGTCATTACATATTTTTGTGTAAAATTTGTAACAACATCAAAGCTGAATTGTACCTTAAAGACCATCTCGTAATTAAGAACACAAGCATATAGAGCAGGGGTGCCCAATGCGTCAATTGCGATTGACCAGTAGATCGCAAAGGTAGTGCAGGTAGATCGCATTGCATTCAAAAAAAAATTTTTTTAAATGTTAGTCTATCATATATCCTCCCTATGGCATTTGCCACTTGATTGACATACTGGGCGGCCAGTCTGAGATCTCTTTTCTTCTGACACACTGGTCATCTATATAATATTTTTAATGTAGGTTAATGTAGGTGTGCGTGTGCCCTGCGGTGGGCTGACGCCCTGTCCAGGGTTTGGTTCTTGCCTTGCGCCCTGTATTGGTTGGGATTGGCTCCAGCAGACCCCCGTGACCCTGTATTTAGGATAAAGCGGGCTGGATAATGGATGGATGGATTTTTAATGTAGGTAGATCGTTTCGACCTGGTCATTTTAAAAGTAGCTCGCAAGCCGGAAAAGTGTGGGCACCCCTGATATAGAGAATGATTTAAACATTTTAGCTTTTGCCTGAATTCTGTCATACTGAGTTGGAATGTGAAGCAGGATTTCAGAGTGTTTTGTATAGTCAAGTTATTTATGAGCTTTGAATCCCAGGAAGCTAACCTGCACCTGGGTATGGGATAAGTTTGCTGCTTATGAGCTTGAGTGATGGAGGCGTTTTGTAACATTTTTTTGGTTTTGTTTTTGCACATACTTTAATGTGTTTTGAGGAACTATATATATGTTAGCACATCCTGCTAACACAGGAGGACCTGTTTCTGGGAATGCTTTAAATGCTCACTGGGAGGGAAAGAAGGGAGAGGGTGCTGCTGTTTTTTAAAAAAAACTGAAACTTTCAGAGAGCCTTGTTTCTTTCTCGGAATGAAATCAGAGGAATGCATTTGTGAAATCCTCTACTGATGGTAAACTGGGTCGATATAAAGGTTTGAAATTAAAGACAACTCCAATTAGGATGTGTTATATTTCAGCAAGAGTTCCTTCCAAGCTGAAGTTCAAATCCTTGTTTTCTGTCTATTTTTAAAATTTTTGACCCATTTATTTATGTTCATGTCTCTTTTGTTAATTATCTGCATTATGTACTACTCCTTCGTTATATTGCGTGAGTTTTGTAGTTGGCTCCCCAAGATGTGGGGCTACCTGCCAATCACTGCCAGGAACTTCCCTCCATCCTATAAGTCTGAAGGGTCTCACATATTTCCTTGCAGTTCATTGTAAATGTGCTCTGCCATGGATGAGTTATTGTGTTTTTTTTCCTGTGCCTTGTACTTTTTTGTGATTTTTTTGGATTTTTGAACCTTTGCTCTGTTTTTAATGTTTGCCTTTGGGTAGTGTATTGTGACTTTGTTGGCTTTTGACATTTTCTTTATTTGGCATTGTATGCCCTTTGTGCTACAGTTTTGTTCAGAGCTTTTTTATTCAAAATAAATCTTTTACTTTATAGAGAGTCTTCAAGGCCAGGGGTTTTCAAACTTGGTTCTGAGGACCCACTGTGGCTGCAGGTTTTTGTTCCAACCAGCTTCTGTTTTTAATTGGACCTCTGGGCTAATTAAGTGAACTGTTATTTCCTAGATTCTGTGTTTCAGAAACAATATAGAAATTGGAAAACGAAGAGTGGTAAAAAAATGTATTAAATTTTACTAAGTAGTTAAATGGGAATAATGTATTTTTTTCTTTTAACATTATTTTCAGCTTGATTTTCATTCTACTTTTCCTGATATTCTAATTGTTTAATGAATCCATTATTTACTAATTAGTGGGTCTGACGCCAAAGTAGTTGCAGCTTTTCATGATTCAGTGTTATTTGCCTGGGTTTTGGTTCTGCTCACTTTTAATTGTCATTACTAAGATACAATGAAGGGAGCAAACTGCACAGAGAAAGGGCAAAATTTAATGAAATCAACAAAAGAAGCTAGCTATAGCAAAAAATGGAAGTATTTCTAAATGTCTTATAAATGTAAAAATCATGCTGCTTTTTTCTGAATGTAGAATAAGAGAAGAGAAAAAATACCAGCTAATTACAGTACATCGGATCAGTGTTATCAGTTGTTGTCACCGATTATGAATCTTGCTGGAACAAAAACCTGCAGCCACAGTGGGTCCCCAGGACCGAGTTTGAAAACCCCTGTTCTAGGCCCATTTTCTTTCTAGCCGGGTATTTTTGACAGTGTGCTCCAATCCTGGTGGTCATTACTGGAAGTGTTTTTAGAAGTTTTGGGACTTACATATTTGGGCTACCTGTAATAGAAGTCCCAAGGTTGAACCACATGGGAACATCATGGGCAGTGAAACAGGCGGGAGGTTACTGGTAACAATTACATAGCTGGTTTAACATTTTATGCTCTTCCCCCATATAAAAAATAAACTTAGAGGTTAGTTGACACTTTTTGTGTCAGGTGCAAGCAATACATGATCTGATAACACAATATACAGCATCGGTAGAACATACAGTAGTGTGAAAAACTATTTGCCCCCTTCCTGATTTCTTATTCTTTTGCATGTTTGTCACACAAAATGTTTCTGATCATCAAACACATTTAACCATTAGTCAAATATAACACAAGTAAACACAAAATGCAGTTTTTAAATGATGGTTTTTATTATTTAGGGAGAAAAAAAATCCAAACCTACATGGCCCTGTGTGAAAAAGTAATTGCCCCCTGAACCTAATAACTGGTTGGGCCACCCTTAGCAGCAATAACTGCAATCAAGCGTTTGCGATAACTTGCAATGAGTCTTTGACAGCGCTCTGGAGGAATCATCTTTGCAGAATTGTCGTAATTCAGCTTTATTTGAGGGTTTTCTAGCATGAACCGCCTTTTTAAGGTCATGCCATAGCATCTCAATTGGATTCAGGTCAGGACTTTGACTAGGCCACTCCAAAGTCTTCATTTTGTTTTTCTTCAGCCATTCAGAGGTGGATTTGCTGGTGTGTTTTGGGTCATTGTCCTGTTGCAGCACCCAAGATCGCTTCAGCTTGAGTTGACGAACAGATGGCCGGATATTCTCCTTCAGGATTTTTTGGTAGACAGTAGAATTCATGGTTCCATCTATCACAGCAAGCCTTCCAGGTCCTGAAGCAGCAAAACAACCCCAGACCATCACACTAACACCACCATATTTTACTGTTGGTATGATGTTCTTTTTCTGAAATGCTGTGTTCCTTTTACGCCAGATGTAATGGGACATTTGCCTTCCAAAAAGTTCAACTTTTTTCTCATCAGTCCACAAGGTATTTTCCCAAAAGTCTTGGCAATCATTGAGATTTTTCTTAGCAAAATTGAGATGAGCCCTAATGTTCTTTTTGCTTAACAGTGGTTTGTGTCTTGGAAATCTGCCATGCAGGCCGTTTTTGCCCAGTCTCTTTCTTATGGTGGAGTCGTGAACACTGACCTTAATTGAGGCAAGTGAGGCCTGCAGTTCTTTAGACGTTGTCCTGGGGTCTTTTGTGACCTCTCAGATGAGTCGTCTCTGCGCTCTTGGGGTAATTTTGGTCGGCCGGCCACTCCTGGGAAGGTTCACCACTGTTCCATGTTTTTGCCATTTGTGGATAATGGCTCTCACTGTGGTTCGCTGGAGTCCCAAAGCTTTAGAAATGGCTTTATAACCTTTACCAGACTGATAGATCTCAATTACTTCTGTTCTCATTTGTTCCTGAATTTCTTTGGATCTTGGCATGATGTCTAGCTTTTGAGGTGCTTTTGGTCTACTTCTCTGTGTCAGGCAGCTCCTATTTAAGTGATTTCTTGATTGAAACAGGTGTGGCAGTAATCAGGCCTGGGGGTGGCTACGGAAATTGAACTCAGGTGTGATACACCACAGTTATGTTATTTTTTAACAAGGGGGCAATTACTTTTTCACACAGGTTTGGATTTTTTTCTCCCTAAATAATAAAAACCATCATTTAAAAACTGCATTTTGTGTTTACTTGTGTTATATTTGACTAATGGTTACATGTGTTTGATGATCAGAAACATTTTGTGTGACAAACATGCAAAAGAATAAGAAATCAGGAAGGGGGCAAATAGTTTTTCACACCATTGTAAGTTTCACTCTGCCCTTCAACCTTATACACGAGTATATGCAACATTTCCACAAGAAGAAATTCCCTTTGTAGAACCCCAAGTGCTTCAGATTCAGGGGGCAACATTTCTTTTTCTTTTTTTTTTGAAGTTTTATTAATTTTATTGCAATCATTTCATACAAATCAATCAATTTTTACAAAAAGTAAAATTGAGTTAAGAACAAGTCGACCCCCACCCCTGAGAGAGAGAGCAAGGCAAACGGCGTAAAATTTAAGGCTTGTAAACATACCTAAATTAATAAGTTTGATAACCCAATAGAGATGAATGCAGAAGACAAAGAAATACAGAAATAATTGCTTCCTCTGTGCTTTAAGAGCTTATTTTAAAATATTACTGATTAGATCCTGCCATGTTTCAAAAAAAGTCTGTACAGATCCTCTAACTGAGTATTTGATTTTTTCCAATTTCAAATAGTATAACAAATCGGTTTCCTACTGACTTAAAAGAGGAGAGTTTGGGTTCTTCCAGTTTAGCAGAATAATTCTGCGTGCCAAAAGTGTAGTGAATGCAATCACAATTAGTTTGTCTTTCTCCACTTTAAACCCATCTGGAAGAACCCCAAACACAGCTGTTAATGGGTTAGGAGGGATTGTGAGACCAAGGCTGAGAGGTAATTAAAAATTTTGGTCCAGAATGATGCTAATTTGGTGCAGGCCTAGAACATGTGACCCAGTGAGGCTGGGACTTGATTGCAGCGTTCACTGGTTGGATCATGCCCTGGAAACATTTTGGAGAGTTTTAGACAAGACAGATGTGCTCGATATATAATTTTGAGTTGTATAATTGTATGCTTTGCGCATATGGAGCTCAAGTGAATTCTCTGCATTGCTACTTTCCACTCCTTTTCTGATATATTAAATGAGAGATATTTTTCCCAGTGTCCTCTTGGATCTTTGAAAGGGTGGGACTGTAAAATGATTTTATATATTGCAGATATGGTGTCTGAGTCTTTGAGATTGAGCAATATTTTTTCCAGCATGGATGAGGGTGCAAGATGAGGAAAATCGGGAAGGTTCTGTTTAACAAAGTTCCTAATTTGAAGATAGTGAAAGAAATGTGTAGCTGGAATGTTAAATTTGGAATGTAATTGTTCATAGGATGCAAGGATGTTGTCTATATAAAGATCTCTAAGCAAGTTAATTCCACATTTTTTCCAGATATTAAAAACTGCATATGTTTGCGAAGGTTGAAAGAGGTGGTTCTCTTGCAGAGGTGCCACAGATAAAAGCTTCTCCGTCTTAAAATGCTTTCTATATTGGTTCCATATTCTAAGTGAGTGAAGCACAATTGGGTTATTTCAATTTCAATTAAATTGTTGCTGGAAGAATGTATATGAATTAATTAATTCTGGTTAATGTACATGCTCCCAACTAAATAATAAAGAGTGCAGATCTAGATGTTTTCCCTTTCTTTCATTCATGTCTGCCTGCTGATTTCAACTTTGAACATAAAACAGTCATGGACCTTTCCTCCTTAATACTGAACTTTCTTTTCTCGTTTATATAATCATTCAAGACCTCCTAAAAATCCACCATATTTCTTACAAATTGAGATGTTTTATGCATACTTAAGGTAGTACTGTTTTTTCTTCAGTGTATCATACTTTTTAGCAATTGACCAATTTTCTTTATTTAGAATATTATGCTTTCTTCCATGAGGTGTACAATTTTCAGACTATTATAAACTCAGATCATGTACCAATTACTATAAAACTGGGATTTACAGACTAACTTTTCCAATATGGCATTTAGAGCTTTAATCCGTGTCTACTTACAATATCTTTGTTAAATACTTGTCCTAGCAAAAAGACCAATTTGTTGAAAACTCCACTCTGAATATCTCATTTGCATCTCTGTGGGAATTTCTTCAAATAATAACCTGATCCTCATATAGGCAGTTTTAAAAGGACTTATCTCTGTAACTGGTGAAAGATGTTCATGAATGCATCATTGCTACTCAAGGATTGATTACTTCTTTATAAAAAATAACTTCTTGCCTATGATTAAATCTTGCAAATACGATGCTATTGTTATTTCTGACCATGCACCTATGATCTTGGAGCTAAAATTACTAAGCCCCATACACTCACCCCGCAGATGGCGTCTCAACCTGCTTCTATTAGCAGATGAGAATTGTATGGAATTTATATCCAAATATATCAAATTCTTTCTAGAGACAAATACATCCTCCGAGATCTCTGCAGGAATACTCTGGGAAACTCTTAAGGCCTTCTTAAGAGGACAGATTATCTCATATCTTTCCCACAGAAATATATTCGAAGCCATAAAAGTAGCAGAGATAAAAAGCGAAATTACTAGAATAGATGAAAAACATGCCAGACTACCAAGTGAGACTCTACATAGGAAAAGGCAGGCTCTACAGTCAGAACTAAACCTCTTGACACCTAAAGAAACTGAACAACTAATTTATAAATCCAGACATCATTACTATGAACATGGAGAGAAAGCTAATAAGCTTTTAGCTCAACAAATTCACAAACAAGAAGTGCGCAACGCAATCTCAGTAATCACCAACGTGAATGGAGATAAAATCGTTGACCACAAAAATATAATGCACACTTTCAAGACTACTATAAATCCTTATATACTACTGAGTTTAAAGAAGACAATACACAATCTAATGCATTTCTGGATACATTACATATACCACAAATAGACACTTTTAGTGCGGAGGAACTTGAGAAACCTCTGGTGTTATCAGAATTACTAGATGCTATAAAGTCACTCCAAGGCGGGAAAGCAGCAGGCCCTGATGGCTACCCTGCAGAATTTTACAAGAAATTCTCCGCTCAGCTAGCTCCTCTCCTATTAGCAACATTTACAGAAGCCAGAGATAACCAATCTCTTCCTCAAACCTTTCGCCAAGCACTAATCACCATTTTTCCAAAACAAAATAAGGACTTATTACAATGTGCATCATACAGACCAATTTCACTTCTGAATAATGATGTTAAAATACACTCTAAAATCATAGCTAGAAGGATGGAGAAAGTGTTCCCTCGGTAATATCACAAGACCAAACTGGATTTATTAGGGGCCGACACTTATCTTCAAATCTTTGACGCCCGTTTAATGTAATATACTCACCAACTAAATCAAACACCCCAGAAATATTATTATCATTGGATGCAGAAAAAGCATTCGACACGATTGAATGGAAATACCTTTTTACTACATTGGAGAAATTTGGTTTGGCCCGAACATTTGTGCATGGATTAAATTACTGTATACTAACCCAGAAGCTTCAGTTTGCATCAACAACATTTGCTCAGACTACTTTAAACTAGAATGTGTTACTAGACAAGGATGCCCCTTTTCACCACTGCTGTTTGCAATTGCCATTGAACCACTGGCAATACATTGTCAAAATACTGATCAGATAAAGGGGATTAGCAGAGAAGGACTGGAATAGAAAATTTCTCTATATGCAGATGATATGGTACTGTATATATCGGACCCAGAAAATTCTGTGCCTGCAGTCTTAACAGCACTCACAGAATTTCAAAATATCTCTGGTCTCAGAATTAATCTGAATAAAAGTGTACTCTTTCCAGTGAATTCTCAAGCATATAATATTAGATTAGATACCCTACCTTTTATCATTGCAGAACAGTTTAAATATCTAGGGGTAAACATCACAAGTAAACATAAAGCTCTTTATCAACAAAATTTCACCGTCTGCATGGAAAAAATTAAGCAAGACTTGCATAGATGGTCAACCCTTCATCTCACTCTAGCTGGAAGAATTAACACTGTTAAGATGAATATTCTTCCAAACCTCCTTTTTTATTTCAAAACATTCCAATATACATTAATAAATCATTCTTTAAGCAATTTGATTCAACAATAACCTCATTTATTTGGAATTCAAAACATCCACACATCCAAAGAGCGACCCTACAAAGACAAAAGGCAGAAGGCGGCATGGCTCTACCTAACTTCCAGTTTTATTACTGGGCAGCAAATATACAGGCGATAAGAACCTGGACACAAATAGAAGAACATACACAGGCTTGGTCCACCATAGAAGTAAAATCCTGCAGTACATCTTTGTATTCCTTGCTCTGTGCTCCAATTGTCGATGTACAGGTAGGTGGTATAACCTGCTTGGCATTGCTGCCTGTCGCACCTCCTCCGGTGCCCATGGGTCAGCTGCAGGGTCTTCAGCTAGGAACCACCATTCACCAACGTTTAGCTCCTTTAATTGCTAGAACGTCTCCTGGTGGTGGAGCAGTGACAGGGACGTCTCCCTGTCACCCCCTGCAGCTGTTATTGGGGTTATTTGTTCTTTCCCCAGCTCCTGTCCTTTCTCCTCAACCAGAGCCAAAAGCTGCCTTTCTCTGCCTCTTCTGCCAGATCTTTAGTGGCCTTTCTTAGGTTCCTTCCAGTCACCCCTGCGTCCCTCAGGAGGTGTGTGGTTGACAGCCCCACATACCCTCGGCATCCCACCTCCACTGGGTAGATGGTGGTCTTCCAGCCGGTCTCCCTGCACTCCTCAGCCAGCTCAGAGTACTTGGCCTTCTTGCGCTCGAAGGCGTCCTCTATCTCCCCTTCAGATGGAATGGTCAGCTCAATGAGGTGCACCGATCTTACTTTGGTGGACCACACCACAATATCAGGGCGGAGAGATGTAGTTGTTATCTCCGTGGGGAACCTCAGCTGTTTGTTGAGGTCAACCCTCATGTTCCATTCTTGGTCGGGGGAAAAAGGCCTCGACATCTCTCTTGGCCTGGTGTAACTTTGTCCCCCCCCTTCCGTGACGAAGCTGGTACGGTCCTCTGATAGTGGTGGTCCTGTGCTGCCCCGTCGACGCCCTCCAGCACCTCAGCCAGTTTCCTCAGGACCTGTTAAACACATGTTATCGGCAATATACTAATAATCCAATTGTGCTTCATTTACTTAGAATCTGGACCCAATGTAGGAAGCATTTTAAGACAGAGAAGCTTCTATCTGTGGCACCTCTGCAAGAGAACCACCTCTTTCAACCTTCACAAACATATGCAGTTTTTAAAATATCTGGAAAAAATGTGGAATTAACTTGCTTAGAGATCTTTATATAGACAACGTCTTTGCATCCTATGAACAATTACATTCCAAATTTAACATTCCAACTACACATTTCTTTCACTATCTTCAAATCAGGAACTTTGTTAAACAGAACCTTCCAGATTTTCCTCATCTTGCACCCTCATCCATGCTGGAAAAAATATTGCTCAATCTCAAGGACTTAAACACCATCTCTACAATATATAAAATCATTTTACAATCCCTCCCTTTCAAAGATCCAAGAGGACACTGGGAAAAAGTTCTCTCAATTAATATATCAGAAAAGGAGTAGAAAGTAGCAATGCAGAGAATTCACTTGAGCTCCATATGCGCAAAGCATACAATTATACAACTCAAAATTATATATCGAGCACATCTGTCTCGACTAAAACTCTCCAAAATGTTTCCAGGGCATGATCCAACCTGCGAACGCTGCAACCTAGTCCCAGCCTCACTGGGTCACATGTTCTGGGCCTGCACCAAATTAACATTATTCTGGACGAAAATTGTTTATTATCTTTCAGACAGCCTTGGTCTCACAATCCCTCCTAACCAATTAACAGCTGTGTTTGGGGTTGTTCCAGAAGGGTTTAAGGTGGAGAAAGACAAACAAATTGTGGTTGCATTCACTACGCTTTTGGCACGCAGACTTATTCTGATAAACTGGAAGAACCCAAACTCTCCTCTTTTAAGTCAGTGGGAAACTGATGTGTTATACTACTTGAAACTGGAAAAATTCAAATACTCAGTTAGAGGAACTGTACAGACTGTTTTCAAAGCATGGCAGGATCTAATCAGTAATATTTTAAAATAAGCTCATAAAGCACAGAGAATTTATTAATTTAGGTATGTTTACAAGCCTTAAATTTCACGCCATTTGGCTTGCTCTCTCTCTCTCAGGGGTGGGGATCGATTTGTCCTTAACTCAATTTTTCTTTTTGTAAAAACTTGATTGAATTGTTTGGATTGCAATAAAATTAATAAAAAGGAAAAAAAAAAAAAAAAAAAAAAAGATGTTCATGAGTGCTCACCTTTGATCACTTTAAAAAAATTGCTTGCACGCTTGATTTTAGCAATGAATATATACAGGGATTTTTCTAATCTTGTTACTGAAATTAATCTTGCTAATGTGTCAAACACAATTAAACAAAATTAGCTGAAAATTTTAATTAGGAATAAAAATGCAAGATTATATAATGTATGAATATTCAGTCTTTAATAATTTCCTAACAGATGTCAATACTTCAAGAATATCTCAAGAAATGCATTATAAGGACTACTGACATCACAAATCACTTGTGCTATAACATTAATGAAAGCTGGAAAATCAGTGTGCCCGGGTGAATGCCAGGATTACCAAAAACATGATGGCTGACTTCCATATTCATTAAAAACTTCAACTGTGCTGCAACCCATTTTGCTCCTAAACATTTGCTCCATTGTCTTGACAAAAGCACTTGCCCTCTTTCCATAAAAAGTGCTGTTTTCTGCTTTTTACAGTACTAGACTGGGTTCATTATAGACAAACACTTATTTACTTTTATGTAATTATTACATCACATATTTAATTTAATTTGATACACACTACAGCAATGCCAAAGCATAGTATTTATTATTATTTATAACACATATTGCTTTTATAGTACGGCGAGCGGCTGGGGGTGGTCTGGGGAACACGGGAAAGGAGCATGGAAGCTCGACCCTATAGGTGCCTGTGGTCACCACCAGGGGCCCGAATGCCTGGAGAGCCCTGGTCGTCATCACTTCCTCCACACCTGGAAGTACTGGAGGGAAGAAGACGAGGGATACCCGGTGTGCTTCCGGGTGCAACAGCTGGCACTTCTGCCACACCAGGCTGTGCCAGCAGAAGTTCATCGGGAGGCACGTGGAGCACGTCCGGGTGAATATAAAAGGGACCGCCTCCCTCCGTTTGATAGCTGGAGTTGGGTGGAAGAGGACAAAGCCAGGAGGAGAGGAGTGGAGGCGGTCAGAAAGAGAGGCATTGAGAAAAAGGCCTGGACTAAGGGTGAAGGGTTGTGTGTGTGCACTGTAAATAGTAATGTTTAATAAATGTGTGTGTGGTGATAAACCATTGGTGTCTGCATGTCTGCGTCTGGGCCAGTCTCCACAATAGACATGACTGAAACTTGTCATTCACTGCACTGTGCAGGTTTAATTTAGACTATACGATCAGAACCTCAGTATGTTCAAATGATGTCATCTCCAATGTGTTTCTGTATGACTTTGTACAAGAACAAAATGCCCTTTTTCATTTGTTTCTTCATCTTTGATAATAAATTGGCTTGCTTGCCATCAACTTTCTATATCAGCTGAATGTTCTGGATATTTAATGAGGAAGTTCAAAATAAAAGGTTTCACTGGATGTAGGCAATTTGTTATTTTGGGTGCACCAGTTTCCTCCCACAGTCCAAAGACATATAGGTTAGCTGAGGTGCTGGTTCTAAATTGGCCACAGTGTGTTTTTGTGTGTGTGTGTGTGTGTGTTCACCATGAGATGAATTGGCATTCTGTCCTGGGATTGTCTCTACCATGCACCCTATCCTTGCTGGTATAAACTCCAGCCTTCCTCTGGCCCTGCTTAGGATAATTGAGTTTGAAAGTAGATCAGTGGATATGTGGATATTTCTAAATCAAACTTTTCACATGCTCCATACTTGCTACATATGATGGATATGTATCAATAAATTTCAGGAAATTGTACTTGTAATTGTTATTTATTGTGTAACAGCAATGTATTTATTATGAAGTATTTCTTGATAGAATCCTAGAATCAGAGTGATCAATAGGTCAGGGTTTGACTGGCAGAACTACGGCCATTGTAATGAATGACTATCATGAAGGACTACCATCTAGAGCTCAAGCTGGCAAAAACCGAGCTTCTTGTGATCCTGGCCAGTCAGTCTGTTCAACTCCCCATCGTTGTACAGATTAGCTAACTGTCACTAACACCTGCCATGTCAGTACACAACCAAGGGTGGTGACTGATGAGCAGCTATCTTTTTCTGAACAGGTCTTCTGCTTCTTGTTCATCATGCAGGTTCATGCTGTACAACATCTGGAAGATCAGAGCTTATTTGACAGAGTATGCAGCACAACTTCTGGTCCAGGAGTACCCTTGTATACTATCAAGCTGCTGCAGATGATCCAGAATTCACTGGCCCATCTTGTATTTAACCAGCCGAGTCGGGCACATGTTACTTCTTTCTTCAGGTTGTTATGTTGGCTCACCTTGGTAGAATGCATTAAGTTCAAATGCCTGATATTTGCCTACAGAAGCCAGCTTCTGATTATATAGAGACACTGGTGAGGTGTTATGCTCCTTCTCACCCACTCAGGCCCACCAGGGAACAGTGTCTATTGATGCCACTTCTGCATAATAATTACATAAAAGTAAATAAGTGTTTGTTTATAATGAACCCAGTCTAGTACTGTAAAAAGCAGAAAGCAGACCCTTTCCCTGTGTAGTTCCTAGTTGATGGAACGAGCAGCCCACCTCCATCCATACTGGCAACTCCCTGAATGTATTTAAGTATTTAATTGACTGAAAGAAAAAAAACAAGACTGTGCTCTGTGATCTTTTATAGTGTTGGTTAATTTGTTGTTGAAGTTATAATCTATGATTGTAAATTATTAGTTAGTGCATCTTCTCACTTGTGGCAATCAATATTTTGTTACCTGTCCTGTTACACTTGCTAAACAAACAGGCCCTAGCCTAATGTTACTCAGTTATGTTTACCTCTGTTGTAAGTCGCTTTGGATAAAAGTGTCTGCCAAGAAAATAAAAGTAAATGAAGCAAGAGCTATTGTAAATCTTCAGATTAGGCTCTCAAATTACCGGTCAGTATGTGCCTCCATTTTCACATATGGTCACAAATTTAAGGTAGTAATAAAATGAGATTGCAGGTACAAATTGCTTAAATAATGTTCCCCCACAAGTCTGCATGTCAGGAGAAGATGACTGATGGTTCAAAAGCATTCTAGAATACAGAAGAGGTGATTTGATGACTACTCTAAATTTTGTACTGAAATCATAACACCTTATAGACATAATTGTTAAATATCATATTCATCATTATTGTTTATTAGTTATTTTAACTTGTGCAATATGTAACTGACAATTTTGTAATGCGTGAGCTGTATATATATAAGAATATTCAATATTAGATGTGTGGTTTTTAGAAGTATAGTTTTGAGCACTGTTTCAGATAGTGTTCCAGAATCTCATTGTATGTGTTATGCAATGACAATAAAGAAATCTTATCTTATCTTGTCTTTTTTGAGCACCTACTGAGGATGATTTGTGGACATCTAACACAGAAAATGTACTGGACACAACCTAATAGGAAAACAGTCAAGACGAGACTGAGGGCTACTAGGATATTCCCAGTAGAAGGTGGAGACATTTGATGAAGAAAAAGTTGCTTGGTTCGTCATTCTATCCATGACTATTACCTCGGTCACAAAAAAATAATGTTTTGCTCCTGTTTAAAATTGTAAAAGCCAGTCTTAGAAAGTTAATGTTTGATACCTATAGTGTTTGCCTAATTTCTATAGAATATCAATTTCTTACAGCTACCTAGAATATGGTATAGCCTTTTACCCCCGTAAGTTAACATGAAATAGTTCTTTCTTGTCTGTATTTGTAAAACAGAGAGTTAATTGAGCTTCTTAGGAAGCAATCTCAAGTTTACCGTTTTGAAATGAACATACGCTTTAAGGTGCCTAGTATGACTGTATGACCAAACGTAGAGAAATGAAACAAGAATTATTAGCCTTTGTCGAGGATGCCAGGGGCCACGACCCAGCCGGGACGCCTTGGAGGATCGGAAGTAGGCGTGTGCCCAACTGGGATCACGTGGGGGCCACCTTCCTGGTTGCTTTGGGGGCCACGGGTTCAGGGCGTGGAAGCCCCACTCTGTAGGGGCCGTGGTCACTGCCAGGAGGCGCCCCAATGCCTTGGGGACCCTGGACCTCAGCACTTCCACTACACCAGGAAGTGCTGGGGGGAAGAGAAGCAGGGACACACGGAGAGCTTCCGGGAGAACAGCCGGCACTTCCGCCACACTGGGGCGTGTCAGCGGGAGATTGCCGGGGAGCACCTGGAGCTCATCTGGGTGCGGATAAAAGGGGCCGCCTCCCTTCATTCAGGGCAAAAGTTGGGAGCAGAGAGGACTGAGCTGGAGAAGGCAAGGAGGCGGCCTGAAGAGAGTGAGAGGAAGGCATTGTGTGGCCAGGACTTTTGGGGACTTTGGGGGTTTTGTGGTGCACTTGTGTGACTTTATTAGTGTAAATAAACTTGTTGTGGGTGAAATGAACGTGTCCGCCTGTCTGTGTCCGGGTCAACTTCCACACCTTAAACTGAACTTTTCTTAAACAAGAACTTTTCTTTTCTTTAATGTCAATTTTTTCTCTATTTTGTGTAAACTATTTTGCTTTAAAAGTTTACTAACTAAAACTTTTTAAACCAAGATATTACACACATCTCACTTGCTTGAATCACACGATGTAGTAAAGTAAAAGCTGCAGAACTTTGGTAATTTTGAATAAAGGCAGCTACATTTTATATCAGAAAACTACCATCGGAAGACTTTAAACCGGAAACTACCATCTGAGGAGAGGACGCGTCAACGAAAATAAAAGAATGGAGCTACTGCAAGGTACTGTGTTTTATTCTTCTATTTATGCATTATCGCAACTGAAAGCTTAGTCGCCATACCTGAATTTCAGAAGATTTAAGATACTGTGATAGAATAAACAGGCATCACGGATGATCGCTTCTGTTTTTTTTTTTTACTCATCAGTGTTTGTGGAGCATTTAAATTGTAACGTGGCTGATGCTAAGAAGCCAATTTCCTGGAAACGCGTGGTCAGACACTCGTGCTGTTGTAAACATAAACATATATAGATAGACGCCACATTCAATATGTTGCCAAGTCGAGACGATACGTCAGTGTGTCCGCCATATTGCGATTGGCAAAAGTGCCATTTAAACTAATACAGGTAGACGTGGAAACCGCGTTTTCTGATGAAAAAACAATAACATTTAAAACACTATCGTTTACGTATAACAGATTTTGGCGAATCTTTTAAATGCAATTATTTATATCCATTTATACACTTCTTCTTCTTCTTTCGGCTGCTCCCATTAGGGATTGCCATAGCAGATCATCTTCTTCTATATCTTTCTGTCCTCTGCATCTTGTTCTGTTAATCCATTTATACACTAATAAAAATTATATTATTATTATTATTATTAAATAATTCCTCCCATATAAGTAACACTTCTCGGACTGCCTTCTTCCATCTCTGAAGCGTTTCTAGACTTTGTCCTGTTCTTACACAACACAGTACTGAAGTATTGGTTAATGCCCGAGTCACCTCACGTGTAGATTACTGTAATGCTATTCTATCTGGCATCCCACAAAAACATATCCATCGCTCACAACTTCTTCAAAATTCTGCTGCCAGGATAATAACCTGTTCTAAATCCACTGAACATATTACACCTATTCTCTCTCAACTTTACTGGCTCCCTGTTAACTACAGAATACAATACAAAATACCGCTCTTAACATTTAAAGCTCTCCACAACCTCACTGATCACTTCCAGACTTACACTCCTCTCGCTCACTCAGATCCTGTAATTTGAGAGTACAGTAATCCCTCCTCGATTGCGGGGGTTGCGTTCCAGACCCCCCCGCGATAGGTGAAAATCCGCGAAGTAGAAACCATATGTTTGTATGGTTATTTTTATATATTTTAAGCCCTTATAAACTCTCCCGCACTGTTTATAAATATTCCCCGCAGAGTTATACAGCATAATCCCTTTGTATTCTCTTAGATATTAGGTAAGATTCATTGAAATTATGTATATAAACACACTGTTTATATACAGTAAAACCTAAATATTATTTTAAAGATATTGAGTGTCTCCGATATCACATATGTTACAGCCATTACGATAGACAGGCCACCAGCAATAAATACGTACAATGCAAGAAAAATAGTATACAGTAAATGTGTGTACAGTGACACTAAAGGTACGTACATGTACTAAGCACTGTAAGAAGAAAATTAATTATGGTTACTCACCAACAATGACACGATGACTTGTCCGATAACAATGAGTTTAATTTTACTGCACAACAAAGGAGAGCGTTACAGCCCTTGTAAAGGAGCCACTTCAGGCGATTGTGTAGCACTGCCGTTGTTCTTCTGCTGGCAGTCTTCAATCCAAATCCCTAAAGCAGATTCCATCCAGACTACTGCCTTATTACATCCACTTACAACTCGTTTTGCACCCTGGTTAAAAGGACGCTGCAGCCGTAGATCTTATATTCCTTTCCTACTTTTTAAATAAAAAGAATCGTAGCCTTCAACAAATCCAAAATGTTTACCTTTTCGGCAATCGTTAACATCTTCTTCTTGCGCTTGGGCACGGCCCCTGAAGAAGCAGCAGATTGTTTTGGAGCCATAATGAAGGGCTTGACCATGCACAAAGATAAACACTAAAGAGCATAACTCTTTACACAGCGAAACACGTTGATGCTGAATGAGCGAGACAAGACTTCCTGGTTAACACTGCATTCAGCACGCAGGAGCTCAACTGCGTGCTCTGATTTGTTAGCTTCTCAGTCAGGAGAACTTAACTGCGTGCTCTGATTGGTTAGCTTCTCAGCCATCCGCCAATAGCGTCCCTTGTATGAAATCAACTGGGCAAACCAACTGAGGAAGCATGTACAGGAAGTAAAAAGACACATTGTCCGCAGAACCCGCGAAGCAGCGAAAAATCCGCGTTATATATTTAGTTATGCTTTCATATAAAATCCGCGATAGAGTGAAGCCTCGAAAGTCAAAGCGCGATATAGCGAGGGATTACTGTATTCAGTCTGGCAATATGGTACAGCCTTAGTTTGTGATGTTTTAATGCAAAATGTGAGTTGTGGACACCAACATTTTGTAAAGTTTTCAGGCAAAATAAACTTATTCAGTTTGTTTAGGTTGAAAAGGCTATGAGAATAAACTTTAGAAAACATGAATAGCTCTCGGTCATTTTCATTTTGTAAAAGTAGCTCTCAGGAGAAAAAAGGTTGGAGACCCCTGATCTATTGAGTGTGCTCATACAGAATCAAACCGAAAGTCAGAATGCATTAGCAGAAGTTGTTAGAATGTTAGCCCAGCAAAGGGACAAGCAAGATAAACCTCCAGTGCCTCGTACAGAAGTACCTTTAATGTAGACCCTCTAACATATATTTAATTTATTAGAGCATTTGATTATGCCGTGGACAATGCATTTGAAAGACATCAAGATAAATTACATTTCCTAGAGCAGCATACTAGAAGCCATCCACAAGAACTCGTTTAAGCCTGCTATGGACTTAGGCCAGAAGTGAGTTATCAAAAGGCACGAGAACTGCTTAAAACCTACTATTGGTTGGCAAATATATAGAGTACACATTAAAAAGGTTTTTAACTGGCCTCAAATCAAATTAGCAAAAGATGGAGAAGCACTAAATATTTGTCTCATTTTCTCAGTCGCTGTATGAACATTGCGCCTACTGCAGGAGGATACCAGAATTAATTCGATATTGTTGAAAACCTGCGTATTGTTATCTCCAAGCTTCCTTACAATCTGAAGCGTGAGTGGAAATTAACAGCTTGCAGTACAGAAAAAAGGGAAAGGAGAACTGTAAGATTAGATGATTTAATAGATTTTTTGCATCTACAAGCCCGAAACGCCTTTCATTCAGTGCATGGCACTGCTACGCAAAGTTGCACATACCAAGAGAAAAAAAAACACTGTCAAGGGAAAGTTTTCCCAGAAGACTGGCCAGAGAGGGAGTACTTTTGCTACAGGTATACCCGATACTGCAGAAAGGGGGATTCAAGACACATCCGGCAAAAGGACTGTAACAGCTGTTTGTGCATTCAAAAAGCTGTGTGTATTTTGCAGTGACAAACACATTCTTGCAGAATGTAGTAAAACAGATAGATAGATAGATACTTTATTAATCCCAAGGGGAAATTCACATACTCCAGCAGCAGCATACTGATAAAAAACAATATTAAATTAAAGAGTGATAAAAATGCAGGTAAAGTAGACAATAACTTTGTATAATGTTAATGTTTACCCCCCCGGGTGGAATTGAAGAGTCGCATAGTGTGGGGGAGGAACAATCTACTTAGTCTGTCAGAGGAGCAGGACAGTGACAGCAGTCTGTCGCTGAAGCTGCTCCTCTGTCTGGAGATGATACTGTTCAGTGGATGCAGTGGATTCTCCATGATTGACTGGAGCCTGCTCAGCGCACGTCGCTCTACCACGAATGTCAAACTGTCCAGCTCCGTGCCTACAATAGAGCCTGCCTTCCTCATCAGTTTGTCTAGGCGTGAGGCATCCTTCTTCTTTATGCTGCCTCCCCAGCACACCACCATGTAGAAGAGGGCACTCTCCACAACCGTCTGATAGAACATCTGTAGCATCTTATTGCACATGTTGAAGGACACCAGCCTTCTAAGGGAGTATAGTTGGCTCTGTCCTCTTTTGCACAGAGGATCAGTGTTGGCAGTGCAGTCCAATTTATCATCCAGCTGCACTCCCAGGTATTTATAGATCTGTACCCTCTGCACACAGTCACCGCTGATGATCACAGGGTCCAGGAGGGGCTTGGGCCTCCTAAAATCCACCACCAGCTCCTTGGTTTTGCTGGTGTTCAGGTGTAATTGGCTTGAGTCGCACCATTTAACAAAGTCCTTGATTAGGTTCCTATATTCCTCCTCCTGCCCACTCCTGACGCAGCCCACGATAGCAGTGTCGTCAGCGAACTTTTGCATGTGGCAGAACTCCGAGTTGTATTGGAAGAATACAAAGAAATCAAAGAATTATCACATAAAGACATAAAGACAGAATTGACTTTATAAAATCTAAAGGTTTATGCTTTTGTGTCTCAAGCAGGGGCATCTTGGTAAGAATTGGAATGAAAAAATAAAATGTCAGATATGTTCTCTGCAGCACCCAGACATCCTGCATATCAAAAAAGAAGATGGAACAACATCCAGTAAAGCTACATCCAGTGTGGCAACATCCACTAAGGAGGAAACTGAGGAGTGAATCGTGTACTTTTACTAGGGCCGGAGAAGAATATACACTATACATGGTCCCAGTTAACATTAGAACACTCTAGAAGAGAACAGGCCATTCAACCCAACAAAGCTTGCCAGTCCTATCCACTTATTTCTTTCAAAAAAACATCAAGTCGAGTTTTGAAAATCCCTAAAGTCTTACTGTCTACCACACTACTTGGTAGCTTATTCCAATTATCTGTTGTTCTTTGTGTAAAGAAAAACTTCCTAATGTTTGTGCGAAATTTACCCTTAAGAAGTTTCCAACTATGTGCCCGTGTTCTTGATGAACTCATTTTAAAATAACAGTCTCGATCCACAGTACTTATTCCCTGCATAATTTTAAACACTTCAGTTATGTCACCTCTTAATCTTCTTTTTCTTAAACTGTATAGGCTCAGCTCTTTTAATCTTTCCTCATAAATCAACCCCTGTAGCCCTGGAATCAGCCTAGTCGCTCTTCTCTGGACCTTTTCTAGCACTGCTATGTTCTTTTTGTAGCCTGGAGACCAAAACTGCACACAGTACTTCTGATGAGGCCTCACTAGTGCATTATAATGGTTGAGCGTAACCTTCTTGGACTCCACACACCGTGCTATATAACCTAACATTCTGTTAGCCTTCTCATAAGGTGTACTCTTGATTTTCCGACCACCCATTGTGTATTCAAACTAACATTTTTACTTCCTATGTGTAATACCTTACATTTACTGACATTAAATTTCATCTGCCACAAATCTGCCCTAGCCTGTATGCTATCTAAGTCCTTCTGTAATGATATAACAGGTTCCAAATTATCTGCTAATCCACCTATCTTGGTATCATCTGCAAACTTAACCAGCTTGTTACTTATATTCCTATCTAAATCATTTATATATATTAAAAATAGCAGTGGCCCTAGCACTGACCACTGACCCCTGTGGAACACCACTCTTAACATCAGCCAATTCTGATGAGGTTCCTCGCACCATCACTCTCTGCTTCCTGTGTCTGAGCCAATTTATATATATAGTCTGCACCCATCTAAAAACATCACCGTGAACTCCCACTTCTCTTAATTTGATTCCCAACTTCTCATGTGGCACCTTATAAAATTCTTTCTGAAAGTCAAGATAAATAATATCATATGCTCCACTTTGATCCTATCCTTTTATTGCCTCCTCATAGAATTCCAGCATGTTAGTAAAACACAACCTCCTTGTTCTGAACCCATGCTGACTGTTCTGAATAACTCCTGTCCTTGCCAGGTGTTGCTCTATCTTATCCTTAATAATTCCTTCCATTAATTTTCCTGTGATACATGTTAAGCTTACTGGCCTATAGTTGCTTTGATCTGCCTTGTCACCCTTTTTATATAATTGGATGATTTTTGCCATTTTCCAGTCCTTCGGAATCTCTCTAGTGCACAGTGACTTACAAAAATATGTGTCAAGGGTTTATATATGTACTCACGAGCCTCCTTAAGAACTCAAGAGTAAATATTATCTGGTCCTGGTGATTTTTTAAAAATTTCAGCTTATTTAATCTGAGCAATACTTCTCTCTCTACAATTTCCAGATCCCTGAATACCTTCTTAGTAGTCGTGTTTACCTCTGGGAGGTTATCCACTTGGTCACTTGTGAGCACCTCAGAAAAATTTAAGTTTAGGGCATCCGCTATTTCATTGTCTGTATCTTAATTCCCTTTTACTATTTCTGATGCACTTTTCCTCCACCTTGACTATTCTTTTACTACTAAAATACTGAAAGAATCTCTTAAGGTCTTATTTTGCCTTATCTGCTATATTCCTCTCCAACTGTCTTTTCGCCTCCTTGATATCCTTCTTAATGGTTGTTTAATTTAGGTATGTATCTGACCTGCATTACATGTAAAACATTTTAAACCTGTTCCACTGCTCCTTGACTGTCTCCACATTTAAAAGCTTATCCCAGTTTATTCTCCTTAGACTTTGTTGCATCTGGTCAAAATTTGCCCTACCACGGTTAAACTTAACAATTTTAGTCTTTGCATCTGTACTCTTACAAAATACTGAGAATTGTATTATATTATGGTGACTTGACCCTAGTGGTTCAATTACCTCTACACACATCTTAATCTAAGAAGAACGAAAGGTATGTAGAAATCTATGCCTTTATGGATGCAGGCAGTGACAGCGTGACATTCTGCACCAAAGATCCTTAAAGATAAGGAGGAAGAACTCCAACTCCTAAGATAAGGAGGAAGAACTCCAACTCCTATTAGCATGGAACCAAGAGACGATTTCAATGCAAACAGAAATGCAGACATACAGAAGCAGCTGGAGGATATCAAAGAGAAGACAATTTGCCAAGTCGGTCTGCATCATATAAAGAATATGGTCTTCATATGGTCTTCATATGGTCCTCATGTGTGGCCATAGCACATGTCAGCAGTGTGGTGACCAGTTGAATGACTGTTCTATTTGTTACAAGACTATTGAGCATACAATTCTCGTCTGTTAAAGTGATGTTGAAGAGGAAGTGGCAATCTTTACAAAACATCTTTGAAAGTAAGAGAGGTTTTGCATATACAGTATTTATATATATTTTTAATCTTAGGAACTCACTCCCACTTTTTTAGCCTAAGGGTTTGCTTAACCGATGTTAAAGAAATAATGGTAGTTTTCACCAAAATTCTTTGTAATTGAGATTTAAACATTGGAGTTGCACACAGTTTAGATCTGATTCCTGCATCAACGCCATACGTTGATTCATTTCCAGAAGAGGGCAAATTAAAATCATGTGCTTGGATAATGTAATTAAATTTATTGGCACAGAAAGAGAGCTACATGAGGCAATTAAAAATCTTGCGTAAGAAAAAATAGCCTTGCCATGATGAAGAAAGAAATCCAAACTCAATAACTATAACCAACAAACACTCAACAATGACAGTCTTCAATAAGTAATGACCCAAATGATTTGGAGGAACTCACACCCAATCATTTACTGTTATTGAAGACACAGTCCAGCATGACTCCTGGACTCTTTTCAAAAAATGACGAGTATACTGCAAGATGCTGGAAGCAAGTTCAATACATGGCTGATTTGTTTTGGAAAAGATGGTCTAAAGAGTATTTGCCAATACAGTGTACTTTAAGAATGTAAGAAATGGGCTTACACCAAGAAGTAATTTTGAATCAATTTTAATTTTAAATTTTGAACAAATTTTAATGTTAAATCTCACAAAGCCAGATGCCAAAGGTGCAGTCAGAAGAATTTGTGTGCAGACCAAAACCAGCACATTGGACAGACCTGTGAAAACAGCTAATAATTGAATTGAAATATGAACCGTTTAAATGTTTGTTTGCAGTTATTTGCTAGTTATCTGGAAACAATATTTAGAGTTTAAGAATAGTTTGTGGCTGTTATAGAAGTAAAATATAGTAATTGTCTCTGCTCTTGCATAAACTGTTAGGGGCCTGAAGTGTAAGAGACAATCTTAGAAAGTTAATGTTTGATGTTAAATTCCTATAGTTTTTGCCTAATTTCTATAGAATGTCAGTTTCTTACAGCTACCTAGAATATGGCATATCCTTTTATCTCCTTTAAGTTAACAGGAGATAGAACTTTCTTAGCTATATTTGTAAAACAGAGTGTTACTTGTTTGAAACAAACGTATGCTTTAACATGCCTAATAGGACTGTACAACCAAACATTGAGAAATGAAGCAAGATATATAAGCCTTAAACTGAACTTTTCTTAAACAAGAACTTTTCTTTTCTTTAATATCTTACTAAAATTTTTAAAACAAAGATATTTGGTCTGTGGATTTATTTGAACACACATCACACTGTTGCTTCAATCATCATGAGGTAAACTAAAAGCTATAAAATTTGGTAATTTTGGATAAACACAGGTACATTTTTAGAAGTTATGGAGTCTAGGGTGCTGAATCCAGATCTTGCAACAAAATTGCTCTATCGTGTCCAGTTTTTGAGAGATGAAAGCTTAAAATTGAAAAAAGCACTCTTATATAGTAATATATTTTTAAAATGAATTATTACCTGGTCACAACAATGGATGGATCAACCCAACCTTGAATATTTCTGTAAAAAACATTTAAACAACAACTTTCTCTCCTCTGGAAAATAAAAAGTTATCTTTCTACTCTTGTAGACACACTATAAATTCCTGGCTGACTGCAAAAAAATGTGTATCAAATACTTGATTTTGGGTTGCTTACACCTCAACTGACGTTAACAATAAGGAAAACTGCCATTTGCCAGTTCAAAATATACTTCAAATAATATTCTGAACATGAAAAAAACTTATAACATTAAACATGAAAAAAACTTAGAACATTAAACAAACTTAAAAATGAACATATTTTTTTCAAAACAATATTTTTCAGTGAATTCAATGTCTTGCGGTTATTAGTAGAGAGGTTCCAATTTCAGAATTTGATTCAGCACACCTATATACAATTGTTTTGTGTGGGAGGATTTTGGTGTAGACCAGTATTATCAGGCCAGGTTGGTGCTGAACACAGAATGAGATAAAAATAATAATATTTTTTTTTGTTATATATGGATTCATTATTTATTTTTTGCACTTTATTCCCTATCATTTTACAGAAAGGGTTTCTCAAGTGCTATAATTCTGAATTAATTTTTGTTATTTATTATTGGCTGTTTTTACCACTATTTTTGTTCATTCACAATCGCCACTACAGTGATCCCTTGCTATATTGTGCTTCGACTTTCGCAGCTTCACTCCATTTTAAATGTAAGCATATCTAAATATATATTGGGGATTTTTCGCTGGTTCGCAGATTTCTACAGACAATGGGTCTTTTAATTTATGGTACATGCTTCCTCAGTTGGTTTGCCCAGTTGATTTCATACAAGGGACGCTATTGGCGGATGGCTGAGAAGCTACCCAATCAGAGCACGTATTACGTATTAAAGAAAACTCCTCAATTATATACGATATGCTTCCCGCGCGGTGCTTCGCATACTTGAAAGCCCGAACAGCAAGTATTGATTTTTGATTGTTTGCTTTTCTCTGTCTCTCTCACTCTCTCTGACATTTTCTGCTCCTGACGGAGGGGGTGTAAGCATAGGGGCTGTTCGCACACTGGCCTAGAGGGTACGGATGAACCTCTAAAAAATGCTAAAAAGACTACCTTCTCATTGCTCCCTTCCTTGCAGCTGCTTTGTCCGGCGGTGCTTCGCATACTTAAAAGCACCTATTGATTTTTGATTGTTTGTCTGCTACATTGGCAGGGAAAAAGGTAATTGGTCATGTGGCTCCAGTGATACACTGCTAATCACAACCTACTGCAATAAAAAAAAAGTTTTTATGAGAATCCATTTTACTGTACAAATATTCTGCAGACCTGAGCAGTTCAACTCTGAACCATCTGATATTGCAGTTATTTTGTCTAACACCAGTAGAGGTCTGATCAGCAGATGTAAATAGAAACACAGAAGAATATTTAAACAAATATAGTGCATCCTCTTATCTCCAGCCTCATGTTTGTCCATTCATCCATCCAACCATTTTGTAATTTCTAACTCCAATGTTTGCTTTAATTAATCCTGTGGATTTCACTAACTGCACGTTCAGTAATTATAATTAGACAAGCTTTCTTGCTGGGTTGTGTGGAAGATTGTATCTAAGCAACCCTTATAAATAACACATATGGTAGAGTATTTGTTTTGGTTATACAGCATATATACTTACTTTAAAAGGCTTATCCTAATAAGCCTAATGGCCTAATTCCAAAACCTCATGCAAATGAATGACTCAGGAAATGCATTTTAGGCAAAGATAACTGCAGGGATATATACATTTCTTGCATAATGCATAAACTGAACTTTTGAATTTCAAAATGGTCATTTTTCAGGTGCGTTCATGAATTTCAATGTTTGTATCCCACATCAGGATCACCATTATTACTCTCATCTGACCTGCCTATGAGGCTTTATAAAGCTGTGTGGTATGAAATATGTGAAGACTTTGACTTGGCATGCATAATGAAAGGCACTAAGCTGATTAATGATGGACCTTAACATCTGCAAAAAGGACAGCTGGAGACACAAAAAAGGTTTGTCAATGGCCACCCTGTATACTGATGCTGCAGCAAAAAGAAAACTTGTGGTTATAATCGAGTTCAAAAATAGGAACTGATTATATTGAGTAAAGAGAGTTATATGGCAGAGACAGTAAAAGGATTGTACAGGGAGGCCTGAAGGAGGAAGTGATGTTGGTGGGATCTGGGTTGGAGGTGGTCACCAGGCATGGACGAAAGTGACGTCAACAGAGGGAGGGTTGATGGTGACGTCACTGTTTTGGTGGTTGTTTTGCTGGTCTGCAGAGGAACAAATGGAGAGATGGTCAGATGATAGCGCCAACCCCGAATTCGGCTGAGAAATAACATTCCAACCTTTTCCCAAGCACTCGTGTGTGACACATCTAAATGTCCTGAATTTCATTTTAAAAGTACTGGACAAGCTACAGCAGTAAAGTAGGATCTAATCATTCCAAGGTAGATATTTGGTGAATCTTAAGGGATGTCTTTATAAAAGTTACATGGTGCTTTATATCACTGATCCATAATTACCATTATCATGTGTATTATATTGGAGAAAATCCACCATATTTCTGGCTTTAAGATTTTTGAACAAGAGCATAATATTCCCTGTCTTTGCTCTTGTTCGAAATTGATCAGTTTTAACAGTTTAAACATATAGGAAATCACAATTAGAACAAAATGATGTACCTATATTCAATTAATTTCAGTAACCCCATATACTGGGGTTATTTAAGATGATAACAGATGATTATCTCTTCATCTGACATTCACTAGGAGAATTGTCAAAATTAACACATTACCATTATTATACCACTTACAGATATATATTGTTAGGTTTCTGAAGTCTTTTGGGCAGTAACTCACGTGTCACATTATATTGTAGCTGGGTGCAGGAATGACAGTTCCACAAACTGGAAATATTTATTGCACCAACAGGGTCCAAAACAAAATAAAGAAAATCAAACACTCTTTGACATGTGTGTCCTGCTATGCAGGGAATAAAAATCAAAACAAGATATTGAGGCTGGTTAGCCAGTAGTCAGGTCACTATGGCAGTGTAGCTTCATCCGGCAGGTTGCTCTTTCCAAAAATGACGCATCCTTCAAGGAGGCTCTGGCTTTTATGGATGCTGAAGTGGAAATGGCGGAGTCAATTGCCCCTCACTAGATGGTTTCTTAACACTTTGGGGATAGAAGGAGATCACTCTGTTGATGATAGCGCCACCCTCGTCCTGGCAGTTTTTTACATACCTCTACAGAGCCTGTAAGGGGGTACTCCGATGCACATGGGAGAAGGGAGCACTGACTCCCACAGATGAGGTGGAACCACTGTCCCCAAGGGGATGACCCAAAGGAATGCAGTTGGCTTCAGGGAGAAATGTACAACTGCAGCTAACTCTCTCACAGTTTCCTTTTCATGTGCAGTTCAATTGAATGGACACCCTGTCCATGCTCTTTATGATTCCAACAGCAACACATCCATTGTTGCAAGCAGTTATATCCTGTTGGAACAATATGATGGAAAGTGGGCCAGTTTGACCTGTATCTATGGTGAGTTTTGGACATATACCAGCCCTGGCTGCTAGTCCAGGGGTGCCTATAGAGACTGTGCATGGTTTATGATGCTCAGAATGCCGTATGCAGTGTTACTAGGAAGAGATTAGCCCTACAGAAAACCTGACGAGGAAATGTAGTACCCCCCTGGAAGAACAAGCCTAGCAGTAAGCGGGGTGTCCCCACTCAGAGGAGAGACCCAGCCATGCAAGAGAGCAGGTAAAGGAATGATCACACAGTACTACCTAGCGGTACTTGTGCCGAGTGATGATAACACTGCTGACTCAGTGACAGGTTATCTGACCATCAATACTAGGATAAATGTCTTGGGATAAACCTTGGGGGTGTCTACCAAGGATGCCCTGACGTGATCACCATACTACTTCTTCTGTTTTGCTCACTGCCCACTTCCTTTAACATTCATCCTACCGACACATTTTACATACATGAACTGCTGACTGGGGTCCCTGGGGAACCCAAGGATAATTTAATATAAGAAGCAATCCATCCATTATCCAACCCGCTGAATCCAAACACAGGGGTCTGCTGGAGCCAATCCCAGCCAACACAGGAACTAATCCCAGGCAGGGTGCCAACCCACCACAGGACACACACAAACACACACTAAGGCCAATTTAGAATCACCAATCCACCTAACCTGCATGTCTTTGGACGGAAACCCACACAGACACGGGGAGAACATGCAAACTCCACACAGGGAGGACCCGGGAAGCAAACCCGGGTCTCCTAACTGCAAGGCAGCAGCGCTACCACTGCGCCACTGTGCCGCCCTAAGAAGCAATCATTAAAGCAAAATAATGATAGCAAAACTTATTTCTGTCAAAGCATTATTAGTTATGTAAATAATGTCATCTAAAGAAAAACATAGATTATTATTATTATTTTAGCAAATTTACAATTAATTTGTATATTTTGTATATAAAATAATTGAAATAAACTCAGTCATTCAAACGTCAACAATTTTTATTTTCATATTTTTCTTTTATCTTTTAAAACTAAATTCTTCAACACTTCTAAATTTTATTTTGTCTTTCATTGCAAAGTAAATTAAAAAGTTAAAATTAAACACAATACAGGCAGTCATAGCACACAATTTGCTTCATGCTATGCTCAGTGCATACTGGCATGTGATAGAAGCAAACAGTCTGTGTCTCGGGAGCAAAGGTGACACCTTTTCTGAATAGATTTTCCACCCGAGCATTGGACAGTCACATTTGCAGGAGGAGTTTTACTCACTTCCATAAGGGTCAATACTGCTTTGTTTGAGGCTTGCAATGTAAGAGTGTCAGCTCTCCTTTTCATGAGTGACATGACGAAGGCATGCCCTAGCTGCCTCAGGAAGATCCTGTGATGTCTGCCACTTTTTAATGACTTCCAGTTTGGGAAGTTCCCCACCCAGATGATGAAGGCAGTGGTGGCTGCAACATCAACTATGTTCATAAATAGTGCCATTGGACATCTGTTTATTTTTATACTGCATGTGAACATTTTGGCCAGATGATCCAGATTATCCACGCCACTTTTGGTTGCATTATAGTAAAGTATGATCTCTGGTTTTTGCTTTTCACCTTCAACCTTGATGTCATAGTACCACTTTTCCTTTTGCTGGAACACATGATACAAGGGTAATTGGCCCATAAAAGCAAAAATGTGAACTGTTGATGTCCCTGTCACTGTTAGGCTTCATCTCCTCTGGGATATGTGGCTTGTTTGATTTCATAGTGCCCACATATGTCAGTCCATTTTCCAGTAAGCTTCAGCTAAGGGAACGGAAGTGAAAAAATTGCCAGCTGTGACATTTCTGCCACATTTGCGCCAAGGTTACACTATACGGGCCCCTTGATTTATGTCTCGTTCTTTCCCAGGCTGTCTGCCAAGGTATATTTCAACCTTGAGAGGGTAACTGGTCACTGCACCACAGTTCCACCAGATTTTTATTCCATATTTGTCAGGCTTGGGTGGGATGTATTGCCTGAAACTGCACTTTCTTCTGAAACCAACAAGCTGCTCATCCACACACATGTCTGTGCCAGGAATGAAGCACTTTGGGTGATGTGCTACAAACATTGTCCATATATCTCAGAAAAGTGCAGCATCTTGGAGCTCTGACAAAACTCCTTCCCCTTACATGTCTCTCCTTCCAACCTTCCTCCACGTTTAGCCTCAAAACATATTACAATTTCTTTTTTTCCACACTCACACCCAGTCTTCATTATGGTCTGACTGTATGGCAAACTATTTTGCATTATTATTTTTTATAATAGAACATAAACATTATATTTTATAGTTATGTAACATTAAATTGTGAGGCTATACATTGCATTTCAGACTTGGAACTTATCTTGCCTTAGGAACAGCAGTATCTCAAGTTGTCAACAAAGGAGCTGTGGAAATTTCTAGCTGTCTCCTTCTAAATGACTAACAGTGTCCCAACACCCCTTGTTAATGTGTGACACTCTAACTTAGGACCAATCAGAACCAGTGACTGAATAGGTACATTTCTTAAAATTGCATAAGCGGGATTGGGTGCTTTTGACTGGGGCTTTTGGACACTTTTGACATTTGTATTTTTAAAAAGCAATAATCACTGCAGAAATAGAAAACAATGATGTGACATTATTAGTAACAAACTGCTTGACAAAGTCATAAAAAATTGGAATGATAAAAAAGCACCTGTGAGATATAATAAAATATATACCTCTGGGGTCCCCAAACACACCAGTTAGTAGGATGAGGGTTAAAAGAAAATAGTGGAACAACAACACCCTAAAGCATGTAAGGAATGCAATTGCAAATTGAGACTGGACCAGCTTCTATCCCTTGTCTTGTGTACCTTCCACGTGGTCCCACAGGCCTCTATGGGGATCTTCCCCATTAAGCTGCTGCACGGACAAAAACCTTGGGAATTACTCAAACTGATCAGAGGGTACTGAGAGGAGGAGGCTGCCCCTCCCTCTCAAAACATACTAGAACATGGCACCAGTTTAGACATTGTGGTGAAGGAGCACCTTGAGAGTGCTCAGTGCACACAACTCAACTCTATGACCGGGGCTCCCCACTCTGTGATTTGTCTCCGGCAGATAGGGTTATGGGTATTGATTCTCACATCACATTTTAAGTTCCTGGCCTACTGGCAGGGCCCATATGAAATACTAGGTTACTGAGTCTACCAGTCCACCCGACATTCAATGGAATGCATTTATTGCATGAACCTCCTGAAACTTTGGGTAGACCACAGCACCAGTGACACAATGGACACTCCCATATTGTCATTTAATGTGGGTGCCAAACATTTGAATTATGGGGACAACCTCATCCCATGGCAGAAAGAGGAACTGGGAGCCACCATCTCTGCTATCACCAGGGTTGTGTACCCCAAATCGGGCTGAACCACACTGATCTCCCACAATATTTTAACTGAGCCAGTAGTAGCAGTCCACAATCATCCGTACTATCTCCCAGAAGTAAAGAAGATGGAAGTAGAGCTGGAAATGAATTGGATGCTGGATCTGGGAGTAAATGAAGCCAGCTACATCCCATGGTCCAGTCTGATCGTACAAGTCTCAAAGATTGACAGAAGCTGGTGGTTTTGTAATGAATTCCACTGGGTCAGTCAGGCCTCCTGATTCAACGCCTGTCTCATGCCCAGAGTGGACAACTACCTGGAGTGTCTCAGGAACACATAGTATCTATCCACCCTCGACATGATGAAGGGCTATTGGTAAATCCCCCTGTCGGACGCATGTATGTCTGTGGATTTCTCCACAGGCTCTGTGAAGGTAGGTAATGACCTGCCAGACCATGAGGGGCACTGCCGCTAACAATATTTTTCCTTTTCACTCCTCACCACACTGAGAATCCACCCTAGTGAGGGCAACTAGCCCTGCCTCTTCTGGTTCATCAAGAATACAGCCACCAGACTCATGGAAGGAGGGTCATTTGTTCGCTGCTTGAATCTCACTACGAGTGACTAAAATTTCTGAAACCTTTCGTTTGAATATTTTTTCTTAGTGCCCAAAGATAGGGCAGAGCAATGACATGATAGGCGTCATGTTTTTTTTGCGTTATGTATAAACGGTGTATACGCACAGAAATGTTGCGTAAGAACGTTTCCACATTCAAATCGTGATGTATAAAACCTAAACTTGCCGTAAAGCCACGCACATTTCCACGGTACCTCATACCCTGTCGTACGCAAGTTCTCCGCTTGGTTTTGCAGACTGGCGGCACCCAGTGTCAAAGCAATGCTACTGTTCCTGTGTGGTTTATGTTTCTTTTTCAGGTCCACGTCCCTGACATGGCTTTATAAATACACTGAAATTAACCACATAATGTTTATTAGTTTAATGCATCTGATTGTAATTAACCTGTAACAATATAATGGTCCAGAGAATGGTCAAACTATTCCAAATACCATAACTGCTTTAACGTTGTTACTCTCACTGCACCTTCTTCTTCTTCTTTCAGCTTCTCCCGTTAGGGGTTGCCACAGCAGATCATTTTTTCCATATTACTCTCACTGCACCACTCGGAGCAGCTGATCGGAAAGAGAATTATCGGTATAAAGCATCAAGCACATGCTGCCACAGCCGTTTTTAGACTGCTTCTCACATGGCAAATACTTCAAACATTTCCTGTACGGACCTCGCGTTTCAGAAAGAGTTTCGTCCCAAGAGCTCTAAACGCACTCAATCAGTCCATCAACTGCTCGTTGTAGAACTGTTTGTACTTATAAGTATAATCAGCTCACTGTAAACTTGCACTACAGTTATAATATTGCACAACCTGAGCCACTTTATAAAGCGCATATTTACATATGATGACAATATCATTTTTAAGATGAAATGCAGCAAAATATGTTTATTATATTATACAGTGGAACCTCGGTTTGCGAGCATAATTTGTTCTGGAAACGTGCTCGCAGTCCAAAGCACTCGTATATCAAAGTGAATTTCCCCATAAAAAATAATGGAAACTCTGATGATTCATTCCACAACCCAAAACTATTCATATAAAAATGATTAATACAAAATATAAAGTAAAAATACATAAAACAAATTAACCTACACTTTCCCTTTGAAAAGAATCATGGCTGGTGTGAGTGAATTTCTAAACTTTTGTGGGATTCCACCCAACGGGACGACACGCAGAAGAGCATCCCAAAGCAATCGCAGTCTCCCAGCGCTGTAGCAGTTCACCGTAAAAGCGAAGTCAATAGATGATACAGGGAACAAGGAACATTATAAATGCACAGGGCACAGTACTGCCTGACTGCTGTGTCTGTGTATAAGGAAATGGCAGATCCCGCTACAATAAATAACCACGCTGTTGCTGTTTCAAGCTGAATAAAGCTGGTGTTGTTAAAGTACTGAGACTCAGCTTCGTGTTTTGGGGTGCAAGATGGGGACTCGCACGTCATAGCACACACGTCCATACACACACACACACAGTCACAATGCTGTAGTAAACAGTATACACTCGTACGGAGGTTGACTATATGAGTGAAGCACACCAATTCAGAAGGAGAATAGGAGACGATTGCCCACGAGAGACAGACAGAGAGAGAGAGAGAGAGAGACACACACACACACACACACGTGCGCGCGAGAGAGACACACACACGCGTGAGAGAGAGACACATGCTCCAGAAAGACACACACGCACGCGCGAGAGAGAGAGAGAGAGACACACACACGTGCGCGAAGAACCATCAGCTCAGTTGTGATCACATGATGCTCAGCAAACAAAGTGTATCCATACTACTCGTATTGCAAGACCTCGCTTGTTTATCAAGTCAAAATTTATTAAAAATTTTACTCGTCTTGCAAAACACTCGTAAACCAAGTTACTCGCAAACCAAGGTTCCACTGTACAGATAAAACTTTAACTTCATTTAAATAATCTATGTTGTTAATAATTAAAGGACACAGTGTTGCTATGCTAGCAAGGATCTGGCGCTCCACTCACGATTGTTCCTGCCTTGCACTGTATGCTTCACTGGGACTGGCGTGAAGGATAAAATAATTAAGCATGTACTACGAAGATATTTCAATGTTCCTTAAAAGTTTTGAAGAGTCAATGTTATAAGCTTACAGATGGCTTAACGTCTATTACAGAGCTGATTGTGTGGCGATCGGTTACTTGGAGAAAGAAAAGGAAGGACAGAAATTGGAGGTTAGTACGTTTGAAAGAGACAGTACTGCAAGGGCGGCCTTAGGCATGTGCAAACTGTGCACCTGCACAGGGCCGCCAAGCTAATATATATTGAATATAAAACAGAAAGAGAAAATAACGACACAGCTAAAAACGCAGTGGCAAATTTCAGCAAAAGTTAAACGCTTGTGTCATGAGCACGAGGCAGCTATGCAGTGTCCGCAACAGACTAGGCCATCCGCCGTGCATAAGATACCATATTGACATTGGTGGGCGAAGGGGCCACCGATTCTTTCTCTGCCCAGGGCTGCCACGAGCCTAGAGCTGCCCCTGAGTACTGCTACAATAAATTATTTCATCGAAGGTCGCACACAATCACTGCACCACTGTGAAACCCATGTTTAATAACGTGCTTTAACTCCTATCATCATGAAAATAATATCACGTATACATCTCAATATTTTAGTTATTCAGAGAGCTGTAATATCATGAGTGTAAAGGATTCTGTGTCCTGTCGGAGGAGGAGAGCTGGTTTAAGAAGCACGTAGTGATTCACACACATAGAGCACATAGAAGAACACATACAAAACAAAGCATTTAATGTGCTACTTTAATTATGATGTGATTTGAGAAACTGGTTAATTAAATGATTTTAAGATGAAGTTTATGATGTTCTACTTTAATGACAAAATAAACTACGTGATTAAAGTGGAAATTTCGAGATTGAAGTTGACATTTTGTGCTTTTTCCCCACTGTGTGCCTTTTTTTTTCTCTGTACCCTAATAAGCTTTCATATGACACTCAGATGGTGGGCTACAACTCGCCTTTTCACGGCGACTTTGATATCTGACAACTTCTTTTTTATTTCGGGCACTGTGCAACTTTGTGAACTTGAGCTTTCAAGTTTCTCCAACACGCTATGTCACTCGATCAACTTCCTTTTGTTGATTATACCATGGTTTAAATCAACAAATAGAATGTTTTTCCTTTGCCTCCACTTGGTATTCGCTGAAATTCTTATATTTTCCGCGTGCTTTTCCAATTGTCTTTACACAGAAGACTGATCTTAAGGGCTATTTATATTGATTTGCATATTCAGAGAGGCGTAATTCTGGGAGGAACTGGGGCGAGACAGCACACACGTGTACGTGCGTTACTTTTCACACTGACCGGGATTTATGTAGCAGAACAACGTGGAAGTTGGAGTATGCACAGATTCCTGCATCTGGATTTTTCTGTGCGTAAGCACATTTTGGATTTTGTGTTTACGTCATGTTATAGTGTGAATTCTACTCAGGGCGTTATGCATGAGGCCCCTGGTTGGCACCCCTCATTTTCCAGAGGTCCTCTGTTGTTCCCCTACCTGGCAACAATATATAATGCCTGAAGTAGAAGGAAATAACTGCCAGTACTTATTTTTTGACTCCTTTGCACTTCTGCTGATGTATTACAAATTTGACCTAGTTTCTTAATCAAGCACTGATATACATATATTTTATCAGAGAGTGGGGGAGTGGATATTATATTGGATCGTGGTCCTCCTTGAAGGTCAGAGTGATAAGTACAGGTACCTAACCACTTACAGCTGGAATACTGGCCCACTTATATTTATAATATCACAGGTTATACAGGGTTGTGCAAAGGTAGGTCTATCTCCTCTTGACCTTTGCTGCAGGTATGAGGGGGCAAGTGGCAGTAAGAAAGTCATTCGTTTAATATAAAATAGGGCCTAAAATTCCAGCTGTGGACTACTGCAGACAGCACAAAGTCTTCTTTTTACAGCAGAAACTAACATTTGGTTTTTTCGACCACTGTAAAGCTATGCTTGAAGCTGTTGTGCTTTATGGCGCCTATCAAGTAAGCTGGTGACCCTCAGAAACTTGTCTTCTGAGTGGGATGTGGCTTTGGGTCTGCAAGATCTCTTCTGTTTCTTCCAGTTTCCAATTGCCTTTCTGTTGTGTAGGACACCACAGTAGTATTATGTCAGGGACATTTTGTCAAAATGTCATGTCAATCAAAGATGATTGATAACTTGATGACCCCGCCCCTTTCCTCTGATTGGTGGATTTAAATGAGGTACCCTGCCTTCTGTCGGTTGATTTGTGAATTACACCCTATCCCCTCTCTAACCCTGCCCAGACCCCCACCCCCTTCACCTGATTGGCTAGGCATTGTGTCAAGAGCATTTTGATGGGTGTCAGTCCCACCCAAACTCCCACCTACACCCGCCTGATTGGTTAGGCAATGTGTCAAGAGCAGTTTGATGGGTGTCGGTCCCATCTTAATACATTCCCCTCCACCTGATTGGCTAGGCATTGTGCCAAGAGCATTTTGATGAATGTACAGTACAGGCTAAAAGTTTGGACACACCTCCTCATTCAATGTGTTTTCTTTATTTTCATGACTGAAGGCATCAAAACTATGAATGAACACATGTGGAGTTATGTACTTAACAAAAAAAGGTGAAATAACTGAAAACATGTTTTATATTCTAGTTTCTTCAAAATAGCCACCCTTTGCTCTGATTACTGCTTTGCACACTCTTGGCATTCTCTCGATTAGCTTCAACAGGTAGTCACCTGAAATGGTTTTCACTTCACAGGTGTGCCTTATCAGGGTTATTTAGTGGAATTTCTTGCTTTATCAATGGGGTTGGGACCAGCAGTTGTGTTGTGCAGAAGTCAGGTTAGTTGGACGATCATTTATTTTTCAACAGGACAATGACCCCAAACACACCTCCAGGCTGTGTAAGGGCTATTTGACCAAGAAGGAGAGTGATGGAGTGCTGTAAATGGTCATGAAAATAAAGAAAACACATTGAATGAGGAGGTGTGTCCAAACTTTTGGCCTGTACTGTATGTCCTGCCCAGACTCCCACCCCCTCCACCTGATTGGCTAGGCATTGTGTCAAGAGCATTTTGATGGGTGTCGATCCCACCTTAATCCCACCCTCCACCTGATTGGCTAGGCATTGTGTCAAGAGTATTTTGATGGGTGTCGGTCCCACCCAGACTCCCACCCCCACCCACCTGATTAGTTAGCAATGTGTCAAGAGCAGTTTGATGGGTGTCGGTCCCGCCTGAATACATCCCCCTCCACCTGTTTGGCTAGGCATTGTGTCAAGAGCATTTTGATGGATGTATGTCCTGCCCAGACTCCCACCCCCTCCACCTGATTGGCTAGGCATTGTGTCAAGAGCAGTTTGATGGTTGTCGGTCCCACCTTAATCCCACCCCCACCTGCCTGATTGGTTAGGTAATGTGTCAAGAGCAGTTTGATGGGTGTTGGGCACACCTTAATACATCCCTTTCCACCTGATTGGTTAGGCATTGTGTCAAGAGCAGTTTTACGGATGCTGCCTCTGCATTGTCCCCTGGTCTGTCAACACCTGTTTGTTGGCTGGCAATCCCCTCCCTGTCCCCTTCTCCCAAGGCCCTTTATATCAAAAGAATGACTTTGCCATGATCCCGAGGCCTGATCGACATGTTCCTGTATATAATGTGTTGGATCATGCACCTGCATCTATCTGTTATTTTAATATTATCACAAGATTAAAATATCTCTCTAACCTTTGCTTTATAATTTGTACATTTTTTTATCTAAGCCTGCTTACAGGTCCTGCAGTAAATCAGCCTTTTCCATTTTACAGAAAATCCTCTTGCAGAAAGGCACTTTTACAGCCGTAGCTGTGATTCTTTCATCTCACAGAAAGGCAAACTGACAGGCTCTGCGATGAAAAAGCCTTCACCTCTCACAGAAAGGCCGCAGACAGGCCCTGCGAACATGTCTCAGTGTGGAGAGAGCAGGCATGTGCCTGGAAGTTGGCAGGTATCCTGCTGGGTGAGGCTCTGTGCGTGCACGCCTGCATACATCTGTTTGGACGCTCCAAACCCAGTCCCCGACTATCACCCATGCTGCTGCTGCGGGAGCCTTCGCGGAGAAAGCAAGTTTTGTGCTTTTTAACTTTTGAAGGTAACAACAACAACAACAACATTTATTTATATAGCACATTTTCATACAAAAAAATGTAGCTCAAAGTGCTTTAAAGATAAAGGATTTTAGGTATTGTGTGTAAAGCACAAGATAACTAGTTCAATATAAGCCCTTTAAAAATCACATAAAGGAAAATAGTATACAGCAATGCCCTTTTAAATCACATATAAATAAAATCTATCCTTTGCTTTATAATTATAATTATAATTATAATTATAATTTATATAAAGAATCTATCTAAAACAAACCCTTTTCTATCAAATACCTCCCATTTTAAATAATCAAGTACATTTATGTATTTTCAGCTGAGCTAAGGATCCACATTGCGGAAGCATTTTGCTTAACTTTCTAACAGTGAGAAATTGTACCCAGACACACACAGAGTGAATGGGGCACGCTTGAATAAGCAGCTACCAGAAGTGGGGATTGAACCCACACGGGCATTTGCCCATTGGATCTTAAGTACAACGCCTTAACCACTCAGCCATTCCAATGTCATAAATTCCAGTGGTCAGTATAAAGTGATCTTAAACATGGTCATTTGGGGGGTGTGGGGGCACACACATCTGCTTAAAGCGATCTCCTTATTACAAAGGAGGCTTTTAAAAAAATACCGTTCTTTTCGGCATATAGGTGTTTAGATATAAGCCTTCGGCTGGACACTGACCCATTACACAGCTGTCCATTTAAAATGGGGGGCAAAGGGCATACATTTGCTAAAAGAAATCACTGTCCGCATTTCAAAAAAGCCCTGCTCTTTTCTGTATATATAAATAATTGTTCAGCCGGTCCATTACACAGCTTGCCATTAATACTGAAAGAGGACTCCAAATCTCGTCGAAAGGCAAAACGGTGTGTCTTCGAAATCTTATTATAACGATGTTTTCTATTTATTTATTTTTTATGAATAGGACTAAATGAAATATAATTATTGTTAATACAGACTTAATAGATAGATAGATAGATAGATAGATAGATAGATAGATAGATAGATAGATAGATAGATAGATAGTGTGAACCTTGCCCCGGACACAGACAGGCAGACACGTTAATGTCACCCACAACCACAGGTTTATTTTCCATTTCTTATACAGTCCAACTCACCAACCCCCCAATACCCCTCAGTCCTGGCCAATCCAATGTCTTCTCTTTCTTCTTCTTTCTCTTCTTCTTCTTTTTTCTCTCTTTCTTTCTCTCTTTCTCTTTTCTTCTGACCGCCTCCTGCCTCCTCCAGACGTTGCCACTCTTCCACCCGACTCTTGTCATCGACTGGAGGGAGGCGGCCCCTTTAAATAAGCACCCGGATGTGCTCCAGGTGTGTTCCCGGCAATCTCCCACCGACACGCCCCAGTGTGGCAGAAGTGCCGGCTGTCTCTCCAGAAGACCTCCGGGTGTCCCTACTTTCTCTCCCCCCCAGCACTTCCTGGTGTGGCGGAAGTGCTGAGGTCTAGGGTCTTCTAGGTATTGGGGTCCCCCTGGCGGTAACCCCGGGTCCCAACAGGTTCGAGCTTCTGAGCTCTTTACCTGAGGCCTCCAGGGCGGTCGCCCCCTCGAGGTCTGGAGGAGGCACCAGCCCTCCTCCTGTCTTCTCAGGCGTCCCGGCTGGGTACCACCTCCATCCAGCTGTGACAATAGATACTTTATTAATCCCAAGGGGAAATTCACATAATCCAGCAGCAGTATACTGATACAAAAACAAAAACAAAAAAAAAAATTAAATTAAATAATAATAAAAATGCATGTAAAAGCAGACAACAGCTTAGAGTCACATAGTTTGGGGGAGGAACGATCTCCTCAGTCTGTCAGTGGAGCAGGACAGTGACAAAAGTCTGTCGCTGAAGCTACTTCTCTATCTGATGATAACACTGTTCAGTGGATGCAGTGGATTCTTAATGATTGACAGGAGTTTGCTTAATGCCCGTCGCTCTGCCACAGATGTTAAACTGTCCAACTTTACTCCTATAATAGAGCCTGCCTTCTTAACAAGTTTGTCCAGTTGTGAGGAGTCTTTCTTCTTTATGCTGCCTCCCCAGCACACCACCGCGTAGAAGAGGGCACTCGCCACAACTGTCTGGTAGAACATCTGCAGCATCTTATTGCAGATATTGAAGGACGCCAATCTTCTAAGAAAGTATAGTCGGCTCTGACCTTTCTTACACAGAGCATCAGTATTGGCAGTCCAGTCCAATTTATCATCCAGATGCACTCCCAGATATTTATAGGTCTGCATCCTCTGCACACAGTCACCTCAGATGATCACAGGGTCCATGAGGGGCCTGGGCCTCCTAAAATCTACCACCAGCTCCTTGGTCTTGCTGGTGTTCAGGTGTAAGTGGTTTGAGTCGCACCATTTAACAAAGTCTTTGATTAGCTTCCTGTACTCCTCCTCCTGCCCACTCCTGATGCAGCCCACAATAGCAGTGTTATCAGCAAACTTTTGCACATGGCAGGACTCCGAGTCATATTGGAAGTCTGATGTATATAGGCTGAACAGGACCGGAGAAAGTACAGTCCTCTGTGGCGCTCCTGTGTTGCTGACCACAATGTCAGACCTGCAGTTCCCAAGACGCACATATTGAGGTCTGTCAGTAAGATAGTCCACGATCCATGCCACCAGGTATGAGTCTACTCCCATCTCAGTCAGCTTGTCTCTAAGGAGCAGATGTTGGATGGTGTTGAAGGCGTTAGAGAAGTCCAAAAACATAATTCTAACAGCACCAATGCCTCTGTCCAAGTAGGTGAGGGATCGGTGTAGCATATAGATGATGGCATCCTCCGCTCCCACCTTCTCCTGGTATGCGAACTGCAGAGGGTCAAGGGCGTGGCGGACCTGTGGCCTCAGGTGGTGAAGCAACAGCCGCTCCATGGTCTTCATCACATGTGACGTCAGAGCAACAGGCTGGAAGTCATTCAGCTCACTAGGACATGATACCTTTGGGACTGGGGTGATACAAGATGTTTTCCAAAGCCTCGAGACTCTCCCCTGTTCCAGGCTCAGGTTGAAGATGCACTGTAGAGGACTCCCCAGTTCCAACGCACAGGCCTTCAGCAGTATTGGCGATACACCGTCTGGATGCGCTGCTTTGCTGGCACGAAGTCTTCTCAGCTCTCTGCTCACATGGGCTGCAGTAATTGTGGGTGGGGATGTCTCACCTATGCTGTTATCAACAGAAGGATGGTTGGAGGATGCAGTACTCCGAGATGAGAGTGGGTTAGGGTGATCAAACCTATCAAAGAGGTTGTTCATTTGGTTTGCTCTCTCCACGTCTGTCTCGATGGTGGCACCCCGCTTCGAGCTGTAGCCAGTGATAATCTTCATCCCATCCCACACTTCCTTCATGCTGTTATTCTGCAACTTCTGCTCCAGCTTTCTCCTGTACTGCTCCTTCGCTGCCCTAAGCTGGACTCGTAGTTCCTTCTGCACACGCTTAAGCTCATGCTGATCACCGTCTTTAAAAGCCCTTTTCTTCTGGTTCAAAAGGCCTTTGATGTCACTTGTAATCCATGGCTTGTTGTTAGCATAGCAGCGTACTGTTCTTACTGGAACTACAATGTCCATACAGAAGTTGATGTAATCAGTTGTGCAGTCAACAGCTTCTTCAATGTTCTCACTATGTGACCCCAGCAGTATATCCCAGTCTGTAGTTCCAAAGCAGTCTCTCAGAGCCTGCTCTGCCTCAGGGGACCACTTCCTGAATGATCGTGTGGTTGTAGGTAGCGCCCTCACTCTTGGTTTGTAGTGAGGCTGAAGCAGAACCAGGTTATGATCTGCTTTCCCAAGCGCAGGCAGCGGGGTGGCGCTGTATGCGTCTTTAACGTTTGCATACAGTAGGTCGATAGTCCTATTTCCCCGGGTGCTACAGTCCACATACTGGAAGAAGGAAGGTAATGTTTTATCCAGCGTTACATGGTTAAAGTCTCCAGCGATTAGCATAAGTGCCTCAGGGTGCTGCGTTTGTAACTTAGCAACTGCGGAATGGATGATGTCACTCGCTATCTCCGCGTTCGCTTGAGAGGGGATGTAAACAATAACAACAATCACGTGTCCAAACTCTCTGGGCAAGTAATAGGGACGCAGACTTATGGCCAACAGTTCGATGTCCCTGAAGCAATTGGAGATTTTAACGTTTACATGTCCTGAGTTGCACCACTTTGTATTGACATAGAGAGCGAGTCCTCCTCCTTTCTTCTTCCCGCAGGTACTTGCGTCTCTGTCCGCTCTAACTGTGCTAAACCCGGGTAGCTCCACGTTAGCATCTGAGATGGTAGTTGTTAGCCATGTTTCACTAAAACACAGCAAGCTGCATTCTCTGTAGGTTCTGACATTTTTCACCAGCACAGCCAATTCGTCGATCTTATTTGGTAATGAATTCACATTTCCCAGGATCACAGAAGGCACCGATGGTTTATAACGCGATTTTCTCTCAAATATTCTTTAATACAGAGAGTCCCAGCAGTCAAGATCATGGTATGGCATATTATTGATTATTATATGCGTCAAATGAGTATGTTTTAAAAAACGTATTGCTGAATCCTTATATTTTATCCTTAGGTCAGTATTTCCAAGTTGATTCTCCGATCTATTACTCGGAAACCAGTAACCCCCTTTAAAAAAGAAATATCTGTTTAAAACGAGAGGAGCTGGGGATTTAAAATACAAAATGATCATAGGTTACCGTTAACTATTATGTTCAGTACCATCTCTCTGTGTGTAGGCACATGAGAGTTCTCGTGTGTATATAATATAAGTTGTAGCATTTTATATCTATCTATCTAGATAGATAGATTCCCGTGATCATCAGAGGTGACTGTGTGCAGAGGGTACAGACCTATAAATACCTGGGAGTGCAGCTGGAGGACAAATTGGACTGGTCTGCCAATACTGATGCTCTGTGTAAGAAAGGTCAGAGCCGACTATACTTCCTTAGAAGGTTGGCATCCTTCAACATCTGCAATAAGATGCTGCATATGTTCTACCAGGTGGTGTGGCGAGTGCCCTCTTCTACACGGTGGTGTGCTGGGGAGGCAGCATAAAGAATAAGGACGTCTCACGCCTGGACAAACTTGTTAGGAAGGCAGGCTCTATTGTAGGAATAAAGCTGGACAGTTTAACATCTGTAGCAGAGCGACGAGCACTAAGCAAACTCCTGTCAATCATGAAGAATCCACTGCATCCACTTAACAGTGTCATCTCCAGGCAGAGGAGTAGCTTCAGTGACAGACTTTTGTCACTGTCCTGCTCCACTGACAGACTGAGGAGATCGTTCCTCCCCCACACCATGCGACTCTTCAATTCCACCCAGGGAGTAAATGCTAACATTATTCAAAGTTATTGTCTGTTTTTACATGCATTTTTATTACTCTTTAATTTAATATTGTTTTTTTTTTTTTTTTTTTTATGCTGCTGCTGGATTATGTGAATTTCCCCTTGGGATTAATAAAGTATCTATTGTGGACGAAGTCGAGACAACAGCAGGCAGACACCTAATCAAACAAGCAGAATTCTTTTATTTCTTTACACTTGGTGAGTAGAGGGTCTTTGCCTTACAGAGACTTAGTGCAAAAAGCCCCCTGATAGGGGGGTGAGTTGCATTTTTATAACAGAGATCTTCAAAAGAAACGGTTAGAAAAAATAAGCTCAGTTTCATCCAAAGGTCACAGAACATTCTTACACAATTTGTTGATTACAACGGAAAGCAGAAATTCTAGTCTTTTCTTATATTTTTAATTAAGCTTATCAGAAAACTTGTCATACGTTTGGCATCTTAATTGGACGATAACCAAGACACTGCTGGGGCAAGCTGGGAAGTAGCCAAAAACTGCATTCCACACTGGCAGCCCTACTCTATGTAAGCACGCTTATTTATCTGTTATAATAATACCTAGCCATACAGAGAACATGCAGATTTTCATACAGAAGCTAGCAATAGATTTTAACTTCCATTCCACATTCACCCCTTTTTAAACTTAAAGTTTAATAATAAGAGGGTTTAAGCTAAACAGTCCTGATCGAGGTAAGACTGGGAGGAGAATTGGGCCTGGGGAAGAAGATGCATGCATTCTGTGTGGAGGAAATAAGCTTTAGTTATTGAGGCAGTGAAAAACTTCTGGATAAAATAAAGGATTAACGGAATAAGACAACAGCATATCAAAAGAATAACAGTTAAAGCAACTAAAAGGGAAACAAAAATGGATTTGAACCATTGGCCCCAAGAGCCAAAAGTGGATATAAACCATTCATCAAGAGGGGTATCGATGCCTGAGTTTTCAGCCAATTCTAGGGAGAGAGCGGTCAGACCAGCGAGGGCACAGGTAATGGAACCATCAGGGGCAGTATTATTCGGAATGTATGTACAGCAAGCATCTCCAAACATAGCACAAACACCAGCTTTTTCGGCTAGAAGCATATCTAGTGCTAGGCGATTTTGCCAGGTCATAAGGGAGGTTTTATCTAATTGCTCATGTATTCCTTCAACAGCTTCTTTAGTAAAATTCAGGAAACGCTGTTGATTATAATATAAATAATTTATCCAATCCACATTTTTATTGATAGTGATTATGGGAAAAAGAGATTCAAAACCAGCAGCTACTTGATCTCTTGCTTTAAATTTGTTAGGGACACCTCTAGGCACACCTATTGAGTCAATATACACACCTGGACCATGTAATGAGAAATTTGCAAGTGGTGCTAAGAATCTACGAACACGATGTAAACGGGGAGAGGATGGAGGTTGTTGGCCATGAAGGGGAAGGAGACGGAAAGGCATGACCAATTGTACAAGGGCACAGGTACCAGTCCATTCAGGTGGGAGTATGTCCAGTAATTTAGATCTTCGGTACATCCACCAGACATCCGCACGGGCGGTGGCGTGGGAGGTGAACCAACTAAGGGAAATGTTATTGGGGAAAAAGGTAGAGGCATTGATAGAGATGCTGTAAGTGAAGGAGCACCAGGGAGAGGGAAGGGAGCCAAGGAAAACGGCATTCTTCTTAGGGGCGGCTCGAGTGAAACAAGTGTAATTGCCAATATAGGGATGGAACATAGGGGGAGTCAGAGGGTGAATTGGGAGAAAAAGGGTATTCAAGGTATGACATTTGGAGTTTGTTGGAGGGAAAGCGGTAGTAAATGGGTAAAGCAAGCAAGGAAGGCCAGTGGGGTCTGAGGGATCAGTTAAGGAAAATGGGGTAGTGGCACGGTAAGGGCATGCAGTGGCACATGCATAACAGTTGGATTGGTTTATCTGTCACGCAGAATAGAGGACCCACTGCAGCCATCAGTTCTGGTCACCGTATCCAGTTTCTATGGAGAATGTAGTGGAAAGGGTGGTGATATTTAGAGAAATAATCGGTTGTGAGGGTAAGTCGTCAGGAGGAGGTGTAGCAGGGATATTTGAGCTAGGTGAGATAAAAGCGGGTTGTGTCTCTGTTACCTGTATAATAAATTTTCCAAGGAGATCTGTGCCAGAAACATGGGCCCCTAATATATAGGTTCCTTTATCATGATATGAGGGGTCTTTTATATAATCAAAGGATTTCAGGTTTCTACGTTACATTCATCAATTGGGGTAAACCTTGATTTAATTATAGAAAACCTTGTTTTTAAATCATGTTCCTCGGCTTCCCACGGATTATACCCCCAGTCCTGGTTGCCAGTGTTTGCAAATACGTTACTCCAGCTTGAACATTCAGATAGACTGGAGGAGGGATTTGAATCAGTTTTATACCTGGGTCGGGTCACACAAACGTATTTTTCAGACAGTCTCCATTTGTCTTGTCCACTGGACCCACAGGGAGCAATGGAACAAGTCAATATGAAACGAGGCAGTTTTCCCTATTTGGAAAGTTAACGTGGGAAAGTCCCCATGTACTTGCTTCAATTGGTGAGTCAGATGGTCACCACCTGTTTGTCCTTGTCCTAAAGTCAGATGGATAGAAAAGATTAGGACTAGCAAAGCTATGAATGCCATTTTTTGCAATGCGACACGTGAATCCAGGCGGGAAGTCCTTCGACTTTAACGGCGTGAGGTGTGGATAGCAGCACTTGGAATGGTCCCCTCCAGCGAGGTTGATGCCAGTGCTTCCTTCGGGTGTCTCTGACCAGTATCCAGGTTCCCAAGGGAATCTGTGACTCTGTTGGTGGAGGACTAGTTCGCCAAGCCTGGTTAACCTGCTCGTGGACCTCCTTCAGGGATGCTTGGAGACCTGTAAGACTGGAAATAAGATCATTGTCCACAGAATGCAGATTGACATTGCCAATGACCATGCCGACAGGCATGGTTCGTCCAGTCAGAATTTCGAATGGCGACAGTCTCAACTGCCGGTGTGTCCTCCCTCTCAATCCCATTAAGGCCAGGGGTAAATCGTCAGGCCAGGTTAAATTTGTCTGCTCACAGATCTTAGCCAATTTAGATTTCAGGGTGCCATTGCACCTTTCTACTATACCTCTGCTTTGAGGGTGGTACTTGCAATAGTGATGCACGTTAATTTGGAGCCAGGTGGTTAGTTCATTGATTACTAAATTCACAAAATGGGTACCATTATCAATCTGCATTTTTTTTGGTATTCCCCATCTTGGAATGATTTCTTTTATTAAGGCTTTTGCCACAGTTTTGGAGGCTGCATGTTTGGAAGGGAAAGCTTCCACCTATCGGGAGAACACATCGACAATTACCAAGCAGTATCGGTACCCTTTAGATGGTGTTAGTTCAATGAAGTCCATTTGAGGATGTTCGAATGGACCAATTGTGTTAGGTGTGACAGCGGGACTTACCCTTTCCTACATAAAATTTTTGACATAGCGCACATTGCCTGCAGAATTGCTCTGCATACGTAGAGAAGCCTACGGCTTCCCAATGTCTCTCGACATCTTGAATCATGGCATCCTTTCCGGCATGGTCCAGGCCATGTGCAATTTTTGCCATACCTGGAAAAGAGGCTTTTTGGAGGAAAGGTTTGTTATTTTGCTTGTGAGTCCAGACCCCATCAGAGAGGGATCCTACTTTGGACCATTTTCTCTTTTCTCTTTTCTCTTTCCGTGGCTGCACTCTGTAAAGAGATTATTTGATTATTAGGGTCTTTGTCATCTTTCTGTTGAAATAAAAAGATTGGTGTGTTATTGTAGGCAGCCTGTTTAGCAAAGTGATCAGCCAGGTCGTTTCCTTTGCTGACAGGATCTTGTTTCCCAGTGTGGGCCTGGCATTTAACTATTGCCAGTCTTGATGGTTTTATTATAGCTTCGAGGAGGGATTCGACTAATTTCTGATGTTGGATGGGCTTACCAGTACTGGTTTTGAATCCCTTTAATTTCCACAATGCTCCATGATCATGGCAGACTCCAAAAGCATACCTGGAATCTGTATAAATAGTTACTGCTTTCCCTTCTGACAGCTGACAGGCTCAGGCGAGAGCTATTAATTCAGCTGCCTGCGCGCTTAAACTTGGCGAAATTCAGTTTGCCTCCAGCAGGTGGTCACCTTTGACCACTGCATAGCTGGTTGAGGGTGTTCCATTATCCAATCACAAGGAACATCCATCTACGTAGCGTACTTCTTCTATTTCTAGTGGAGTTTCCTGCAGGTCTGGTCTGAGTTTTATGACATTAATTATTTCGTCATGACAGCTGTGTGGCTCCCCTTCTTCTTCAGCTGGAAGAAGAGTGGCTGGATTTAGAGTGGAGCATCTTTCAATTGTGACATTTGACAGAGTACAGAGTTCGTTTTGATAATGTATTGCCCTAGCAGTAGTGAGATGTGAAGTTTTGGCCTGTACTAAAATGGAGTGTATGGCGTGAGGCACCTTTACTGTTAGGGGGCTCATGAGCACTATATCTGTAATGGCCAGCACGGCTTCTGTTGTGGCTGCTACTGCTCTGAGACAGGCTGGAAGTCCCTTAGCCACTGGATCCAATTTTTTTTGAAAAATAGTCTATTGGCCTTTGTTTTTCTCCATGGAGCTGTGTTAGTACTGCATTCATATATCCCCCCTTTTCGTCTTTGAACAAAGTGAATGGACAAGAATAGTCAGGGAGCCCTAACGCTGGTGCAGAGAGTGGTGCACTTTTTAAATCACATAGAGCCTTCTCAGCCTGCTCATTCCACTCTATGCGGCCAGAAAGAGGAAGTTCAGCACTTTTAGCTAGATTTTGCAAAGGCTGTGCTCTTCAGAAAAATTTAAAATCCATTGTCGACAGTAGCCTAAAATGCCCAATACAGACATAACCTGTTGTTTTGTGACCGGTCTGGGCAGGTTTTGAATAGTGGTTATGTGGTCTTTTGACAGAGCTCTGGTACCACAAGCGATGTCATGCCCCAAATATTTGACAGTGGTTTGAACTAACTGCAGCTTGGCTTTTGAGACCTTGTGCCCATTTTCTGCAAGATACTTGAGCAATAATTCTTTATCTTGTGTGCATGCTTACTCTGTTTTGCTACAGAGTAATAAATCGTTGACGTACTGTATCAATGCACTCCCACTGTCAGGCCAGAAACCTTCTACATTTTGAGCAAGCGCTTGGCCGTATACACAAGGAGGCTCTGTATAACCTTGTGGCATAACGGTCCATGTCCAATGGCGATTTTGAAAAGTAAAAGCAAACCAAAACTGAGAATCAGGATGTACAGGAATAGAAAAGAAAGCATTTGCTAAGTCAATAACTGAGAAATAACGGATAGATGGAGGGATTGTAGACAGAATAGTGGAAGGATTAGGCACGATCTGTGCTCTAGGAAAGATAGCAGAATTGACTTGTCTGAGGTCTTGGACAAAGTGCCAAGAGCCATCAGCTTTCTTTACTGGCAAGATAGGAGAGTTCACAGGTGAATATTTAATAGGAATTATAGCCCCCTTTTCAACGAGATCTTTATGTACAGCAGCAATTCCGAGTTCAGCCTCGGAAGAGAGAGGATATTGCGCACGGCGAGGACGGATGGAGGATTTTGGAAAGATTACTAGAGGTTCACAATTTGCTATTCTGCCAAAATCATTTTTCCCTTGAGACCACAGTGTATCAGGAATCGAAGAGAGCCATGGAATGCTATCAGTTTGCAATGAACATAAAGAGAGAGAAGGGTGGCACAGGGAACGAACAACTGGCAGATCAATCTGAGTCAATACTTTAGTAACTAGATGGTCTGAGGTGTCAAAAATACCTGGCACAACGTACAGCCAATCAGTTCTATTCAGACATTTTTCAACCCAGTCCCCAATTTCAACCCAGCGAACGGTGTTAGATTTAGCTAGAGAGACATGGGGCACTGAACCACCTAGATAGAAAATACTTTGTGAACATGTGAGGTGAACTGAAGCAGCAGCTTTAGTAGATGAAACAAAAATACATGGAATGTACAAAGTTTCAGGGCATGTGCTGGAGGAAAGAAAAGATTCTAACCAAGGAGTGTCTACTTCAGCGGGGAAATATTGGGCAGTACAATGCAGGGAGTCCGGGACTTGTAAGTGGGGAAATAGGACATGAGGGGAAAGAATGAAGGGCTTTCAAGAGGATGGTGTGCGGTGAGATGTCAAGGGTCCATGCAGCAAAAGAGGGCTTGGGGTGTGTTGTTTGGCATAGGAGCTTAGGAATGGAGCAGTAAAATCCTTGTTCAGTTAAAGAAATTGAGACTGACAACTTAGTCATAAGTTCCCTTACCAGCAAGTTCACAGGGCACAAATGATTTAACAGGAAGCAATGAGTCAATGATGAGCTGTCAGTGCTGAGCTGCACTCGCAGAGATTTTGAGACCAGCAAAGTATGAGGCTGTCCCAAGGCAGTAAGCACCTGTACTGTATCTTTCGAGGCAGGGACCTCCAACAGCGACAAAGTGGAGCTTGTGTCTCCTGTGTACACAAGTAAGACAGTTTCTTTGCCGTTTACTATTAAAGTCAATAAAGGATCAGTACCAGCATGACGGGTAAGCAAAGGAAACTGGAAAAAGTGGCTGGTCCCTGTTAATTCCTAGGACCAAGGAATGTCATTGGGCTCAGGGAGAGGGGGTGGCGGAGGGCGGTTGTGTGGGCAGTTGCGTCTGAAATGTCCAAGTTCACCGCAGCCGTAACAGGCATATGACGCTGGCATCTGCTCCAAAGGGTTAGGCATCGGAGCTAAAGGATTATTAGGGTTTGATAATTGGAACCCGCGTACTCTCCCTCGACTTCCAATGAAATTTCTGCGTCCTCTCACCCTAGCGTGGTCAGTTCCACCAGTATAATAATTTATTTGTGCAGCCAAAAGTTTGGTCTGTGTGTCTGACTCTTTTAATTTAGTCTGTCTCTCAGCATGCTCTGCATGACGCTTGACTTCCTCAAACATAGCGCTTTCCCAGCCTATGCAGGATGTGCGAACTTTGCTTTGAATGTCACTTCTCAGTTCCGAGACAAAAGGAGGCAATGCAGCACGAGTTCTATCGTTTGCATTGTCCAGCCCAGAGTGATTAGCCATCAGATCTTGCAACCGGTGAGCCCATTCATCCACTGCCTCGTCTTTTTTCTGCCCAGCGGCTGAAATTAGTGACCAGTCTGTGCCCTTTTTATATTTTTCTGCCAGGGCTCCTTTCAAAGGCTCCCACTGGCCGAGGAAAGGACCTTCATTCCCGGGGCCTCGGGGAAGAGCTTCATTCCAACGCCAAGGGGCACTGTTAAGATCACCGTGATTTACAGTTGCCCATGTGGTGCCCAGCTTTCGACGGAGCACCTGTGTCCACTCTGCAGCATTGGGTTTATACATGTCATCCAGCTGCTGTATCTGCTCCACAAATTTCAGTCCACCGACCGCTTTGGGATCGGGCACTTCAGACACCACATCCTTTAATTCTTGAATGTCCCAACTTCGGTGAATCATTATGGTAGTGGGATTATTATTGCCAGGGGGTTGTGCGGGATCATGTCGGGGGTTGGGGACTTCAATGAGGGGGCAAGAGAATGTCGGGCCAGAAAGTTTAGGGGAGCCGAAGGGGGAAGTAAAACCGCCCATATGTTTAGAGTGGAGGGTCTGACTTCTCGTGCGCTGGGAGACAGATGACTCTTCTGGTTTCTGCCATTGCAACTCAGTAGCACCTTGTGAGTGATCTGAATCATCTTCCTCATGGTCAATATGTGAGGACGGGTCATAATGATATTGTTCATCATAAAAACTTGCTCCAGATGGTTCGTCTGTTAACAGGGGTGCAGTTGGAGGAGGGGGTGCAGGAGGTGGAATCGGGGGAGTTTGGTAAGGAGGGGGTGGACAGATTACGGGGTATTGGGGGTCTTTCTTTCTTTCTTCTACTGTCTTCTGTCTTCTTTCTTTTACTTTCAGGCTTGGGCTTTGTCTCTACCTTCGTTTTCTGCAATGCTAGTAATAACTTTTCCTTTTCTTTCCGTGTTTTGACCTCAGCAGCCAGCAGCTCGTTACACTTCTGCGCTGCTTCCAAAGTCCTATCCTTTATCACCAATTTCCATCTATTAAACATGTCCATTCGATACGGACCTTTGTTACAACATCCTTGTGCATTTCTACATAATATTTTCCTTATTTCTTGTATTTCTGATATGTCCACAGTCCCGTCTATCGGCCATTTGCCATCACTCTGTTTATTCCATTTTTTATATGCTTTCTTAAAGTCTAATCCGGTTTTCTTTTCTATTAATTTTTTAGGTGAACCCCCTTTCGGACCCGAGTGAAAGCTTGTGTCCGAGACACTTTCCAAAAATAATCCTTCTAACAGAGACTTTTGATTTCCCAAGGGAGTCTCTTTGACCGGTTTACTATTTTGCTTTCCCATAATGAATAGCACTGGACCACAGTAGAACAATTCAGCCCAAGTGGCGTTCTGCTCCCAGTCCTCTCCCACTCCCGGATTAGTACTCAAGTGGTTTTGTGTCCGTTGTTTAGCAGAATCGTACAACAATATTCAGTGTAGAGTCCGGAATACAAGGTGTGCTCAACACTAATTCCTTCGTCAGACGCCTCCTATGTGCCAAACTGCTTGTGCATGTCTCCACCAAAGAGCAACCCGTAGAAGCAGGATTATGACCAGACGTTAGGAACAGAAAACTCGTCCACCCACTCAATGTTTTTCCCAGACACTCAATTCATATACTATTCTTTTCTTACTCCCATTCCCCTATTTAATAGGAGTGTGCCACTCACCCCTTTCTATTCCACTTCACAGGGAGTAACTTACTAACGTACTTGTAGTATCTTACACTGTCCCCCGAGGGACCCAAGTATTATTCTCTATTTTCCAGTTTTACCATCCACTACGTTAGTGATATAGTATTTATTTTCCTTAACTCCCCATAAACCGGTCAAATCCCTGAGCTACGTCATTCACTCAATCGGACTCCCTTGGTCTACTCACCAAGAAGTTCGTGACCTGCTAGGGAAATCCCAGTTAGTTCGACCCTCGTATTTGGTCAGAGGAGGCCAGGGACTTCTCACGCAGGATTCGCCCGAGGCAGGCCTGTCCTAACTTTTGCCGGAGCTGGTCCTTACCGATCCGACCGGAATCGGTCCTCTTACCGGTCCTCTGGACGATCCCGTTCGAGGAGTCACCTGTCCGTCTCCACCCCATGTTCGGGCGCCAGAAAACTATGGACGAAGCCGAGACAACAGCAGGCAGACACCTAATCAAACAAGCAGAATTCTTTTATTTCTTTACACTTGGTGAGTGGAGGGTCTTTGCCTTACAGAGACTAAGTGCAACAAGCCCCCTCATAGGGGGGTGAGTTGCATTTTTATAACAGAGATTTTCAAAAGTAGTGGTTAGAAAAAAATAAGCTCAGTTTCATCCAAAGGTCACAGAACATTCTTACACAATTTGTTGATTACAACGCAAAGCAGAAATTCTAGTCTTTTCTTATATTTTTAATTAAGCTTATCAGAAAACGTCATACGTTTGGCATCTTAATTGGATGATAACCTAGACACTAATGGGGCAAGCCAGGAAGTAGCCAAAAACTGTATTCCACACTGGCAGCCCTACTCTATGTAAGCACGCTTATTTAGCTGTTATAATAATACCTAGCCATACAGAGAACATGCAGATTTTCATACAGAAGCTAGCAATAGATTTTAACTTCCATTCCACACTATCTATCTATCTATCTATCTATCTATCTATCTATCTATCTATCTA
>JANRMT010062848.1:12096887-12114980 GCA_026402145.1 Polypterus bichir lapradei
CTATCTATCTATCTATCTATCTATCTATCTATCTATCTATCTATCTAAAAGTGCCATTCACATCTATCTACCTGTTTGCTGTTTGCACAGTATAATACTAGTGAACCATGCAACTTAGTCTACAGTATATATATATTGTCACACACGTGCGCTTAGGAGGCAGCCAACAAGCCCTAAGGTGAGTGATATTACACAAGATAAAGGGTTGATTGTGTGTACTAATGCCACTCTCTCTTCTTCAACAGAATTAAAAAAGAAAAACCATAACTTGCCCACAATACTTCCGGTTCCCCAAAATGGCTAATACCCAACAATCCAGTCTCAGAATACCACCGACGACACCACTTCCAGCTCTCCCATGATGATGTCACTTCCGGCTCCTAGCGAAGACGACACTTCTGGCTCTACCACAATGATGTCACTTCCGGCCCTCCATGATGATGTCACTTCCGGCCAATACGGATGACCTCAATTTGGCTCTGCCCTAAAGACATCAGTTCCGTCTGTATGCTTTTATGTCATTTCCTGTCTTAATCATTTCCTGCCACCATTTTGCTGATATAAACTCCATGTACTGATTAGAATTTGTCAAATGCTATTGTGTTTTGATCCATTTTGCTCTAATTTTTTTCATTTGTCCGACGGGCATTATAAGGGGCTATTCCCCAACTCTTCTTGGAGTTTTCTAGCATGTCTTATTTCTTACAATATATATATATATATATATATATACAGGTGAAATCATGTTGTAATGAAATTTATAGGACCATAAAAATATTTTGTTATAATGGAAATTCGCTACCACAAATATAAGAAAATAAGTATACTACTGTGACCAGGGCCAATGGTGATTCGCCATCTCTAATGCAGCGGCGCAAGGAGTGCTCTGTAGCTGCTTTGCTGCATCTTCCCATTTAATGTGCTTGGCACATGATGTTTAAAACATTTAACACCCAACCTGAACTCACCTTTCTGTCTCTAGTGTAACCCAAGCTGATAGTACCTGTACAAAAAAAACAGTGCTTCTTAAATTGCAAAAAATTTTTCTTCATTCCGGAATCAACTTTTTCCAGGATTGTTCATTTGTCTAAGTAAACTTATGTCGTTTCCAACTTTTTATTATTCATGAAATTCAAACAATACAGTATTCATACACGACACAACTAAACACAAGAATGCTCAGTGAAGCACTGACTCAGAATTCAGCTATGGTTATGATGTCTTGCCTACACTGCTGAGCCTTGCCGAGACTGCCCCTAGACAGGAAATTTCACAACAAGCTATCACTTTCTTTTGGTCTAACAAGGAAGAGACAGATCGATTATTGCGTACTTTTTGCAACGCATTCTGAGGGAAGTCGGAGGGAGCAAGATCTGGAAAATTTGGGTTGCAAATACTTTCTTTCATTTAAAGTTGTGTCTGACAATGCGGTGAGTGCAAGAATGCTTTTATGGTGCAAAATTCAGTTTGTGTGTGCCACTGCTCTGAATTTTTTTTTCTGATGCTTTCCCAAAAACTCTTCCAACAGTTTGATATAATGTTGCTGATGTCACAAACTTGAGACAGAGTCATATAAAGGTTTGGGGCAGCCACCCATGTAATCTGGTTTCCTGGTTGCAAAAGCAATATTCAATAAATACAGCACTGATGTGCACAAAACCGAGTCCAAAACAGAACAGAGGAAATAGGTAAAAAGTGGAGGCTTTTAAAGGGGAAGACTGGAAGTGAAGTCAAAGGAGTTGGGCTCATGTAGGTCTTCTGTCATTGGTGCGAGCCTGGAGGTGACATCACAGGGGCTGGAGCTGGCAATGTCTCCTTCCATTGGCTTGGTCCCGGAAGTGACGTCAAGAGGACCAGGTGGAATCTCCCATGAATGGTCTGCAGGCAAGGGAGAAAAAGAGTCAGTGCACTCTGCCACATCCCGGTATGTCTCGGAACTGTCCTTACTCAAGCCTTTTAGCTGCCTCCCATGCGCACGTGTGTGACAAGGCCCCCCCCCCTTAGCCCAGACCCATAGGGTCGGGCGACCCTGACTGAGAGGTCGTGAACCCAAGAAAGGGCATCAGCGTTGGCGTGAAGAGTGCCCCGATGATGAACAAGCGAAAACTTGTATGGCTGAAGGTCAAAAAACCACCTGGTGACCCGCGGATTCGACTCCTTGTGCAGGGCCATCCACTGTAAAGGAGCATGGTCCGTGGCAGGGGTGAATTCCTGGCCCAGAAGGTAGTACCTCTGCTGAGTAATCGCCCATTTAACCGCCAAAGCCTCTTTCTCCACCGCCGCATACCTGGTCTCCCGGTCCAACAGTTTCCGGCTCAGGAACATAACAGGGTGATCCGCACCATTGACGTTTTGGCTCAGCACTGCCCCCAGGCCTGTGTCCGAAGCGTCCGTCTGGAGGATGAAAGGTAAGGAAAAGTGTTTGGGGCCCTCTTCTTTGTCAAATCAGTCAAGGGCGCTGCTCTCTCTGAGACCCGGGGCACAAACCAGCGGTAGTATCCCGCTAACCCGAGAAAGGCTTGGACCTGCTGCTTGGTTCATGGACGGGGCCATTTCAAAATGGCATCTACTTTGGAGCACTGTGGTTTCACGGTACCCCGACCCACCAGGTAACATTTCTTGGGATTGATCCGAAGCCTGGCCTCACCAAGTGTCCACAATACTGCTTTTACCTGCTGCAGGTGTTCCTTCCATGTGCTGGAATAGATGACCATGTCATCCAGGTAGGCAGCACTGTACGAGTCATGAGGCTGGAGCACTTTGTCCACCAGATGCTGGAAGGTAGCTGGAGCCCCGTGTGATGGCTTTGGAAGTGGCAGAGCGCAACGGAACAGCTTTGGGGTATTTGGTAGCATAATCCACGAGGACTAAAATGTACTTGTGTCCTTGGGCTGAGGGCTCTAGGGGTCCAACTAAATTGACCCCAATTCTGTGGAAGGGAACATCAATCAGGGGAATAGGAACGAGAGGAGTACGGTCCCTCCTAGGAATTTGTCGCAATTGACACTCCGGGCAAGAAGTGCAAAAGCGACGAACCTCCTCATTGATTCCTGGCCAGTAGAAACGGAGTTTGATCCACTCCAGGGTTTTCTCGGTGCCCAAATGGCCACCTAGGAGGTGGGCGTGTGCTAACTCACAGACCTGCCGCTGGAAGGTCCGTGGGATTAGCAGTAGCCATCTTTGCTGCCCATCATGCACTGCTACCCGATAGAGAAGGTCATTTTCCAACACAAAGTGAGGACCCTGTGGCATCGGCTGGTTAGTGCGCTGGCCGTTGACTAGGACCACTGAATTTTTTGCAAACTTCAGGGAATCGTCATTCCACTGCGCCCTTTTCAATGAAGCTGGCATCTCTCTAAAATGAAACCGCAAGAGGGAGAGAGGGTCAGCGTCGACCTCAAGGGGCGTGGTTGCCTCCCATTCTGCCGCGGCGCTGGTGGATAACGTGTCGGGACGCAACGGTCCGGGAGTTGCCACGCCACTCAGGGCTTCGTCTCTCTCTGCTGGCTGATTACACGGCATGGAGGCAGCTTGAGACGGCTCATCCCCATCCATAAGTAGGTCCAAGTTAACCCCAGGAGTGGTATGTGTCTCGCCGCTTTTAATATTAGACCAGTCCTGCCCTAGTATCACCGGGTGTGGGGGATTTGGATGGACGGCCACGGTTAGTTTTTGTACTGATCCCCCGTAACTGATGACACAAGCGGTGGAGCTGTACCAATGGATGTCTCCGTGGACACAGGTTATACTGGTCTTAATCTTTATCCACTGTCGCTGCAGCACAAACGGGCGGGCAACAATAGTAATGTTGCTACCGGAATCAAATAAGGCTGTGGTATTGTGTCCGTTGACAATCACCACTCCAGTATGTGGGACCGCCAACGGATTAGTCAGAGCACACCAACCCCTCCTCGCCCTCCACCTGCATTCCTCCTTGTCTCCAAGCGGTTTGCGCGCCCGCGGCTCCAGGGACACCGATACAAGCTCCGGGGATGCTAGGTCTTAGGACGTACTCTGGCTGAGTTTGACAAAGGGACGGTTCTGCTCCCCCAGAGTGTGAGGCCGCCCTTTGTGTCTCCAGAAGCTCTATGAGCTCTGCCATGTTCTGAAACTGCTTGCCCCAGACCGGCTGGGTGAAGCCATGGGGAAGCGCTTTCAGGAGCAGATAGCAAGCTACCTGCTCTATTATGTGGTAGGGCTTGTTCTCAAATGGCTGTAACCACTGCCCTACCATTGCCCAGAAGGACCAGGCTTGTTTGAGGGCCGGCCGCTCTGTATTTTTGTATTTTACTCACCTGCCAGTTTGAGGCACCCCTAGGTGGTAAATGGGGCTCTGGTTTCACAGGGAGGCGGGCACTCTCCTCCGAGAGAGCATAATGAGCCACTTTTGCCTCACCCCTCCGGAGCAGCCCAACTCTGTGGGCCCCACCTGCACACTCCATGGGCTCTCTAGGTGGCCTAGTTATGCGTGCCGGGACTTACCGAACCACGGGACACCCTCCCCACCTGAACACTCGGCTCCGGTATGCTCCAACCTGGGTGCATTGCAGGTCATGTCCCCTTCTCTTCTGGGACTTCTCCATCCTGCCGACTAAGCCAATGTCACAAACTCGAGACAGAGTCATATAAAGGTTTGGGGCAGCCACCCGTGTAATCTGGTTTCCTGGCTGCAAAAGCAATATTCAATAAATACTCCACTGATGTGCACAAATACTGAGTCCAAAACAGAACTGAGGAAATAGGGAAAAGGTGGAGGCTTTTAAAGGGGAAGACAGGAAGTCAAGTCAAAGGGGTCGGGCTCATGTAGGTCTTCTGTCATTGGTGCGAGCCTGGAGGTGACATCACAGGGGCCAGAGCCGGCAAGATCTTCTTCCATTGGCTCGGTCCCGGAAGTGACGTCAAGAGGACCAGGTGGAATCTCCCGTGAATGTTCTGCAGGCAAGGGAGAAAAAGAGCCAGTGCACTCTGCCACATCCTGGTATGTCTCGGAACTGACCTTACTCAAGCCCTTTAGCTGCCTCCCATGCGCACATGTGTGACACTGATTAATGCTCTGTTCACAGAAAACAAAGTCTTTAGTAATTTTAAAATTGTTCAATATGGCCTTATATGCTTTTTCAGCTTAGAGAAGAAAATTGAAGAAGTCCACAAACGACTGTAGAATGAATGCCAGAAATATGCACTTGATCAAATTTGAACAATGTTACTTGGCTGACTGATCAACAAGACTGTAGGCATATGATACCTAGCAGTAGAATTGATATCTATAAACTATTCCTATGTGATTGATTGATTCTAGGAATTTTAGGATTTTACCTTTATCAGGAAGCAGCTGACAAACCTGACGAGCAACGTGAAATCACAGGACAGGGTACTGCGACAGTGAACTAACCACTCTCTCTTCATTTATACAGGAAAGATGAGAAAACAACCCCTTGAGTTCATCTCCAAAACCTTCGCCAGATGGTCTTCTGGGTTCCTCTGCTTTCTCTGGTCCTCCAGTGATGACGTCACCATCATCCCATAACCTTCAGCGTCCTGTTTCCCATTTCCATTCCCACAGCATAAATTATCTGTGTTCTCACTACTGCAGCGTTTCTCAACCTTTTAAGTATTTGCGACCCGAGTTTTCATAACAGTTTTTATCGCATCCCCCCTAACATTTTTTTGAAATGTAGATGCATATTTTATTATACCTACTTAACTTTTATCGACATTTATCTAACTCTGTATTTATTGTTCTAGTATCAGAATGTAGTTTAAGTTAATTTGTTTTGGTTTCAACAGATGTTTTTTTCATATTTTTGATTCTTGTTTTCTTTTTTTCACATCTTCGCGCCCCCTTTTTGTTACTTCGTGCCCCCCTAGGGAGGCCCGCCCCACTGCACTACTGGTTGTCTGTTGTATGTCTCCCATAAACTGACCGTTTTTATGACTTGTTGATCAAACTACAGTATAGAGGGACAGAATCCCCAACCCTTAACTCTGGTCCATCAAGCGGCATGGTCCATCACAAGAGTAAATTCTCGTCCCAACAGATAATAACGAAGTTGAGTTACAGCCCATTTAATCGCCAAGGCTTCACGTTCCACCGCTGCATATCTGGTCTCCCTGTCCAACAGTTTCCGGCTCAGGAATAACATGGGGTGTTCAGCACCATTGATGCATTGGCTCAACACGGCACCTAATCCTGTGTCCGATGCATTGGTCTGGAGAATAAAAGGATAAGAGAAGTTAGGAGATTTAAGCACAGGTGCTGATGTAAGGGCTGATTTCAAGTCACAAAATGCAGCTTCAGTATTGTCGTCCCATACCACTTTTAAAGGAGCACTTTTCTTTGTAAGATTAGTAAGATGCGTAGCTCTCTCAGAAAAACGAGGAACAAAACGACGATAGTAACTCGCTAACCCTAAGAAAGCTTGTACTTGCCTCTTAGTTATCGGACGGGGCCATTTGACAATGGCATCAATCTTAGAACACTATGGTTGAACTGTCCCCCCGCCCACTAGGTAGCCTAAATATTTAGCCTTGTTTAAGCCAAATAAACATTTCTTTGGATTAATCTGTAAGCCTGCTTGTGCTAGTGTAGAGAGGACAGCCAACACATGCTGTATGTTCATTCCATGTGCTGGAATAGATGACCACGTCATCCAAATAGGCAGCACTATATGAATTGTGGGGTCTTAGCAGTGTGTCCACCAGACGTTGAAAAGTCGCCAGAGCCCTGTGCAACCCAAATGGAAGGACTTTATACTGCCAGTGTCCACTAGGAGTACTAAAGGTGGTTTTTTCCTTAGCGGAGGCCGTTAAGGGAATTTGCCAGTACCCTTTTGTCATATCTAAAGTAGTTAAAAACCGTACATTACCCAAAGGCTCGAGTAGATCATCAACTCTAGGCATAGGGTAAGCGTCAAATTTAGAGACCTGATTGAGTCGTCTGAAATCATTACAAAATCTCCATGACCCATCAGGTTTAGAAACCAAGACGATTGGACTAGACCATGGACTATAGCTCTCTTCAATAATATCCATGTCCAGCATTCGTCTAATTTCTAACTCTACTTCAGTTTTCTTTGCCTCGGGAAGTCTATATGGCCTTTCTCGGACAATAACACCCAGGTCCGTAACTATGTCATGTTCAATCAGCGTAGTGCGACCAGGTTGCTCACTTACGACTTCAGGAATGGAGAGGATAGGAGAGGAGAGGATCCAATTCCTGACGTTGTTTCCAAGTTAAATTAGACCCATAATTAAGTGGTTGATAGGCAGCGAAAAGAGAGCGTGGCTGGCCGGAATTAGGTTCTTCATCCCTTTCCTTCCACGGTTTCAGCAAATTTATATGATAAACACGCTCACTCGGTCGACAATTCGGTTGTTTAACCAATTAATCAACGAGCCCTTTTCGCTCTATCACCTCGTAAGGTCCTTGCCAATGCGCTAGCAATTTTGAATGAGATTTCGGAATGAGCACCATTACACGATCACCCGGGACAAATTCCCGGATAGTGGTGTTACGATTATAATATCGCGACTGTGCTGCTTGAGCTTTTTCCATATGTTCTTTTAGAATAGGCCTGATTTTGTTTAAACGATCGCGTAACTGTGCGATATATTCTAATATATTAGAGGATGGGAGAACCTCCTCCTCCTAGCCTTCTTTTAGCATATCCAATAACCCGCGTTGTTTTCTTCCATAAAGGAGTTCAAAAGGAGAAAATCCTGTGGAGGTTTGGGAAACTTCCCGATAAGCAAAGAGCACGAGTGGAAGCAACTGATACCAGTTTCTCCCATTCGTATTAACTACTTTTCGTAACATCTGCTTAAGGGTCTGATTAAATCGTTCAACCAAGCCATCAGTCTGGGGATGATAAACTGACGTTTTCAGATGTTTAATATTCAGTAACTTCGCAACCTCCCTGAACGTCTCCGAAGTGAAGGGAGTTCCTTGGTCGGTTAAAACCTCTTTGGGAATCCCTACACGTGCGAATATCCCTACTAGCTCCCGTGCGATATTTTTAGAAGTAGCTGTACACAATGGGACAGCTTCAGGAAATCGCGTGGCATAATCTACTAAATCGAGAATATATTTATGACCTCGTAGCGAAGGTTCAATAGGTCCTACAAGATCAACACCAACTCTTTCGAAAGGGATATCAATAAGGGGAAGAGGAATAAGAGGAGCACGGTCCCTTCTAGGAATCTGACGAATCTGACACTCTGGACAGGACGTACAGAAACGTCGGACCTCCACGTTTACTCCTGGCCAATAAAATCTGAACTTAATTCGTTTTAATGTTTTGTCGGTTCCTAAATGGGCTCCGAGTAAATGAGAATGTGCTAATTCACACACTTGGCGACGAAAAGTGCGTGATACTAACAGTAAGTAGTATGAAGGTTCTTATTTCACCTTCATGTTCAGCCACGCAATACAATAAATCATTTTTTATTACAAAGTAAGGCATGGGTGGTATGGGATCAATAGCGCTTTGCCCATTTACTGAAACAACTGCTTTTCTCGCGAATTTCAAGGAATCATCATTCTATTGCTCTTGTTTAAAGGAAGAAGGGGTAATTTTAAACTGAGGAGCCAATTCAGTAATGGGATCCTGCGCTTCCTTAAGGGGCGGAGTTTCAGAAACTTCAGGTCCTTTGGAAGGTGGGTTGCCTCCCGTAGTGCCTGATGTACCTTCATCTCCGTTATCTATACTATCTAAAGTTATATTTTGAGAGCTAATACACGGCGTGGAAGCTGTCGGAACATTTTCTTTACGTTCCATTACTAAGCCCTCATTTATTACTGGGAGAGTAGGGTCTGTATCGTGTTTCATTTCTGACCAGTCGCGCCCGAGTATCACTGCAAAGGGTGGATTTGTCATTACGGCCACTATCATGGAGCGCATAACATTGTCCACCGATATGACACAAGAGGCGGCCTGATAATATTTAATGTCACCGTGTATACATCTGAGACTAATTTTATGCATTAGCCATTGTTGCGGTAAGACAAAACGGTGAGCAACAAAAGAAATGTTACTCCCGGAATCATACATAGCAGTCACTTTTACTCCATTCAAAATTACTGCTCCCGTATACGGTATAGACAAGGGATTGATCACAGCACAATACCTCTCTACTCTTCCCAGGGAACAGTCCATCGGCTCTGGAGTCGGGCAAGCAGTGAACATGTGGCCTACCCCCCCACACTTGAAACAGCACGGAGAAAAAAACTGGCTTTTCTTTCTTCCGGGTAGACGGATCTGGATTCAATCGGGCAGGCTCAATAGAAGGTACACGTACCTCTCGGGGTGGGCGAGAGTACCGTTCTGACCCTTCGGTCTTGCAGACTGCCCAGTGATGCTCTACTATTTTAGCGAGATCGTCCACATTTGCCACTTCTTGCTTGCGGACCTGCTGGGCGATTTTTTCAGGGAGACCGTTAATAAACGTTTCGATGGTAACTATTTCTGCCATCCGTTGGGCACTATTGACGTCTGGCCTTAACCAGCGTCCTACTTTGCCCCAGACTTCGTACACTTGTGTACGGATGGGACGTGTTGAATCAAACTTCCACTCTCTCCATTCGTTCGCCTGCTGATCCGCAGATACGCCGTAGCATTTAAAGATCTCTTTTTTAAGAGTGTCATAATTGGCAGCCTGCTCCTCCGTCAGATCATAATAAGCCCTCTGCGCTTCCCCCTTCAAGTAAGGCGCCAGAATGTAGGCCCACTCCGACTGCGGCCAGGCATTGCGTTTAGCGTTCCTTTCAAAAATCAGGAAGTACGTCTCAACATCGTCTTCGGCTGTAAGATATGTTAATGAGGAAGGTACTGACAGCGATGTTTCTACCCTTACTGCTGCTGCTGCCCGTGCCTCCAATTCTGCAAGTTGGGTCCTGGTGTCTCCAAGCTGGATCTTTACCTGCTGTAGTACAGCGACCAAGGTGTTTAAAACAGTATTCAGGTCCTGTCCCTCGCTCATCCTTGGACAATTAATTGTATCCTGCCGACTACGCCAAATGTAATAAATAATTCGAGTAACAACTCTGAAGTGTTGGGGAATTGCCCCATATATTGCTTGACAGCAAAGAAATGGTCCAGTTAAATGAAAAAAATAATCCAAATAACAGACAACAGATAATGAAAACGGGTGGCTTTTATAGGGAGGACAAAGTGGCTGAAGGAAATGATAAAAGAGGAAGTGACGTTATCAGAGGGGGACCGGAAGTGACGTCATCTCTGAGGGACCGGACGTGATGTCATTGTCATGAGCCGGAAGTGACATCATTATTGCAGGACCGGAAGTGATGTCATCTCCAGGAGTCGGAAGTGAATTGAAATGAAGTGGTAGGTGGTTCGTTCTCCGGATTATTGTTTGTCTTAAGAATGGGTTTAATTGTCTTCTTTAGGTCTACAAGGTCAGAGAGAGAGGCATTAGTATCATGAAACAAACCCTTATCATTTGTTATTTCGCTCACCTGAGGACTTGTTGACTGCTTCCTAATCGAGTGTGTGTGACTATATATATATATACAGTATATATATATATATATATATATACTAATAAACGGCAAAGCCCTCACTCACTCACTCACTGACTCACTGACTGACTGACTCATCACTAATTCTCCAACTTCCCGTGTAGGTAGGAGGCTGAAATTTGGCAGGCTTATTCCTTACAGCTTCCTTACAAAAGTTGGGCAGGTTTCATTTCGAAATTCTACGCGTAATGGTCATAACTGGAAGCTGTTTTTCTCCATTTACTGTAATGGAGATGAGCTTGAAACCCATGGGGGCGGAGTTTCGTGTGACATCATCACGCCTCCCACGTAATCACGCAGTAGGTAGAAAACCAGGAAGAGGCCCAAAAAGCGCTGAAGAAAACATGCATTATATAATTGAGAAGGCAGCGAAACAATAAGAAGCGAGCGAGTGACTTATACAACCATATTCATGAGTTCTGCTACTTCGGAAACAACAACAACAACAACAACAACAACATTTATTTATATAGCACATTTTCATACAAAAAAATGTAGCTCAAAGTGCTTTACATAATGAAGAATAGAAAAATAAGAGACACATTAAGAAAATAAAATAAGTCAACATTAATTAACATAGAATAAGTGTAAGGTCCAATGGCCAGGGGGGACAGAAAAAACAAAAAAAAACTCCAGACGGCCGGAGAAACAAAATAAAATCTGCAGGGATTCCAGGCCATGAGACCGCCCAGTCCCCTCTGGGCAATCTACCTAACATAAATGAAACAGTCCTCTTTGTATTTATGGTTTTCACGGAAGGACTTGATGATGATGATGATCACGTGGACTTCTGGCTTTTAGTCCATCAATGCTGGGACATCATGGTGCTTTGAGTAAGTTGGTGGTGGCACAGGCCGCCACCACAGAAAAACCGGAAAAAGAAACAGAAGAGAGAGTAGGGGTCAGTACGGATTTTAGTGCCACCATGAATAGTTATTATAATGAATTGAACATACAGAGTATCAGGATTAAGATAAAGTGAAGTTATGAAAAGGCCATGTTAAAGTAATGTGTTTTCAGCAGAGTTTTAAAGTGCTCCACTGTATTAGCCTGGCGAATTCCTATTGGCAGGCTATTCCAGATTTTAGGTGCATAGCAGCAGAAGGCCGCCTCACCACTTCTTTTAAGTTTAGCTTTTGGAATTGTAAGGAGACACTCATTTGATGATCTAAGATTACGATTTGGAATATAGGGTGTCAGACATTCCGATATATAAGATGGAGCGAGATTATTTAAGGCTTTGTAAACTATAAGCAGAATTTTAAAGTCAATTCTGAAAGACACAGGTAACCAGTGTAGTGACATTAAGACTGGAGAGATGTGTTCGGATTTTCTTTTCCTAGTTAGGATTCTAGCAGCTGCATTCTGCACTCGTTGCAAATGATTTATGTCTTTTTTGGGTAGTCCTGAGAGGAGTGCGTTACAGTAATCTAATCGACTAAAAACAAAAGCGTGAATTAATTTCTCAGCATCTTTCAATGATATAAGAGGTCTAACTTTTGCTATATTTCTTAAGTGAAAAAATGCTGTCCTAGTGGTCTGAAGAATATGTGATTTAAAATTCAGGTTACAGTCAACGGTTACCCCTAAGTTTTTTACTTCGGTCTTAACTTCTAATCCTAATGCGTCAAGATTATTTTTGATAACCTCACTTAATCCGTTTTTGCCAATCAATACAATTTGTTTTCTCTTTATTTAACTTGAGAAAATTACTATTCATCCATTCAGAAATACCAGTAAGACATTGTGTTATTGATTCGAGAGAGCCGGTGTCATCAGGTGCTACTGATAAGTACAGCTGTGTGTCATCAGCATAGCTGTGGTAGCTCACGTTGTAACTTGAGATAATCTGACCTAACGGAAGCATATAGATTGAGAAAAGAAGCGGACCCAGGATAGAGCCTTGTGGAACCCCATATAGAATATCATGCGTCTTTGAGTTGTGATTACCACAATTAACAAAGAATTTTCTCCCTGCCAGGTAGGATTCAAACCAATTTAAGACATTACCAGAGAGGCCCACCCATTGACTAAGGCGATTTCTAAGAATATTGTGATCAATGGTATCAAACGCGGCACTCAGATCGAGGAGGATGAGAACAGATAAATGGCCTCTGTCTGCATTTAATCGCAAGTCATTTACTACTTTAACGAGTGCAGTTTCTGTACTGTGATTAGTTCTAAAACCTGACTGAAATTTATCTAGAATAGCATGTTTACTTAAGTGGTCGTTTAACTGCATAATTACTGCCTTCTCTAGAATTTTACTTAAAAAGGGCAGGTTAGAGATGGGTCTAAAATTTTCAAAAGCAGAGGGGTCAAGATTATTTTTCTTGAGTAGGGGTTTAACTACAGCAGTCTTAAGACAGTCTGGGAAAACCCCCGAATCTAATGACGAGTTTACTATGTCAAGGATATTATCAATAAGCGCGTCTGATACTTCCTTGAAAAACCTTGTTGGTATTGGGTCAAGGACGCAGGTGGAGGGTTTCATTTGAGAGATTATTCTATGTAAATCAGGTAAATCTATCCTGGTGAAAGAATTGAATTTGTTTATAACGGAGTACTGGGGCTTAGGAGGTTCCACAGTGTTGGGGAGATATACTATATTATTTCTAATATCATTAATTTTTTGATTGAAAAATATAGCAATGTTCTCACAGGTTTCGCTGGAAGTATTATGGGGGCATTCCCTTGTGTTACCTGGGTTTAGCAGACGATCAATTGTAGAAAATAGGACTCTGGGATTACTAGCATTTTTATTTATAATATTAGAGAAATAGCAGCGCCTCTCAAGACGGACTGCGTTATTGTATTCTGTTATTTTAACCTTCAATATCTCATAATGGATAGTAAGTTTAGTTTTCCTCCATTTACGCTCAGTTCTACGACATATTCTTTTTAAGTCAGACACTCTTTGGGTCTTCCAAGGTATAATAATGCTAGAAGATTTTTTAATTGTCTTTTCAGGTGCAACTATGTCAACAGCAGCTCTCACTTTAGAATTAAAGTTTTCCACCTTACTATTAACATCATCCTTGCTATTGTAGCTGGCACTATAACCGGACTGATTGCTTAGAATGTTTGTAAGTTTTACAGCTGCTGAGGAGTCAAAGAAGCGTTTTTTAAGAATATGCTTCTCATGTTTGTTTTCTATCATTATTTCTATACTGAATAGTAGAAGAAAGTGGTCTGAAAGACCAATATCAACGATCTGCTTCACATCAACTGTTAGTCCTTTGGTGATAATTAAGTCTAACGTATGACCTGCTTTATGTGTAGGCTGATTAACGAGCTGTCTCAAATCAAAAGAGTCTAGGAGGTTCATAAATTCCTTTACTTTTAGGTCACACTGATTATCGATATGAAAGTTAAAGTCGCCTACAATTAAGAGTGTGTCATAATTCGTAATTAAAATTGACATTAGGTCTGAGAATTCCTCAATGAAAGACGCGTTAAATTTAGGAGGTCTATACACGGATAAAACTAGAACGTGAGAAACTCCATGAATAACAACGGCGAGATACTCAAAGGACTTAAATTTACCAAAACTAACATCTTTACATTTTAACCGGCTCGAGTAAATGTTTGCCAATCCGCCCCCCTTTTTTCCCTGGCGGTCTGCACGAGTAAAACTGTAATCCGGAGGCGCAGATTCGATTAAAACAGCTGCGCCGTCTGAGCTGAGCCACGTTTCATTTAGTGCAATAAAATCAATGTTTCTATCACTAATAAGATCATTGATAAAAAACATCTTGTTAGTTAAAGCTCTAACATTTAATAGCGCCATATTTAATGATTCGGGGGGGCAGAGCTGAATTCTATGCGTGTTACTAGTTATTGGAACAGAAACTAAATTATTTTTGTTAGCGCCGCTCTGAGTGTATTTTTTATGTAATCTACAATCTGTTTTTATAGTTTTAATGTATTGTTGATCTAAAGTAGTAATTGCAACTAAATTATTGGTGTTTATGCCGCACTGCCTAGACGTTTTACGTGCATTAAGACTGGTTATTAAAGTATTAATGTTGTGTACTTTTACCGAAGACTTTATTAAGCCATTCTGTCCTAGCAAAGCTGTAGTGTTACGGAGGGAGTTTAAAGTAGAAACAGACAGTCAAGATAGACAAATTACCTTAGCGATGTTTTCGGAGAGGACCCGGGCGCCGAATCTATTCGGGTGCAAGCCATCCCATTTGAACAAACGCGGTCTTTCCCAAAAAATGTCCCAATTATCGATGAACCCGATGTCTTGAGACTCGCAGAAGCCTTTCAGCCAGTTGTTTAATCCCAGCAGACGACTATAGTATTCATTTGATCATCTGACGAGAGGTAGTGGACCCGAGATGAAAATTTTTGCCGATGGGGTCCTCTCCTTCGTGTCTTTAATTAGTGCTGCGAAGTCATCCTTGAGAATCTCAGACTGTCGGTGTCTTATGTCATTTATGCCGGCGTGTAAAATGATGGATCCAACTGCTCTCTTGTGTTTCTCGAAGATGGTCGGCGCCCGTCTCATCACGTCTCGGACTCGAGCACCGGGAAAACAAGAAACAAAAGATTTTTGATTAGGGCATGTGATATTAAGGTTTCGTACTATCGAATCACCTACCACGATTATATCACCCGGGGTTGAAGGCAAACTGGGGACGCGGAGAGGGTTGAACCGGTTCTGGATTGGGATGCTCGCCTGTGCCGATGGAGGTGTTCTAGCCTTGAACCCCCGCCTGCATGTCTGAAATACGCCAAGGTCTTCATCGGCGTCGTCGTCGCTCCTTCGAGGCGCGGGGGTGAAGCATACTTGTCCTTGAAATTGGGCGGCACGAGGTGGGGTTAATGTTGTGTCGACATCAGATGTCGAGGATGGCTTATCCTGCAGCCGAGCCTTCAAACCTCTGAGGTACCTTCTTCTGGACAGGAGTTTCTGGATCTGCTTGTCGAGTGCCTGGAGTTCTTCGACGATGACGGCAACACGATTCGTCTCACTATCGGCCATTGTGTGCTTGTACTTCCGCTTCCGCTTCGTGACCTAGGAAAGAAAGAGAGAGAGCACGATGTAAACCTAAACTTTAAATTAAGTTCATAGACTGGCTGCCGCTAGCGTTTGTAATTTAGTGCCTGCCCATATAAGGCCGTCCGTCAGCGGCAATCCAATAGAAACACTGCCACGGGTAAATATTCACGGGTGAAGGACTGTGCTTATGCAGAGGAAGATGAGATGGTCAGGGTGGTGTTTGGCACAAACTCAGCGAAACTGCGAGAGAAAGTTTTAAGTGCCTGGTCTAAGGTAACACTAAATACAGCCATGGACATAGCACGACATGGCACCAGCACAGCTGGGAAACTTCGATGCATGTACACCGAGCAGCTCACGTGAACTGACGCAGTGCACAGACAAAAAGCAACAGTTCCAAAGAGCACTGAACAAAAACCGAATTACACAATTGAAAAGGCAGCAAAAAAATATGAAGCGTCTCATACATACAAGCATATTATTCATAACTGCAGCTACTGCAGAAACAAAGCACACGGTGGAAAAAGTGAATGTCCCGCTAAAGGAAGACAGTGTTAAAAAAAAAACCCGTGCATGCAGTGTGTCAGGTCTCAGATAAAGAAGAAGACGAGCTGTTTATTGATGCAGTAAGAAACAAATCTTTTTCATAGCTTCTTTAACACACTATGTCTCCGTTGCGATACGCGGGTATATATATATGTATATATATACCCCGATCTACATACTCGAATAATGAATACTTTATTCGCAATCAATGATTGTTTTGGTAAAGCCATACTCAGTGTATTCATTAGATGAACGGTAAAAAAGTAAGAGCGAGGGGAGGATGACTTATTGAGGCATGTAGGCTGTAGTGCGCGTCAATTCTATCTGAATTGCGCGATCACATTTGAAAAAATATATCTTTTCAAGTTCTATTTAGTCCATATGTGTCAAACTCAAGGGCCGCAGGCCACATCCGGCCCGGCGTGTAATTATATCTGGCCCACGAGATCATTTTATATACTGTATTATTGTTATTAATGGCCCGTGTATATGAAGCGCTGGTAACACAATAAACTACAGATCCCATAATGCAGCGCTTCAGCTGCCTTGCCGAACACTTACCGCGTTAATCAAGTCTAGCTTATGATTTTGCAAGTTATTACGAAGCTAGCCCACACGATGCTGAAGAGAAAAGTTGATTCTGAAAATAGAGCCTTTAAAAACCGATGGGAGGCTGAGTATATGTTTACTGACATTGCCGGTAAACCCGTGTGTCTCATTTGTGGAGCTAATGTGGCTGTAATTACAGAATTTAATCTAAGACGGCACTATGAGACAAAACATCAGGGTAACCTGAAAGACCTGAATGCAATGCAGAAGATACAGAAAGCAGAAGAATTAAATAAGAATCTGACACTTCAGCAGACGTTTTTACCCGTGCACAATCACAAAGTGATTTCAAGTGAAGCTGCTTTTATGGGAGACACAAATGCACCAGTGCAACTTGCCCCACTTTCCCTGTTGCCAAGTAATGTTGAACCAAGTCGTCACTACGGTGTTCCCAAATACGCACTTTGCTGATAAACTGAGTGCACTGAGTTTGCACGGCGCTTTGGTGACTTTGAAGAACAAAAAAAGTCTGTCTACATGCGGCTCGAACCTTGTGCATGTTTGGTAGCACATATCTGTGTGAGAAGCTCTTCTCAGTGATGAAGACTAACAAAACAGCACACAGGAGTCGCCTCACTGATGAGCACCTGCAGTCCATCCTGAGAATCTCCACAACACAGAACCTCACACCAAACATAAACGAACTTGTGGCCAAAAAAAGATGCCAGGCGTCCAGCTCTAAAATGACATAAGAGCAAAGACAACTGAATGATTTCATTTGTTATTGCTGAAAGGAACACATTTTATTTATATTTCCAGGTTTTGTTATGCAGCATGTTCATATTTGAATTTGTATAATTTTGACAGGATATATTTTTATGGAGAGCAAAATCTTTTGGGATATTTAAAATCTAAGTTTATTTTTTATATAAAATTACATAAGAGTAAAGAAATTTGAATGTTTGTTCTTTTAACGTTTACTTTATTTCTAACTTGTATAATTTAGACAGGATATATTTTTATGGAGAGCAAAATATTATAAGTTGTTTAAGGTTTGAGTTGATTTATTCAGGAATAATATTCCTGTCTGTTTTTACCATTCCTACCAAAGATATTTCTGTCGACTAAATAAAAATTCCTTCTATTTAAAATTTAAATAGAACTTGAACAAATACGATAGTTCATAATATCCACGCAGACTTGCACGTAAGAGCGGGAGTTATCCGTTTTAACAAGCAGCGTATTGCACTGATACGAAATAGCTGTGTGTGTATATATGTAGATATGTATGTATATGTATATATATGTTTATATATGTGTGTGTGTATGTGTATATCTATATGTATTTGTGTGTATATATGTGTGTGTATGTATGTATGTATGTGTGTATGTATATGTATGTGTATATATGTAGATATATATATATGTATGTATATATGTGTGTGTGTGT
>JANRMT010062848.1:12133555-12161416 GCA_026402145.1 Polypterus bichir lapradei
AGTACTTCTGTTTCTCCATCCTTGTGACTTGGGAGTACTTCCGGGCTACCGGGAAAATAAAAATCCCCGCATCTCCCTGCAGCGTCCCACGATGGCACCCACGGCACCCAGCAGGGCTGTGAAGCCGAACTCCATCTCCCATGATGCCCGGTGGGAATCCGGGGTACCTCTGTGCTGCAGGAAAGACGCCATGTAGCGTCTTGGATGTGTTGGCTGGGATGAGCTGTTGGCCGTCCATCACAAATGTATCTTTATGGTTGTGATCGCCAAGATTACCATCATAGTTAGCAAAGTTGTGTAAGATGGCACGTGTTTCTCTGGGAATTTAATTTTCACATGAATCATTTCAATTATCACTTATTACTTATCAATTAAACAGAAATCTTTGGGCTCAGCACACACTTAGAATATGGTACCACTGTAGAGACACTTTAAATATTAGATGCCCTTGTTATTTGTACTTGTGTAGCAATCACGTCTTCCAGTCCTCATTAACCTACTAACTATTTTGCAAATTAAAGACTTTTCACATTTGTACCATGAAAGTGTTTTGCATTGATAATTTGCTTGCGTGTTTTAAACACTTATGGCTTGTTTATACTTCACGCTCAGAATGCGTACGCACACGCATCATGGCTGCCATGCGTTCCCAGTGTTTATTTGATACGTCCTCTGAGCAGGTCCTCAGAAATTAATGTGCCGCGTGCATGAGTTACAATACCAGCAAAAAGTCGGGGGGTGCAGTGATAAAAGTTGGAATGTGACATCAGAGTTTTTGTTTATTGACAGAAAGCTGCTATGTGGATCCTAGTAGGTTCGATGTGCGCGCCTCTATGTTTGATGAATAGTTCGATGTTGTGAAGCAAAATGCCGACATACTGATGTATTCATGGTGCTTTTATATTCAAGCGTTACATATTCCCGATTGTAATGACACGATACATTTTAAAAGTCTCACATACCATCTTTTGTGCCGTCTTTTGTTTCTGGGGCTTCCTCCTGACCTGACAGCAGCGGGAAACAGCAATAGATCGCTACACTGAACACATTAAATGTATGATATTCGAACCCTCTGCACATTTAGAATCCTTAGATTTATACTTGATATCACTTTCATGATGAAATGCATTAAAGAATGTATGTTACATTTTACAGATAAATCGTTAATTTCTTTTAAATAATGAACACTGTTAATAATTACACACACGGGGTGACACGGTGGTGGAGCGGTAGTGCTGCTGTGTTGCAGGGAGTCACGTCGCTGATATTCCCTGTCTGGAGTTTACACGTTCTCCTGCTGGGTCTCCACAGTGGTTTCCTTCCAAAGATATGCAGATTTGGTGACACTAAAATGATGTTAGTGTATGTGAGTGCTTGTATTCACCTTGCAAAGAGCTGATGCCTCGTCCAGGGATTGTTTCTGCCTCGTGCCCAATGCTAGCTGGAATGGACACATCCCTAGATTGATGGAATTATTAAATTAAACATCCTCTTCAGAGATATTGCGGTAAGGTATCATCGGAATTTAATGGGTGTTCCAGGCAATTCACAACACAGCGAAGTCGAACCTGTGCTCCCCGTGATAATATCTCGCACAGCCACCTGGTGGATTCCTCCAGATTTACGTAAAGTATGTGCACAAGTATATACAGTAAAATGCTTCCGTAGCAGGAGCATCCCCTGGAGCATGCATTGCGTCACGTGAAGTATAAACCCAGCCTTACAGTACACCTGAAGTTTCACCTTTCAGTAATTCATTTATATTATCATATACAAATTTGAAATTTTGTTGGAGCGCACATACTGGTTTTCCTAATCTTCCTATAATATCAGTAGTAGAACATAAAGTATTTTGCAATGATAAAAACATAGGCAGTGTTTTCTTTTACAAAAGCTGCACCCCAGATGATATGAAGAAGCACCAAGAATGGGGCTTTTTGATCATAAATTTAGATTAAGAATGGAATTGAGCCATGCACACCCATTCAATTTATGCAAAGTGAAATGAAGTTAAGCTAAATATTTGTACATTACACTTATTTCAACTTATCTAAAATGTGCCATTTCAAGACCCTAATCATTTGTGAAGTCTTCAGGCACCTGCCTTGTCCAGTCATATGTTCTAGGACTGTCCCACACTCAGACCATACTGAAAAATCTTAACTTGCCTTTCAGCCAGTATTTAAATCCCAATAATTTCTAATCCCATTCCTGTATCCATAGTACAGGTACTACTGAGTAGAATAATATTGTATAATAAAAATTTATTGTGATATCTTATAAAACATTGCTTAATCATAGAGTCATATCACGTCATTTTATAACCTACTTAATCCAGACCAGAGTCATGGTTGGAAAGCTGGACCTATCCCAGATAGCATTTTGTGAAAGGCCATCGCAGGGCAACCACACACCAATCACACCCTAGAGTCAATTTAGTGCTGCCAGTTCACCTAGCCTGCATGACTTTGGAGGTGGGTGGAATCCAGAGCACCTGGAGGAAACCTATGCAAACACGTTGAGAAAATGTAAAGCTCACACGGAAAGGGCCCTGGACATAAATCATGGCCTGTTTACTGCGAGACAGCAGCACTATCACTCCACCACTGTGCCACACTTATTCATGCACTTATTCATAGAATCATTATATTTAATTAGAAAAATTCCAAGGGGGACTGGAGAATGTGTTCCAACTACAGAGGGATCACACTCCTCAGCCTCCCTGGAAAAGTCTATTTGGGGGTTCTAGAGAGGAGGGTCCATTGGATAGTCGAACCTCGGATTTAGGAGGAACAGTATGGTTTTCGTCCTGGTTGCGGAACAGTGGACCAGCTCCACACCCAGGGCAGGGTCCTGGAGAGTGCATGGGATTTTGCCCAACCAGTCTACATGTGTTTTGTGGACTTGGAAAAGGCGTTTGACCGTTTCCCTCGGAGAATCCTGTGTTGGGGGGCTCCGGGAGTATGGGGTACCGGACCCCCTGATAAGGGCTGTTCAGTCCCTGTACAACCGGTGTCAGAGCTTCGTCTGCATTGCCGGCATTAAGTCGAACACATTTCCAGTGAGAGTTGGACTCCACCAGGGCTGCCCTTTGTCACCGATTCTGTTCATAACTTTTATGGACAGAATTTCTAGGTGCAGCCAGGGTGTTGAGGGGGTCCGGTTTGGTGGACTCAGGATTGTTTGCTTTATCAAGCCGTGGGACTGTTTGCTTCATCAGGCCGTGATCTTCAGCTCTCTCTGAATCGGTTCGCAGCTGAGTGTGAAGCGGCTGGGATGGGAATAAGAACCTCCAAATCCGAGACCATGGTCCTCAGCCAGAAAAGGGTGGAGTGCCCTCTCAGGGTTGGGAGCGAGATCCTTCTCCAAGTTGAGGAGTTCAAGTATCTCAGGGTCTTTTTCACGAGTGAGGGAAAAGTGGTGCGTGAGATCGACAGGCAGATCGGTGCAGCATCCGCAGTGATGCGGGCTCTGCATTGTTCTGTTGTGGTGAAAAAAAAGCTGAACTGCAAGGCAAAGCTCTCAATTTACCGGTTGATCCTACCCTCACCTATGGCCATGAGCTATGGGTAGTGACAGAAAGAAAGAGATCGCGAATACAAGCCGCTGAAATGAGTTTCCTCCACAGGGTTTCTGGGCTTTCTCTTAAAGATAGGGTGAGAAGCTCAGTCATCCGGGAGGGCCTCAGAGTAGAGCCGCTGCTCTTCTGCATCGAGAGGAGCCAGATGAGATGGCTCGGGCATCTGATCAGGATGACTCCTGGATGCCTCCCTGGCGAGGTGTTCCAGGCACGTCCAAACGGGAGGAGGCCCCGGAAAAGACCCAGGACACGCTGGAGGGACTATGTCTTCCGGCTGGCCTGGGAACACCTCGGGATACTCCTGGAAGAGCTAGAAGAAGTGGCCGGTGAGAGGGAAGTCTGGGCATCTCTGCTCAAGCTGCTGTCCCCCGTGACCTGACCTCTGATAAGTGGAAGAGGATGGATGGATGAAAATTCTAATCCTCCCACTAAAATGCAAAAATGATTTTAATTAAAAATAAAAAAATAATAAATTTCCCTTCTGTAAAGCTGTTCAAAAGTTCTTCAGATTTTGGCAAGAACTTATTAATGTCACATTAAATAAATATACTGAATATCTTTCAACCTTTTAGATGGTTCATTTGAATTTGATATGAAACATGGTATTACTTACTGTATGATAATTGGTTCTGTACCATACTTATTGAGGTGCAATTTATAATACCAATAAAGGGGAAAATATTATCACAGAGCAGATTCCCATGTGTGCTGTTTTCAGACAGGTTAGTGTCACCATTCATTTTCACAGAAGTGTCCTTGGACCGTGGGTGCAAACCGGAATCTCAATGCAAACTACTTGAGCTGGAATTCAAATTAATAGACTTAGGACCACCTACTGTGCTGCTCTGACACCCCAGGCCTCAATGTTCAGTTTCAAATGGATCTATAGCTACCTTCTTGTGCTCCATTTGCTGTCTAAAGAGAGTCACGATGGGTTATCCTTCCAAATCATGCTTCTAAGTGGAGGTTGACTTTTGACCACAGCCAAGTAGAATTTTTCTATTTCCTAAATGGAAGAAGCTGATTTATTCATTTTGCAGACAGCACAGGGATACAAATAAATAATGACAATCAATCTGAGCCCTGTCTGACCGAGAGACTACATTTGTGAGAGCATTTGAGCAGGTGACCTCTTCTTGATCAATAGGTATTGACTGCTCCTATTTAGGAGCCCCTAATAAGAACGAGCCTTCAGTTAGCCTTGATGAAAGAGGCTGTCAGGGAACCAAAATGACACAAAAAGGGGGAGCATGTCTGGCCTGTAAAGTTTTTATGGCCTAGCACATAAAATGGCATTGTAATAAACCAAACCAGATTTTTTAATTAAAGTTAAAGTTGTTTAACTAGAAATGAGAAATAACCAAGACCTATTGTGCCATCATTACATAGTCCACCAATAAAATAATATATATGGTAATCTAACCAAAAATCAGTCTTCCAGTTCACTATAATGGGGAGAATGTGACTACATAGAAACCAGCAGACATGGTTTCTACGTAGAAAATAAACCTAGATGGATATGCCAGGACATTACAGGGTACGCTCACAAGCACATCCACACTTGCTCATACTGGGTCAATCTACATTCACCAACTATCCTGCACATAGTTTAAATGTGGTGGAAGCAGATACAGGCTGTGCCCTGACTGAGGTTCAGACCCAGAACTATAGAGGTGTGAGGTAGCAGAGCTAACCATTATGCCACCATGACACCGCTAACAATCAATTAAGACATCATTTTTTTTATATTTAATCCTTCCTTTAATCCACCATCTCAAAGCAGGCTTTATGTAGTGGGTGTGTGTGCATTCTTAGTAACAGGCTTTAGTGCTTGGCCTTACACCTCAAGCTAAACTTATCCAGTTGCTCCTGGTGGTTAATTGATTACCAATATGTCTTCCTCACCCTCTTTTACCACTCCTACTCATGAACTGTTGTAATCTCATTTCTTTCAAGCATATTGCAGATAAATCTACTATCCTCCTATATCTGGAAGTGTCATATTCTTATCACTCATACATTTGCTCAGGCAATCCTGGTGCTTAAGATCTTTAGGATTAAGGTTATCTTCACAGTCGGTAAGATGGTTCTGCTCAACCATTTAAACCAGACATGAACTCAGAATTGGTTGAGTTTGATTAACTAAATTCAGTTTTATTGATGGTGATAAGGGTAAAATACTAAGTCAAAAATTGCTAATTAAAATGTTTATCCTCTTGGGACCTGGCTTAACAGTTACCACAAACCCAGATGCCCGGTTTCCACATTCATCATAATTGCATGATCTTTAAGCTGCTCTCTGGCCAAACACCTTTACTAGAAAGGCTTTGACCACTGCCTCTCCATGTATGCTGAGCTTCATTCTTTTTCAGGCCGGCAAAGTGAAATGCTCCTGTCCTCCTGGTGAGTTAGTGGTATAGACTGAACAAACATGCTTTACAATCCTCTGCCTTTCAAAGCACTGTACATTTCCATGTCTTGTGCATGTTTACAAGATCCCTCAGAAAGCATTAGCATGAAGCCATCAGTCAGTGTCTTATTTATTTATTTCAAAAACAAACAAAATAAATTGGGAGTGGTCTCCCCTAGACTTTCTCGTATACTCAGATATGGGGATGGATATTTGAGAAGTAAACTGTAAGACAATGATTATATTTTTATATTATGTACTGTACATTAAAGAACCATCAACAACAAATCAAATCAAATTAATAATGTATTGAAGAACAATTATTATAAATGTAAAATTAAATAAATTGGACTCTGCAGCTGTATGAATAAAAGGTTGTGGTGTATGCAGACGCAGCTGCGATGACTGACAGCGCAGCAGAGGAGTGTGCAGAGAGGCAGCTGCTAGACATTGGCTGCCAAACAGCCTTGCCTTGACTCTCGGCACTGGTCTTGAGGGCGTCCTAAGGGATGCAGATGGAACGGGGCCCCTCTTCTTCCTATAAGGGGACCCACATCGTTGGTGCGCCCCAAAGCAGGAGGAGGACCTGGGAAAAGAAGACGAGGACTCCTGACAGAGCACAGCATGAGCCCATCTACTTGCAGACAGTAGAGGGCTGCACTGCGGAGGGGCAGAGACACCACGAGCCCTCAGCTGGGAGGATGTCGGGGCAGGAATTCCCATCCTGCTTCTGATCCCGCAGGGTTCGGACTAAAGGGGAGCGGCGTTGCTATGAATGTGGTCACGGCTGGAGGGGTTGTCCCTGGAGGACGTCCAAAGGACGTGGACGTTGGGACAACTCCTCCCGATTTTGCAGTTTTGTTTCCACAGGACAGGCCTGCAAACTGGATGACGCCATCTCCCCATCCTGGAGAAGACCAGCCCTCGCGGGACGTGCCACTGAGCCCCACGGGGCTCATCTGAGAGAGGGGCGATGTGGTGACCCCGGCCGGGACGCTCATTCGTTATATGCTCAGGGGGAGCAGTCATAGACGGTGCAATACCTCCCTCTGGACGCTAGATGGCTGCCACAAGGGCTCCATGGGAATTGGAATTGGGGGCAGCCCTGTTGGGTCCTTTCTTTGTATACGAAAATGTAAAAAAATCAAGGACATTCAATGAAGAATCATAATTGTGATGGAATAAGAACATAAAAATGCAGCCAGGGCACCAAAACTACCACATGCCAAACTTAAAAGTTACATTTTCTTTACCTTTAATTTAATTTCTAATTTATTGTCACATATAGAGAGTATAGGAAAATTTTAATGATATACAGTATAGTATGTTGCCATTCTCTAGCATGAGGATCAGTAAGCATTGCAAGATGGCAATTGCTATTACGTTGTGTTTTATTGTGAAAATATCCATGAAAGGAATTTAAGCCTCCTAAGGTATTGTTTTATATTATTACAGATGGACTTCTTAAAGCAAAGAGTTTTGGGAATCTGTAACAAACTGCCGAGACATGCAGTTGAAGTAGCAAACTTTACAACCTTTAAGAAGTACAGTATCTGGATGAAATACTGGGACAGATTAGCTATTAGCTAAACAAACAGGCTTGATGGAGTGAATGGTCCCCTCTGATTTGTTAGATTTCTTATGTTCTATATGAATCGTCATCATATGCTTGCTTCTCCAAGCCTTCTGTCCAAAAAGGCACTTTCCTGTTCAACTCTTATAAATATATAAATACACACAATCAAAAAATGATACTGGCTTATACAGTCTACACAGTTTTATTAACTTGAAAGCTGCTTCTTAACTAAATAATTCTATAATTATTTTAATAGTCACATTAATTAAATATTATTAATCCTATTTAAGAAATTGTAAAAAGCACTATTTTTCAACCCACTACATCTGAAAATATCTGGTTTCATTACCAAATGTCACTTTATGAATAAAACTGGCAACAGGAAAATTAATGACAGCAAACAGGCATATCCACCACATCCATATACATTCAAATTCAAAATAATTGTGATTTGTACACTGTACATTTAATTCTGATTTGGGCACAATATAATTCAATTCTAACTTGCATGGTTCACTAGTATTATACTGTACAAACAGCAAAGAGGTAGATAGATGTGAATGGCACTTTTAGATAGATAGATAGATAGATAGATAGATAGATAGATAGATAGATAGTGACAAGCATGAGGTTGGTGTGTCTTTTACGGGGACTGCAGCAAATCCAAATCAAGGTCAGTTTTGGGTCACAAAGGAATGAGACACATGTGTTGCTTTAACTTCCAACTTTCCTATTCAATCAGCAGTTATTAAATACATAGCCTATGGTGCCTCAACACTTCTCACACTATTTGTGTATGTGTATATATATGTTTTGTTTTGCTTTGTTTTTGTTATAGTGGCAGGATCTCTACACCACAAGTTGGACCAAGTGAACCTGCAGACTGTCCTGGAAGTGATAAAGCAGATGAGGCTCAGATGTGACACCTTACATATTCTGGTAGCTGCACAGCAAGTTATGTTAATAAAGACCGAGGCAAAGGGCTGTCTGAAGGGCCATTGCTTCAAGAGGTAACACCAATATATTTGATAACCCAAAAGTTAACCCCTTTGGATGAGTTCAATGACATCGCTGACCAGCATTGCACCTCATTAGACCTAGAGAGAGAGGCTGGGGGTATGCAGTGATACAGCATGTTGCCATATCCACCACACGACAAACCACCTATGGATCCCATAGCACAGCTGTGCAATGAGTGACACCTCAGCACCACACTAGTTTCAATGGAGTGGAACAGAGTGAGTTTTTTTTGCAGTGGCTGCAGTACCAATCCTGCCACCAGCCCCCGAGTTTTCCCTGCATGTTGGAGGACCTGTTTGCAGGGCTGGGTGCAGGTTAACATCATACCCAGGATGGAACAATTGCAGGTTAAGTTCCTTGCTAAGGGGCTCCACAGATTGGAACTACTTCAGTAATTTACGGGATTTGAACTGGCATCCTTCAGGTCCCTAGCTTCAGAGCCACCACTCCGCCTATTAGACCTAGCAAGAACAAATACTGAGTGACCACTGAAGCAATAACCCTAGACCACAAAATAATCAAAACTCCCTGGTTGAGAAAGTGCAGCCCTTCTCCTTCACAGAAGACTTTATGGTGCTACTACTGTGGAGAAACAAACCATACCACCACCACCACATGTCCTTATTTGGAGGAGCCCTTAAAGTGTACCTGGAACCAGGAATGATGGTACTGCATGTTGTATGTACATGAAAATGTTTTGAACTTCTTTCTTTTTGCATTTGATTATTTTTAATCTGTGTAATTTAGCATCCTTCCAGAGACATGCAAGTTAAGTTAAATGGCTGCTGTAAACTGCCACATTTGTGATTAAGTGTGCCCCTGATAAGGCTGCTTTCTGTCTTTATAGGCTCCAATTCCTAGCAGCTACTCTAGACATTGAATTAGCAGGTTCAATGTAGAAATGGTAAGCTGGTGCAGTGATTAGTGCTGCTGCCTCACAGCTAAAGGATACTTGATTGAAATGCCAGACATGGACTACATACTAAATCTAAATGTGTCTAAGATGAGCGTGTAGGGCTCTGAATGCAATAGACTAGCACTTGCCCAATGCTGGGTTTCTGCCTTGTGTCCAAATCTGTCTGGTAAGCTGCTGGGACCCTGGACTGGATAGTCAGTTTAAATAAACATAAGGATCAATTTATAAATACAGTAAACTAGATAAAAAATGGAATCCAAAGGAAGTTAAAGAAACCAAATCACTCAGTTTGGTACATTGGGTAAAACATACATTTTACATAAGTGAGAGAAGGTTGGGTACATATGTTGATATGTGCTTTGCCGAACCCACCACCTGACAAACCACCTGGATTTGTACCCAAGTGCAACCATGCAACAGGTGATACCTCAGCACCAAACTGGAAAAGTGTGAGTTTTTATTTTTACAATGGCTGGAGTGCAAATCCTACCACCATGCCCCAAGTTTCCCCTGTAAAATGGAGGACTTGCTTGCAGGGCTGGATGCAGATTAACTTCATACCCAGGATGAAGCAATTGCAGGTTAAGGGCATGGCTCATGGGCTCAATGGAGTAGAATCACTTCTGGTATTTATGGGATTCAAACTGGCAACTTTCCCCTAGCTTCAGAACCACCACAATGCCATAATAATCCACCTTTTTTATTTATTAGCATTTTGATCATGAAAGAAAGTTGCCAGCTTATTACATAACGTGGACACAAAGGTAGCCTCTTTCCTGAAGCCTGGCATTTTTTATACATTAAAAATTCAGAGAAATGGTAAAAGAATTTGCTGTTGACTGACTGGATCTTTCTTTCAACAAAAGCGGATGCATCTTCTCAAACATTACTGAAAATTCCTGCTGAGTGAGCTCACTCCTTCAGTATTAGTAGTCTTAAAATATTATCTTGTTACTGTTGTGGGTGGCACATTTTTTTGTTTTTTATTATATCCTTTATCATAAAGAGAAAAAAACTCTCTTAGTCATCATTTTTTCTTACTCAATTCCCTTGTAATCATTGGTTTTATTGTCTGCTCCTGTCTCCTGGGTAGATATTTTTGTCTGTTATTCACACTTCAGTCTGGCTAACCTGTACTCCCATTTTCTGAACCTGTTACATACAACCAGAAGCCATGTGGAAAGCAAACAAAATAGAAACAAACCTTGAAAGGAACATTTTAAAGCTGATCTGCAAGTATTTTGGATGGAAGAGAAAACCCACATGGATACAGAAGGACTTGCAAACTACACTGATAATGTCTTGGCTGGAAATTGAACCCTGATGTTTGGACAAGGCAAGACTCTAGAAGCTTACTGCGCAGTATCTGATTATATCTATGCAATATTACAGACATTCATCCAGAGCCTGCTAATGCTAGTCAGAGCTATGGGTGTGAAAGTTTGTCCTCACAGTAGCATGTGCCAACCCTTCTTTTGGAGGTCCTGCAGGTTTCAACTTCATCCGATTTCTTGGTTAACGGAAGGTACCTTTTTTGATGTGGTAGGGTCCTGGGGTGACCTCATTTTCTCTTTTAGACCATTTACTAAGCATACCTTAACAGAACGCTCCAAATGACATCTATAGCCCTTGTATGTCTAGTCTTACTAAGTAAACACTTCTCCCTTCTTTTACATCTATAACACCCAACAATTAGACAGAATACCAGAACAGACAAGAGAAAAAGTTACACTTTTATTCATGGATTAAGTTAAGATTTCAAATTGTGTCCACAATATAAGCAAAGTAAAAATGATTGTTTGCAAAATAATACATCTTAATTAGTAACCAGTTTACCTTTCATGCTTAAGCTACCAGGTGGCTCTCTGTTTTAGACTGATGGTCTCTAGTCAGACATGGTTGAGCATGGGATCTCAAACTCCAGTCTTGGAGGGCCGCAGTGGCTGCAGGTTTTCAATGTAACCCTTTTCTTAATTAGTGACTTTTTTCTGCTAATTAACTTCTTTTGAATTAAATTTAATTGACTTGTTTTTTTTTTTAAGATTTGTTTCCCTGAATTTCTTCATTGTTCCTCTGAATTGCTTGATTTCTTTCCTTAAATGGCACCCAAACAGAAATGAAATGTGAAGTGAGTGAGCCAACAGAAAACCAACTAAGCCAGGTCCTCAAACTCCAACCAGTTGATTAATTAGGTGCTGAGTCTTGTTATTAATTAAACACGTTCTTTAATTCCATGGCTTGTTGCTGCTCGCATTGTGCAATAGTATATATTTCCGAAATTGTTAATTTTCTCTTTTATAAAGTGCATTGTTAATATGTTTTGGGGACCTAAGCAGGTCAACATTCATTTAGACCTTCACCTTTCTTTATTTTGAGATATTGTATGATGGACACATTCTGGTCATGTTTTGGCTCATTTTGTATCTCATCATTGTTTGGTTGCTGATTAAGGAAAAAGAAACAATAAAGGGGTCTAAGTCTTCAAGAGCAAGTCAATTAAAATCAATTCAAAAGAAGTTAATTAGCAGCAAAAATAGGTCACTAATTAAGAGAAGGGTTAGAATGAAAACCTGTTGCCACTGTGGTCCTCCAGGACTGGAGTTGGGGACCCCTGCTATAGATGGAATATTAGAAACAGACAGCAACTGCACAGAGCAGTAGAGACCACTTCTTTTTAGCCTAAATTTTTGCTGGTCCGGCTTCTTTGATGCACCTGCCAAACCACTGGGATGTCATAATGCAGGGACTCTCCTGGTTTTCTCCAGTCCTGTTAAGGTACGATCCATCCCTGGCCAGACTGCCCCTTCATCTTGGCCACCTGTATTCGCCCAGGCTGTCTTCCTGGAAGAGGAAGGGGTGCTCATGCTTCTAAAACTTGTGCTCCTTCCGGAGGCTTACAAATGATACTTTTGATGTCACAGATATTGTATCATTGAACAAAGCAGCAGCTTCATACTAGGTGTTTCAGGTTATAGCAAAGTACTCTTGTACAATCGATAACAGCCTGGTTGATTCAAAGCCTTCAGTGCCCACCACAAACTACACACCCAGAGCAGCACTTAACAAATGTTCTCGTTTGATCATACAGGTTTATAAATGTGCCCAAGCTATAACCCATATGGTAGATAATACTCTCCACTCCATTACAATACTTTTTATTTAGACATGCTGCTTGTTATTCTGGTTCCATTATCTGGGTATGCTTTACTGTGTGGGTAACTGAGGTGAATTAGAACGAAACTGTTCCACAGATATACAGCATTTTTCTCATATTTTAGAGAGCTTTGTTTAAATCTCAGATGTTTAAGGTCTATGAAATTTGCACCTTCCCCAGTGTTGTCTTGGGTAAGTTTCTGTAAGCTGTGGGTATCTCTTGTGTCACAGAAATGTGTAAGACAGGCTGAAGGATGATTTTGTTTGTCCTGTAAATGTGCAAGTTTGAGTGTGGGCTCTATGATTTGAGTTTCTTTGTAATTGTTCTCAACTTTCCCTAAAACTAGAAAAATCATCTTGGAATTGTTTCAGATGTGTTACCTCCCAAGGAATCCAATTCTGCAATCAGAATTTTATTTAATGCTTCTGTTTAGAAATTGATTATTTTTAGCTGTCTCACACACCACCATGTTGTTTAGGTGATGTGTTGTGACTTTTGCATCATCTGTTTAAACAGGGATTTTCCCGTGATGCACTGGGGTTACACCACTTGTGACCTCATTGGTACCCTGGTATAAAGTTCAGCCCACCAGTATCTGAGATTGGACCAAACCTTGTGATTTACTTTCATTGTGTTTTGATTACTGGTTATTTGAATCAAACCTCTGCCTTTTGACTTTGCAAGATATGACATCTGTCCATGTTTTCTAAGTCTGTACCTGAGTCTTGTCTTGGTATCTTCATATGCTTCAAACTTTCTTACCCTAAGGGTAGCTGCAGCATTCCTCCTATGCCTCTTCTTGATTTCCTTACATGTCTTGGCCTCTTTTGCCCTACCTAAACCTTCAGCATTCTTCCTATGCCTTTCCTCTGTATCTTCATATACCTCAACCTCTAGTGCCCGGCACTTCCTCTCTGGATTGTGTTCCCATAAAGCCTGCTTCTCAGACTCTGTGTTTTTGAGGCACCTTGCTTGGCCTCCTGTCCACTGTGAATACATCATTCATATTCTTGCCAGTCATTCCCGTCTTTAAAGATAGTTTGGGTTGCATCTCCTTAGTATTTAGCAACTCAGTGTTGCTCAATAAGTTATTTATTTTTTTGTCATTGAAGTGCTCTATTTAGACTCTTTTTATTTGTAAGAATAAAAGAAATATTGCCACAGGAATTGATCTTTGCTCTCCTAAAGTATCTTGTCATCATTCCTGCCACTGAGCCACACACTGACAGTAACATTTTATTTCATTTACTTCTTTGGCTGACACATTTGATTAAGGTGATTTACAACATTTATGATATGATTGGTTGCATTTCTTGTTTTGGTTTTCCATTTGCAGCACAGTGACTTGCTCATGATTCCACAAAATCAGGGTAGCAAGAATTGAACCCACATCCTCAGGAACTGAAGTTCAAAGCCTTTGCCACTAGGCAGCACTATCTTTGTATTATTATTTAGTAGGAGAAAATGGAATGGCATTAAGTTACTCCCTTCAATGTAATGGAGGTTTAAGAGTAGACTGCTTCGCCCCTTACTCACAATAAACTTCAAACTTATTGTTACATAGTGCAATGAAATTCTATTGTCTACCAAAGCCAAGTGAGAGTAGTACAGTACCAACTAAAGATATGAATACAACCTTATACATCAAATGTAATTTCAGAAGATATAAGTATGAAATTCATGTTCAGTATGAATGGCTGTTGAGTAGCCTTATAACCAAAGAAGAAAATCTGTCCCTGAGTGTAGTGGTATGAATGCTAATGGCCAGTGCCAGTCTCTTATAATTAGTACAGACTCTATAAATAGAGGTACTGTATATTAAAAAACAACACACATGAACCCTTCCATAAAAAACCGACTGCTACCTTTGAGGTTGTCCAGAATTACTGACATTTTTTAAATTGTGTTTAGGACAACGTGCCTTCAAATGGTACCATGCATATTATACTGTAGATTTGTTCCCTTGAGAAGACAAATGGTGACACTTATTCCTTACACATTACTGGTGTGGCATCCTCATTTTGCTTTGGCAAGAAGCTTGCTATTTGTCACTGTCAAGAGTGCAATTTGATGTTGATTTATTTTACTTTTCTTTTGCTATTTATATTTTTTGCTCCCACTTCCTTGCATTTGTTTTCTCTTTCGGCTGCTTGCATTTGATCTTATTTGACTGCAAAGGACAGGATTTCAAATTACTTTACAGCTCTCAGGTCAGTGCACTCAGAAATGGTAAAGGAGAAAGAAATCAACAAAATGATTACCTCTTTCATTAATTAAAATAGGACTTAGGCCCGAATAATAAAATCAGGCTAATTGATAAATTCAATTCTCACCTTCTTAATAAGTTAAGTTACTAAGGTAAGAAACGGTCAATGCCACCCGTTTGCCCTGTCACAGTCAAATTCTTGAACAACAGGCACGATTCAGGTTAAATTTAGTAAATACAGATGAATATATTATTTGATTCAAAAAGAAACAGAGATGACAGTTTTGGGTACTTACTGTATGCATATTTTTGTGTTTGTTGGTTGTTTTTGTTAATTAGGAATAATTATGTGTCTTTTTCTTGCGTTATTACTGTTCATTTGTTAATTGTGTTCCGTCTTTTCAAGTTTGCTTGTGTTCTTTATGCTTTGTGGGTGGTTCCCCAAGATGTGGGTCACCCTTGATGTCATAGCTGCTGGGTCCTTAATCTGACTACATGTTTGAGCCAAAGGCAAGACTCAGCAGCCAAGCACATTTTTTTTGTGGATTTGGGAGTATTTTTATTTGTAGAATTTTCTGGTTTTCTTATTCTCTTGCTCTGTTTAAAGATTCAGTCATTTGGATTTTTAGTGGGACTGTTTATAAAGGATTGCCTTTTAAGCAGCTCCTTTTTGCTTCTTTTGCTTTGTAAAATATTGCTTTTAATTTTTCTATTTTTTGTTAATAAATACTTTTTTTTTAGTAAATACAAAATAATTTTGAAGCCCTTTTGTTAACAAGCAGAGGTTTATAGTGATCCTGCTACATGTGGGGCTTCATTTATATACATTTTTGGGAGGTTTTAGTTGGTTTTGAGGCGTAAACTCCTTTTGGACCTGCTAGGGATTTAAGCCCCATTACAGCTGAAGCCTTTCCAGGGCTGTCCAATAAAGTTATCTGAGGAGCTTCTTAGAAGAACTCACAGCCATAATGCTATGTTTGGGACTCCATAACACAGCAGATGGCAGCAATCACTATAATTGCCTACAAGATGAAACACAAACAACCACCTCAATTCAAGTAATCATATATGCAGTTATTTCAAACCCTAACTCTACTGGAGTTTCATACAATAGTGCAGAATTTTACCAATTTTGCAGGATGATACAAATCTATTAGCCAATCTGTGAATGAAACAAAGTTTGGACATAAATTGTCTTAACAGTCATTACTGTGTCATAAAAATGAAACATTGATGAACTCACCTGGGGTCCACATGATTAATCCCGTGTAGCACGGAATTGAAGTTCATGAATATTGCCCATGAAGCCATTAGCTCTCCTGCACCTTGCTAGACCATCCATATGTAGTTCCAACTTTCTATATAGCCAAAACAGTTACTAATCTTCTTTCTGTCTCCTGGTTGTTGTTCTCTCTTGGCAATTCTGAACATTGTGCAATTTATGCTTTTTTTTTTTTTACTGATCCCAGAAACTAGAAGTAAAAACCCGATGATCCAACTTCAGTGGTGCTGCTGCTGTCAGTCAAATGCCTCCTTTTTTATTAAAGAACATATTCAGGTTATATTTTCTTTTCCCTCTGCCTGCACATGCTGACCAGAAAGGCAGACAGCAAAAAGTAACTTTAAACAATTCTATGAGTGCTGTCCTACATGATAAAAGGGGAAAACAAAGTATTGTAGCTGAATTACTCCAACAATCTCTGAGCCATTAAACCAATGGGACTTGTTCACATCTGAAATTAAACCGTCCAGAGGTAAGACAAAATTGCGCTTCCATGGTATTAGCATGAGTGGCTAAAGCAGGCCATGCCTAAGATTGCTAACATCCCATGATCTGGACACCTCATTAAAAATGGGGTACACATTATTACAAATAAGGTGTTTTTTTTTACTCTCATTTTGTTATCTGGTTTTAGTTTCTTATTATAATTCTGTCTCCTGGGTTTTAACCCGTGCTTTCTCTTTAGACCACTTCTTCTCAGTGTTCTAATAACGTTTGGGCATAATACATGTCCATAACACTTCCACATATGGAAATTAAGGGACAGCAGTGTTGACTACTAGTCTCTAACTTTGTCAATGCCTACACTACCATGTTGTTATTAAAAAAAATGGCATATTTAAGTGAAAATAATCACTGTCCACACTAGTGTTTTCATATACTTCTGCCCACACTGAAACGACAGAATACACCTATGATGTAGCGATTTACCAAGACTGGATATGTGTTCATCAGCAGAAACAGGAAGAAGAATTGTCTGCTTGAATAGTTATGTCACTGGCCATGATATTTAAACTATAGCAAATGATAAATTATATGCTTTTTGTGCATGTATGCTGCATTCAAACCATACAATGTAGATGGCTACAAGTAAACAACACAACAAGTGCCATCAAAAGCAACTGCTCTAGGTCCACTTTGTTGGAATATGAAGGATGACCAATCAGGGAATGAGACATTGCAATGAGCAGGATCCATATAGGGAAGGGCCATGTAATAAGCACTAACTAATCAGTGCATGTATAGTATGTGTTTTAAAAACTCTTGTGGACACAAGAAGACATTGTTGCTCCTCACACTCAACACAACAGTCACAGGGCACAAGTTAAAAGCACAAAGAGCATATTTATTTTTAGGAAACTCTTTCCAAAGCGTTTCCCACCATCACAGCCACAAAAAATAATAGGCACCACACACAATTATTCGTCTTTCTCTCTCCTCCGTTCCTCCCAGCATGCTTCATCCACCTTCCATCCAACTCTGGCTCATCCCTGTGAGGTCAGTCAAGTCCTCTTATATTGGCCAACCCAGAAGTGCTTGCAGACCATGTGGGCATAAAAGGAGAAGCACTTCCAGATTGGGTAGAAACCTCATGTCATATGGCTCCTCGCCTTCCACAGCACTCCTTGGTGGCATCCACGGTACCCAACAGGGCTGAGATATAGAACTCCAAGTCCCATGGTGCCCTGTGGGAATCTGGGGCACCGCTGCAATCCACGGGAGCTGTCATGTAGTGTTTTGGGGGAGGAGTGTCCTAAAGTAGCTGCCTCCCTCTATCCTTCCATCTCTTGGGCATCCCAGCCGGGTTGGGCTTCCAGTCGTCTCTTACGCTCCACATTTTCACTTATCCACAAAGAAACATTGCACTGCATTTTCAGAAATATAAAGCTCTGGAGAGCATTTTCAATTGTCTTTCTTAGGGATTAAAAACAATAAGTTAGTGTTGATGAAAGGCAAAAACAGCTATAAATAACTGTGTTGTAAAACAAAAAAATGTAGCAGTGAAGAAGAACATAAAGTAAACAGAAATACATTAAACAAAAAACATAGTGCAGGCGTTGCTTTTCTTTCTTTCAAATCTGCACTGCCTTTGAGAATGCCTCAAGGATCTACATTTTGAGCTTCACTTCCACTTTTCAGCAACTGTCAACACAAGTGTAGGATGAAGCCCCCCTAACCATCACCCCCACACATACCATACCTAAACAAAGAAATAGAAAACCATTAACCAAACTTAAACAATTACAATGGAGAAGACTATTGTAAAATAGTTAACTAAAAGTCAATTAGTGAAGTACTGTATAATGGAATTTTAAAAAGCACTAAACTAAAATACTAACTGATAAAAAAATTAGTGAAGAAAAAAAAGACTAACAAAAAGAAGGGTTTGAGCCCCAGTCCGATCCTTACATTAGTGTTGTGCACTAGGATTCCCAAAGCATGTAAGTCCTGACAGTTCCATAAATGCACACTAGAAGGAGAAACACCATAAAAAACCCCAGGTAGACTCAAAAAGGTCCTTGTGGCATCTTTATAAAATGAAAAAGGTTTATTCTTAATGAAAATGCTCTGACATAACATAGGGCTCCATTGAGCGCAAAGACATAATGAAATGGCAATCCAAAGCAAACAAAGTCCCAAACCAGTTTATCCAAAGTGAAATAAAAAAACAGACAACGTCCTCAAAAATCCTTTAATTGCAATAAGCACAGAAGAATCATAGGACTCAATGAGCACTCCCTTACGCATTCAAAATGAACTGCCTGGAACTTTGGGAGATGATTTATAGGGTAGAGGGCAGTTCCTGGCAGTAGTTGGCAGGAGGCCCAGCAACTTGGGGACCACCAACAAAATACATGAAACACAGAACATAGCACATAATAAGTAAAGGCAACATTGACATAAAACAATGACCCAAAAGTGAACAAAAATACATAAAACAAAGATAGAACCCAAGCTAAGAGAGGAACCATGGCCCAAATATAACAAGTGTATGCTGGTGAGTTACAGTCTATTTAGTTGCTGTGATTCAGAAATGACCACATGGATAACACAACAATGTACTGTACATCGCGGTATTACAGTCTCAGATTACTGTATTCCCTTTCTTGCTTCATGTGCTCACAGTTAATGAGACAACTACCACACATCTCAAAGATGGATGTTCAGTTTGATCCTTTTACAAGATTCATGGCTTAGAGGAATTCTGAGGGAGCAAATCAATCTGTATAGCTAACATTTAACACGCTTGTATGGCTTAGAAAGCTTAAATGGAATTTGTTAGAGGATTTGTCATATAATGTGCAACACATAAAAAGGTGCAGTATAGCTAAGCAGAAAATTTCTTTTGAACGGAATCTTTTTGGTTTAATTAATTCTTTTGGCCTAAAAGATGGAATTCCTTTCTTAGAATTGTGAAAAATACTTCTATTTCTCCTTGTACAAACATTACAATCGAGCAGATAAAGATATAGAGCATCACAGGAAAGAAGGCTTAATGTTTTCTTTTGAGTCATAAAAAGTATGTCCTGGGAATGTTATGACCACTTTATATATCTACCTAATGATCAAAAGAGAAGCTTAATGAAATTAGCCTGTTCCTCAGCAAACTTAAGCTTCAGTAGAACAGTTAACTATACAGCAATAATGACAATTTAAATTATCTATTATATTTAAGGAAATAACTCAAGTTATAGTAAACTTAACAATTGGATGCATTTCCGGATAAAACTGTAACCGTGAACCCGTTTTTTGATACACAATGTGTAGATTCCTGAGTTCCTTAATATGGTGTCCCCACTTCCAATACTCACATTGACAGTATCTTTATATTTTAATATCCCTTCCTTCCATACTTTGTGGTATTCAACCTCTAGTTACCCAACACAATAAAAATTTACTCTTAAGTTTAAAAACAAAATCTTTCATCTTCACTTAAATGCTTCAACTGACTGCAATAGATGTCCAAATGTCACAAGAATACAATTATATACAAAACAGAATAAACCCCATTAGTAACACAATCTTTACAATTATATGCAATGACCCACTCAAACACCACCCATGAGCGCACATCCAATTATCATAAAGTTCAGTACTGCTTACACACTGTCTGTTGGGGGACATACTCCTACCTTGAGAGTGCAGTGGTGATAAAAGAAAACCAAAATTGGCTCCTTCGCTTGAATTTTCACCTCACAGCAAATAAGAAAACAGAAAAGAAAATATAGATAGACCGTTTTTTTAAATTCACTTCTCACTAGCTTCAACTCAGTTTACCCCATCTGTTGGCCCGCTGTCTGCTTTGGGGCAACATTCCGCCAGTCATACAGATCTTCAGCGAACAGACAACTGGAGGACAGCAGCAAGCTGTCAGAGTTTTCAGCCGGTGGCCCACTGTTGGCTTGCTGGTGGCTGGCCACTCAGCAGTTAACTTGTAGCTGCTAGAATGCTAGTGGTAACCATCCAGCGGGTGAGCATCAGTCCTCTGCTGGCTAGCCAACCACTATTATAGCAGGTGGCCCTGCAGTGGTCCACTGGCAGCATTTATTAATTGCAAGGTCAACAAAGAAAATGTTCATTGATCAAGGGCTGGTTTATTCCCAGACAAGCAGTCCTATGCCTAAATGTTATCCTATTTTACCATCCAAGGCAGGAAACAAACCCCGGGCAGGGGTTTAGGTGAATATTCACTGAAAAATAGCTAAAGGCTTAATTTGGTGACAATTCATGTAAATTGTTTTGAATAAAAACAAAAATCTATGCAGTTTAGGCCAATTGTTCCCCCTATAAGGGTGTATTAATATTTTTTTTCAATCTGATGTGAATTAGTCAAATTGTTTTGACAGCAGGTAAGGGGGGGGGGGGCTAAATATCATTGCACAACAGTATTTTTGAAAAGTCTTGCTCCCTGAAAATATTGTGACAGGTACCTACTGGATATGCACAAATATTGTTTTGGTTTTACTGCATCACGTAGGAACTGTGACAAATAAACATTTATATGTTTACTGACAAAAACATATTTAGTCACGCTTATGTTTCACATAAGCTATTAAATTTAACAGAATTAAAAGTGTTTTGCTCCTGATTTTCTTTTCTATTCAATGTCTGGTGCATCACGTTGCAGTGTCCAACAGTAGTCAGCAAGCATTGACGAATTCCAGTTGCCCTGGTATCGTTTCTCCATTGTAGCAATGTCCTGGTGAAACCTTTCACTGTGTTCGTCACTGACAGCACCGAGATTTGTGAGGAAGAAGTCCAAGTGTGAGTGGAGGAAATGAATCTTGAGTGACATGTTGCACTTCTTTGTCTTGTATGCTTTGAGAAGTTTGTTTACCAGCTGAATGTAGTTTGGGGCTCTGGAATTGCCCAGAAAATTGTCAACAATGCCTTTGAAGGCTTTCCTGGCAATTTTTTCCTGCCCATCTAACAGATCTTCAAACCACTTGTCACTCATAACATGTCTAATCTGGGGGCCAACAAAAATAACGTCTTTGATCTTGGCGTCAGTTATTCTTGAGAACATCTGTCTTAAATAACGAAAACCTTTGCCTTCCTTGTTCAGTGCTGTCATGAAATTCTTCATGAGTCCCAGTTTTATGTCAAGAGGAGGCAAGAATATCTTTGTCGGGTTGACAAGCGATTCATGTGCCACATTTTTCTGTCCTGGAACTTTAGAGTCTTTAGAGTCCTGGTGCTTCCTGTCTTGTTATATGGTTGTGAGGAATGAATGCTATCCAGTGATGTGAGACATAGACTGGACTCCTTTGTTACTGTGTCTCTTCGCTGGCTTTACTTTGTGTTGAATGAGTGGTTGTTCATGGAGTCCCGAATGAGGCACATTACCTGCATTGTGATGGAGCATCATTTACAGCACTATGGCCATGTGATGTGATTCCCTGAGGGTGATCCTCATTGTTGAGGACCTGAGCAAGTGGACCACACCAAGGGGATTCCCAAGTAACACCTGACTGCTATAAATAGATGGTCGTTTCTGGGGAGTGGGTCTGGACTGCGTGTCTGCCTAGGGAGTTGCGAACTGGGATCCTGAGCTGTTTTGTCTTGTGGTGGGTGTGGTAACGTGCTTTACCAGTTCATGCTTAAAAAATAGATCCACCTTGGACACAGATCCAGAAAGCACAAGGAAGACAGAATTGGAGACATTAAATTTCACAATAATTTCATATCCTCTGGTTATCTGTGATATATATTGCTTTTTATTGTGTGGAACGGGACCCGGACACAGACAGGCGGACATCGTTTTCTCACCCAACACACGTTTATTTACAATACTATTTACAGAGTTCATACGTGCACAAGCCAGTGCCTCCAGCACCGATCCCCCAAAGTCCAGGCCTCACAGTCCTTCGTGCCTTCCTTCTGACCGCCTCCACTCCTCTCTACAGCTCCGTCCTCTTCCACCCGACTCTTGCTCTCAAATGCAGGAAGGCGGCCCCTTATATACAAACCTGGATGGGCTCCAGCTGCTTCCTGCAATCCTCCGCGGACACACCCCCGTGTGGCAGGTGCTGGCTGTGCACCCGGAAGCCATCCGGGTGTCCCCAGTCTTCTTCCCCCCAGCACTTCCTGGTGTGGCGGAAGTGCTGAGGTCCAGGGTTCTTCAGGCACCGGGGCGCCCCCTGGCGGTGGCCATGGGCCCCTACAGGGTTGGGTTTCCAAGCCCTCTACCCGTGGTCCCCAACACAACCAGGGCGGTCGCCCCCTTGTGGTCTGGAGGAGGCACAAGCCCTCCTCCGGTCCTCCTTGGCGTCCTGGCTGGGTACCACCCCCAGCCGCATGCCACAATTGCTAACCAGGAAATCTGATTTTAGATCAAATCAGAAATACAATGCTGTACTTTCATCAAGTGATGAAGATGATGACAACCCCATGATCTCCATGATTTAATAAAAGTAAGATGTATTGTCAGTTTTACTTGTTAAGTATTAAATTGTTAACATGTGATATGCTTAGTTTTTATTTTTTTTTTACCTGGATTGTGCATAACAAAGACATCATCATACAACCTGCTAACTAGTTATTTTAACTTTTTCTCAATTGGGGCAGAAAAATAGTGCTTCCATTGTGATTGTTGCAACTATTCTCAGGACAAACATGAGAAGATAAAATAATGGTGCCCTCACTATGGAAGTATGATGTATGCATTTTGGTAACCTAGCTTTCGGCATTTCCCACCCGTTCGGCCATAGGCATGGCACTCCTCATATTGAATGTATTTTGTCTTTGCGCAGTATACTCTGTGTGCGCTGTAAACATTTCATTCATTCAAAAAAAAAACTCACAATGTTCCATTCCATCTGAACTAGTGTGGTGCTGAGGAGTCACCCATTGCATGGCTGTACTCGGGTCCTAATCTGGGTTCTGAGTTGGTTTGTCATGAGGTGGGTGCAGCAATGTGCTGTATCAGTGCATGCTCCTAACTTCCTCCTCCATTTCAAAAGAAAATATATATGTATTCTGATGTTAGATCAAGATATTTAAATTACACTTTTTACAGGATCCAACCAAATGTACAGTCCCACTTACATGACAGCCTGTACAACATGAAGGTAGATGCAGTACCTGTCTTCGAGGCCCGTTTTCATGATTCGGAAATCAATTAGACTATGTCTTTTTTCCAACAAATTACATATTTACGTATTTAATGAATAAACTGATAATGTAGTAAAGAAAACATTTGCTCTCCCAGTATTGCATTTTATTTTTCAGGTTTAAGTCGTGCTTTGTGGAGTCCATCACCAATTACGGCCATTCACTTGAAAGGTAATTCAACAGTGACATACACAAGCTTACATAGATATTATACCATTTCCATGTACTGGGACAAAATATTTTTGAGATTTTATTTATATAATTCTATAACAAAAACCACATCAGAAAACCACTGCTAACTTGATATTTTGATTTTCTCAGTCAGGGCCAAAATCACTAGTGCTACTATGAACACCATGTAAGTAGCTTGTGACTGATGGACATTCTCAAGACAAAGGTAAAATGACGGTGTAACCACTGTGGAAATACACTGATGTGTGCATTTGGTAACTTTACTTTCACCTTACTATAATTGTCAATCAAAGTTTGTCATATTAATTGCTAAGGTATGTATTGGGGCATTAACAGGTTACAGAAGATGTGGACCAGTGGGAATCCCAGCAGAACTTACCTGATCAGAATGTATTGGACAATGAGTATACAGTAGATAGAGTAGAATCTATTTGTACTTTCATCATTTATGATATACAGTAATCCCTCCTCGATCGCGGGGGTTGCATTCCAGACCCCCCCGCGATAGGTGAAAATCCGCGAAGTAGAAACAATATATTGTATGGTTATTTTTATATATTTTAAGCCCTTATAAACTCTCCCGCACTGTTTATAAATATTCCCCGCAGAGTTATACAGCATAATCCCTTTGTATTCTCTTAGATATTAGGTAAGATTCATTGAAATTATGTATATAAACACACTGTTTATATACAGTAAAACCTAAATATTATTTTAAAGATATTGAGTGTCTCCGATATCACATATGTTACGATAGACAGGCCACCAGCAATAAATACGTACAATGCAAGAAAATAGTATACAGTAAATGTGTGTACAGTGACACTAAACGTACGTACATGTACTAAGCACTGTAAGAAGAAAATTAATTATGGTTACTCACCAACAATGACACGATGACTTGTCCGATAACAATGAGTTTAATTTTACTGCACAACAAAGGAGAGCGTTACAGCCCTTGTAAAGGAGCCACTTCAGGCGATTGTGTAGCACTGCCGTTGTTCTTCTTCTGGCAGTCTTCAATCCAAATCCCTAAAGCAGATTCCATCCAGACTACTGCCTTATTACATCCACTTACAACTCGTTTTGCACCCTGGTTAAAAGGACACTGCAGCCGTAGATCTTATATTCCTTTCCTATTTTTTAAATAAAAAGAATCGTAGCCTTCAACAAATCGTTTACCTTTTCGGCAATCGTTAACATCTTCTTCTTGCGCTTGGGCACGGCCCCTGAAGCAGTAGCAGATTGTTTTGGAGCCATAATGAAGGGCTTGACTATGCACAAAGATAAACACTAAAGAGCACAACTCTTTACACAGCGAAACACGTTGATGCTGAATGAGCGAGATGAGACTTCCTGGTTAACACTGCATTCAGCACGCAGGAGCTCAACTGCGTGCTCTGATTGGTTAGCTTCTCAGTCAGGAGAACTTAACTGCGTGCTCTGATTGGTTAGCTTCTCAGCCATCCGCCAATAGCGTCCCTTGTATGAAATCAACTGGGCAAACCAACTGAGGAAGCATATACAGGAAGTAAAAAGACACATTGTCCGCAGAACCCGCGAAAAATCTGCGTTATATATTTAGTTATGCTTTCATATAAAATCCGCGATAGAGTGAAGCCGCGAAAGTCGAAGCGCGATATAGCGAGGGATTACTGTATGCCTTTTTACATTAGGGATTACTTCAGAACAACCATGACAGTAATGAGAGGGATGTGGGATGAGCTTACCAGCAAGCTCTCTAACATCATGCAGAGACTAGGCAATATAGAAAAGACCCTGCAAATTAAAAATAATGTGTATGTTAATGTGGAGCTTCATGTTTCTATCCCCCTTCACACAGGGGAGTCTCTGAAGGATATGGATGCCATGATTTTTCAGGACCACAAAGTTTGAGAGGAACTGATAATTTCACAGAACATTTGTCAGAGATTGTGCAATACAATTTTGGGTACTTGAACAGCTGTTCTAAGACATACAACCTAATATCTGTTGTTTTCCAACAGTGGCAATATCTGTCTATTAATGGAGGCAGGACAGTCAAAGAATCAGGGAGGCGAAAGACTTCCTGCCTAATGACAAATGCTGTTGCCCAGTTGTGTAACTCTGTTTCAAGGACCTCAATGTGAAAAGCATCATCCACAGTATGGAGGTTTTTACAGCCACTAACAATCCTTCTGGATATCAGATGGAATGTTTTAGAAGTCTGTCTTTACTGTTTTAATGGTGTTCATTAAAATACTGAGGTAGATAACAGAAGTTAACAGCAAATATCTGTGCGATAGCAGGGGCAATCAGGAGAAATCCCACCACAAAGGAAGCTGCTGAAGAGGAACTGTAGCGGCAGAGGACTTGGTTTCTGAAAGGTGCCTCTGACTGAGATGAGGGCCGAAAAAAGAAAAGGAGGAATGCAGAAAAACATTTGCAATGTAAGCTTTAGTTATGTTTACACTAAATGATGCTTTATTTGGTCCTTGTTCTTTTACTACCCCACATTAATCTTTTTTTTCTTTTTGCTGTCTTTGTACATGCATGTGAAAGGAGAAGATTATAGAAAAAAATGGTGCATAAAATTGTACAATATATTATTATCAATATTATCATTATTATTATTATTGTTGCATATTCTTTACTCTAATAAAAATATCCAAAGACTTTTGCTAGGTGTGTTGTCTAGACTAGTAAAGGTGCGTCACTATTATACATCATCAGATTTTGACAGATGTATGTCCCGCTCCCCTTGGCATTTCCGGTACCCACCTTCTGCCAACTTGGTTAATGGGGACGGGGCTATTCCCCCCGCGCTCTGATCTCTGCCCCGTTGTCGTGGGCGCGATGTTTGACCGGCATCGGACCTTTTGTCAGTCGTGCGTAAGGAAAATGGTCAGCCAATCTTAGCCTTGATGCTAAAAACTGGGGGCTGATCATCTTTGTGATCCGAGACAGACCTTCGGACCCTGTAAGGTGTCAAAAAGGTAAGTCATCAATGGGGCGGAGCAGACATCCTGCTCCTATCTGCCTGCAGCGCCCGGGGTGTGTACAGAGAGTACAGAGAGCGTGAGTGACAGACCCCTGCGAAAGGATGTACAAGAAAACTTTAGAGAGAATCTATTACACACCCAAGGAACCTGGCAGTTTTGGTGGTGTTAACAGCTTGTTGAGAAATGCATCATGTCGTCGGAAAAATGTTAAGCGAAAAAACGTATTGGAGTGGATGAGTGGACAATATACCTACAGTGTGCACAAACCAGCACGGCTAAGGTTCAAGAGAAACAGAACGATTGATGACCAGTGGCAAGCAGATTTGGTAGAGATGTGTTATTACTCAAAATTCAATGATGGACAAAAACTTCTAAGACAGAACAATATTGTACATTTTGTCACAAACAGCGATGTAAAGGCCAGCATAGTAGAACGGTTCAATAGAACCTTAAAGTCCAAAATGTGGAAATATTTTACATATGCCAATACTTTTCGGTATATAGATGTCCTGTAAGACTTTCTGCAGAGTTATAACCACAGTTTTCACACCACGATTAAAACAAGACCTGTAGATGTGACTCTGGAAAATGCTCTGAGTGTTTGGAAAACAGTCTATGGTAGGACAGAGCAAAGAAATTCTACTCCGTGCACTTTCAAAATAGGTGATCATGTCCGAGTTTCAAAATTAAAAGGTGTATTCGAAAAAGGGTATGAGCAGTAGTTTACAGATGAAATATTTATTATCATGGACTGTTTTAAACGGATCAAACCTGTATGCAGGTGATGAAATTCAAGGGACGTTTTATGCAGAAGAGTTACAAAAAATAAACCTCGATGCTAACCAGGTGTACCACATCCAGAAAATTCTAGCCACTCATGGGCGTGGTAGAAACAAGCATGTATTGGTAAAATGGCTTGGCTGGGACAAG
>JANRMT010062848.1:12176416-12197946 GCA_026402145.1 Polypterus bichir lapradei
AACAAGAGAATTCCATTTTACCTTTTTTCATTTATAGGTCTATGATGTAATAAAACACTGTAATGCATAATCATGATAATATACAGAATTTAAAATTACATGCCTTACTTTTGTTGTCTTCCTGACTTAGAAAAACGACCGCCTGAATACCAGTGCCACCATTGTATGTGTTACGATATTTTTGTCTGTTACTGTTTAATTCATATGCTGATACATTTTTTTTTTTCCATTAACATAGTTCATACATTTTGACAGTAGCGCCATGTTGTTTTTTCACGCATAGACTCCTCACAGCCCGCCGACCTGTCTGTTTCCTGATTGGCTGTTATGAACATGTGATGCGCTCGATGCACTCAGTGCATGCCCGAATCAGCATGGTGTAATTCCATTGGATAGTTCAACATGAGGCCAGTGTTTGTTGATTGGTTAAAATATGTTGGCGGGTTATCTAAAAAAAAATCTTATCTTTAAACGTTTTGATTGGCCCTAACGTTGTAAAAGCTTCGCCCAAAAGCATATTTAAAGACGGGTAATTGGACCCAAAGCCTCAGGCCTCCTCCATAACAAGAATTGGGTATGTTGTGGTAAGTGCTGGTGGTCATCTCCCTATGACTGAGACCTAGTAGGCTGGCATTGTCCGCCGCTATTAAGGTCAGAAGGAGACACCGACGCTTGTTTTACAGCTTATCATTCTTTTGACCGAGCTGAAGTAGGCTGGCTGAGTCCACCACTTTTGCAAGGTTTTAACCGGCTACGCTTACCCGTGTCCCTTTGTTGCTTGGCCAGTCAAGTGTTCTTGCTGGTCCCTGTGTTACTTGGCCAGTCAAGCGTTCTTGCTGGTCCCTATGTTGTTTGGCCAGTCAAGTGTTCTTGCTGGCCCACCCGGAGCTTAACGTTCCCAGCTTACCTGTGCCCCTGTGTTGCTTGGCCAGTCAAGCGTTCTTGCTGGCCCACCCGGAGCTTAACGTTCCCAGCTTACCTGTGCCCCTGTGTTGCTTGGCCAGTCAAGCGTTCTTGCTGGTCCACGGGGATTTCTGTTAAGTCTATTTGAATGGCGGTACAAAATAGGTTGTGATTTTATTTTATTTTATTTTGTATACAAATAAGCTTGTGTGATTATTTTACGGCTGTTTCTCCAGCTTTTATTCATACTTTAAACAATTTTAATGTATAGCAAACAATTTGTAACTCAAAGTGAAGACCAGATCTTATTTTGCTATGTTTGGAATTTTGCTTCAATAAAACTTAAGACACTTTGGCATCTTTTTTTTTTTTTGAATCATTGAATAAAACTTGTTGTTTTAAAACGCTTTTGGTATCTGAAATATGCCTTGCTTTTATAAAGGGCTTGGTTTTACATGGTGGACAAGGTAACGGTATGCCCTGGGTGTGTTTGGGATGCACTGCCAGGTTTTTTTTTTTTTTTTCCCTGGATGTGTCATAGATTCTCTCTAAAACATTTTCTTGGATATCCAATCTGAAAGTTATTGTTTAAAACACTTGGGCATCTACCATATGTCTTGCTTTATAAAGGGCATGGTTTTTACATGGTGGGCAAGGTAACAGTATGCCCTGGGTGTGTTTGGGACGCACTGCCAGGTTCCTTGGGTGTGTAATAGATTCTCTCTAAAGTTTTCTTGTACATCCTCTCGCAGGGGTCTGTCACTCACGCTCTCTGTACTCTCTGTACACACCCCAGGCGCTGCAGGCAGATAGGAGCAGGATGTCTGCTCCACCCCATTGATGACTTACCTTTTTGACACCTTACAGGGTCCGAAGGTCCGTCTCGGATCACAAAGATGATCAGCCCCCAGTTTTTAGCATCAAGGCTAAGATCAGCCGACCATTTTCCTTATGCACGACTGACAAAAGGTCCGATGCCGGTCAAACATTGCGCCCATGACAACGGGGCAGAGATCAGAGTGCGGGGGGAAATGCCCTGTCCCCATTAACCAAGTTGGCAGCAGGTGGGTATCGGAAATGCCAAGGGGGGCAGGACATACACCTGTCAAAATCTGATGATGTATAATAGTGACGCACCTTTACTACTGTCTAGTTTTCCATACATGAGTGATGGTCAATTAATGAATTACCAACAACAATGTTTAATATTAAAATAAAATCAAAAGGCATAAGTGGCTGAAGGGCGGCTTTCTGTTAGCAAATGCTCTCCTGCTGTTCGGGGACCGAATGTTAGCCACCAGCTGCTGATGCTAACCGACCACCAGGGGGCCCCTCAAAAACCGTTGTGCAAAACCCCAGCGGACCGCCGGCAGTGGCTGCTGACGGGCCTCTGTTCTGGCCGCTAGTCATCTACTAACAACCCACTGGACTTTTGCTATCAGGGTCTCCTTCCTCATTCCACCAGGGGTTGCTCTTCCAAAAATCAAATACGAATCTTCAAGACCCCTGTGTCTTCAACACACCAAAACGCTCTGCTCCTCAACTGTTTATCATTTTTTTCTCTCTGTGTCACCTCTTTGCGTCTTCAGCTGAACATTTCTTATTTTATTTTCTCCTACTCACCCTCACAGTCAACCTTCTGTTCCCCTTTTTGTTTTTAGCTTTATACACTTTCTCTCTAGAAATGTACTTCTGTGCAACCAACATTTATTTTCTGTCACCATGAATCCTATTTTCTCTTTGCTTTCACTTCAGCATTTTGCTGAATCTTTTTCTATTTTGGTTGGCTTGATAATTATTATTATTATTATTATTATTATTATTCGACTTGTCCTCTCTGCTTGTCTGGGTCAAACTTTGCAAACAATTTTTGACCCACTTTTACTGAACTGATTTCCTACAAATTTTGCATCCATGCTCATCTCATCTCATTTTTCTTATTCTTTTAGCGAATACACATAGTGCTTTTAACATCCCTCCAACACACACACATATATATATATATATATATATATATATATTTAATATATATATATTGTCACGCATGTGCGAGTAGGAGGCCGCGGACGGACCTGAAACCGCTTCGAAAGACGTTTGCCGGCAGGGAATGGCGGGGTACTAACCTTTCTGCTCTCTCTTTCAGGAAAAAAAGATGCTCCGCCATCATAACCTGCCCGCAGTACGTCCACTTCCACCCTTCCTCCGCCATCTTCCCTGACGTCAGCAATCCCGTCATCCCTCACGCCTCCTTCCCAGCATTCCTCCACTTCCGGCTCCTCCTCTATAATATGGCCGCCGACGCCTGTGAAGGCGTCGTGCATATGAACGTTTATGTTTATATATTTTGACCTGTTTTGTGAAAACAATTTTTGTTTACAGTATACGGGGCCGGAAACCCCAACCCTTTATGCTGTGTCTTCTCATTTTTTACAATATATTTATATATTGTCACGCACATGTGATTAGAAGACAGTCAACAAAACCCATGGTGAGTAGATGGTCGAGAGACAGAGAGTTAAAAAAGGGTACTGACCTTTCTCTTTCTTTCTCCGCAGAAGCAAGGAAGAAAAATAAACAACGTATCGCGGAGCCAAAATGGCGGAAGAGTATTTCAGGCCCACATTGATGATGTCACTCAGAAGTCAGAATCAAGACATCACCCTCCCCCCCTTTAACTTCCTGTAGCCATTTCTGTTTCTGTATGAATACCCCCGTTTTACTTTATGAGTTTGTCAAATGTTTTGTTGAACCTACTTGTTTCAGAAATTATTTATTTATTTTTAATTTTTATTGATTTTATTTTAATCATTCCATACAGATAGTTCAATTTTGACAAAAAATAGAATTGTAAAGAAAACAACCCAACCCCCACCCCTGAGAAAGAGAGCATGGCCAACAGAGTAGAACTTAAATCTGGTCAAAATACATAAATTGATGAGTTTAATAGGCAAATAAAAAAAGAAATGCAAAGAAAATTATTGCCTCAGTGCTTTAAGAGCTTATTCTAAAATATTATTGATTAGATCCTGCCAGGTTTTGAAAAAGTTCTGCACAGATCCTCTAACTAGTATAAAACATCAGTTACCCACTGACTTAAAAGAGGAGAGTTAGGATTCTTCCAGTTTAGCAAAATAAGTCTGCATGCCAATAGTGTTGTAAAGGCAATCACAGTTTGTTTGTCCTTCTCTGCTTTAAGCACATCTGGAAAAACACCAAACACAGCTGTTAATGGGTTAGGAGGGATTGTGACACCAAGGCTGTCTGAAAGGCACTTAAAAAGTTTTTGTCCAGAATGGTGTTAATTTGGTGCAGGCCCAAAACATGTGACCCAGTGAGGCTGGGACTTGACTGCAGCGTTCGCAGGTGGATCTTGCCCTGGAAACATTTTGGACAGTTTTAAGTGAGACAGATGTGCTCAATATATAATTTTAAGTTGAATAATTGTATGCTTTGCCCATATGAAGCTTGAGTGAATTCTCTGCATTGTTACCCTCCACTCTTTTTCTGATATGTTGAGTGATAGATCTTTTTCCCATTGTCCTCTTGGATCTTTGAAAGGGAGGGACTGTAAAATAATTATATATATTGCAGAAATGCTGTCTCCAAAACTGAGCAATATTTTTTCCAGTATGGAGGAAGGAGCGAGATCAGGGAAATCGGGCAGGTTCTGTTTGACAAAGTTTCTAATTTGAAGATAGTGAAAGAAATGTGTTACTGGAAAGTTCAATTTGGAATGTAAAGTTCATAGGATGCAAAGATGTTGTCTATATAAAGATCTCTAAGCAATTTAATCCCAAATGTTTTCCAGATATTAAAAACTGCATACTGAATGTTTGCGAGGGTTGAAAAAGGTGGTCCTCATGCAGAGGTGCCACGAGATAAAAGCTTCTCTATCTTAAAATTCTTTCTACATAGGTTCCATTTTGTGAGTGAGTGAAGCACAATTGGTTTATTAGTATATTGACGATAACTTGCATTTATTGGGGCACAAAGCAGAGAATATAAAGAAGTACTGCAGGATTTTATTTCTGTTGCTGACCAAGCCTGTGTATGTTCATCTATTTGTGCCCAGGTTTTTATAGCTTGTATGTCTGCTGCCCAGTAATAAAACTAAAAGTTGGGTAAGGGCCATGCCACCTTCTGCCTTAGGTCTTTGTAGGGTCGCACTTTGGATACGTGGATGTTTTGAGCTCCAAATAAATGAGGTTATGGTTGAATCTAATTGCTTAAAAAATGATTTATTGATGTATATTGGAATGTTTTGAAATAAAAAGAGAAGCTTAGGAAGGATATTCATCTTAACAATGTTAATTCTTCTAGATAGAATGAGATGAAGGTTTGACCATCTATGCAAGTGTTGCTTAATTTTTTCCATACAGACGGTGAAATTTTGTTGATGCTTTATGTTTACTTGTGATGCTTACCCCTAAGTATTTAAACTGTTCTGCAATGATAAAAGGTAGGGTGTCTAATCTAATATTATATGCTTGAGAATTCACTGGAAAGAGCACACTTTTATTCAAATTATTTCTGAGACCAGAGATCTTTTGAAATTCTGTAAGTGCTGTTACGACTGCAGGCACAGTATTTTGTGGGTCTGATATATACAGTACCATATCATCTGCATATAGAGAAAATTTCTGTTCAGGTCCTTCTCTGATAATCCCCTTTATCTGATAAGCATTTCGACAGTGAACTGCCAGTGATGGCGATTGCAAATAGCAGTGGTGACAAGGGGCATCCTTGTCTGGTACCACGTTCTAGTTTTTTTTTTTTTTTTTTAATTTATTTATTAATTTTATTACAATCCATACAAAGCAATCAAGTTTTTACAAAAAGAAAAATTGAGTTAAGAACAGATCAATCCCCACCCCTGAGAGAGAGCAAGCCAAGCCGCGTTAAATTTTAAGGCTTGTAAACATACCTAAATTAATAAATTCTCTGTGCTTTATGAACTTATTTTAAAATATTACTGATTAGATCCTGCCATGTTTTGAAAAAAGTCTGTACGGATCCTCTAACTGAGTATTTGATTTTTTCCAATTTCAAATAATATAACACATCGGTTTCCCACTGACTTAAAAGAGGAGAGTTTGGGTTCTTCCAGTTTATCATAATGAGTCTGCGTGCCAAAAGTGTAGTGAATGCAATCACAATTTGTTTGTCTTTCTCCACTTTAAGCCCCTCTGGAAGAACCCCAAACACAGCTGTTAAAGGGTTAGGAGGGATTGTGAGTCCAAGGCTATCTGAAAGGTAATTAAAAATGTTTGTCCAGAAAAATGTTAATTTGGTGCAGGAACAGAACATGTGACTTTTTGAGGCTGGGACTTGGTTGCAACGTTTGCAGGTTGGATCATGCCCTGGAAACATTTTGGAGAGTTTTAGTCAAGACAGATGTGCTCGATATATAATTTTGAGTTGTATAATTGTATGCTTTGCGCATATGGAGCTCGAGTGAATTCTCTGCATTGCTACTTTCCACTCCTTTTCTGATATATTAATTGAAAGATCTTTTTCCCAGTGTCTTCTTGGATCTTTGAAAGGGAGGGATTGTAAAATGATTTTATATATTGTAGAGATGGAGTCTAAGTCCCTGAGATTGAGCAATATTTTTTCCAGCATGGATGAGGGTGCAAGATGAGGAAAATCTGGAAGGTTTTGTTTAACAAAGTTTCTGATTTGAAGATAGTGAAAGAAATGTGTAGCTGGAATGTTAAATTTGGAATGTAATTGTTCATAGGATGCAAAGACGTTGTCTATATAAAGATCTCTAAGCAAGTTAATTCCAAATTTTGTCCAGATATTAAATACTGCATATGTTTGTGAAGGTTGAAAGAGGTGGTTCTCTTGCAGGGGTGCCACAGATAAAAGCTTCTCCGTCTTAAAATGCTTTCTACATTGGTTCCAGATTCTAAGTGAGTGGAGCACAATTGGGTTATTAGTATATTGCCGATAACGTGTGTTTATTGGAGCACAGAGCAAGGAATACAAAGAAGTACTGCAGGATTTTACTTCTATTGCGGACCAAGCCTGTGTATGTTCTTCTATTTGTGTCCAGGTTCTTATCGCCTGTATATTTGCTGCCCAGTAATAAAACTGGAAGTTAGGCAGAGCCATGCCGCCTTCTGCCTTTTGTCTTTGTAAGGTCGCTCTTTTGATGTGTGGATGTTTTGAATTCCAAATAAATGAGGTTATTGTCAAATCTAATTGCCTGAAAAATGATTTATTAATGTATATTGGGATGTTTTGAAATCAAAAAAGGAGTTTAGGAAGAATATTCATCTTAACAATGTTAATTCTTCCAGCTAGTGTGATATGAAGGGTTGACCATCTATGCAAGTCTTGTTTAATTTTTTCCATGCAGATGGCGAAATTTTGTTGATATAGAGCTTTATGTTTACTTGTAATGTTTACCCCTAGGTATTTAAACTGTTCTGCAATGATAAAAGGTAGGGTATCTAATCTAATATTATATGCTTGAGAGTTCACTGGAAAGAGTACACTTTTATTGAGATTAATTCTGAGACCAGAGACCTTTTGAAATTCTGTGAGTGCTGCTAAGACTGCAGGCACAGAATTTTCTGGGTCTGATATATACAGTACCATGTCATCTGCATATAATGAGATTTTCTGTTCCAGTGCTTCTCTGCTAATCCCCTTTATCTGATCAGTATTTCGACAATGTATTGCCAGTGGTTCAATGGCAATCGCAAACAGCAGCGGTGACAAGGGGCATCCTTGTCTAGTGCCACGTTCTATTTTAAAGTAGTCTGAGCAAATGTTGTTGATGCAAACTGAAGCTTTTGGGTTAGTACACAGTAATTTAATCCATGCACAAATGTTTGGACCAAACCCAAACTTCTCCAATATAGTAAAAAGGTATTTCCATTCAATCATGTCGAATGCTTTTTCTGCATCCAATGATAATAATATTTCTGGGGTGTTTGATTTAGTTGGTGAGTATATTACATTAAACAATCGTTGAAGATTTGAAGATAAGTGCCAGCCCCTAATAAATCCAGTTTGGTCTTGTGATATTACCGAGGGGAGCACTTTCTCCATCCTTCTGGGTAAGATTTTAGAGAGTATTTTAACGTTGTTATTCAGAAGTGAAATTGGTCTGTATGATGCACATTGTAATAAGTCCTTATTTTGTTTTGGAAAGACAGTGATTAGTGCTTGGCGAAAGGTTTGTGGAAGAGATTGGTTATCTCTGGCTTCTGTAAATGTTGCTAATAGGAGGGGAACTAGCTGAGCGGAGAATTTCTTGTAAAATTCTGCAGGGTAACCATCAGGGCCTGCTGCTTTCCCGCCTTGGAGTGACTTTATACCATCTAGTATTTCTGATAACGCCAGAGGTTTATCAAGTTCCTCCACACTAGAAGCGTCTATTTTTGGTATCTGTAATGTATCCAGAAAGGCATTAGATTGTGTATTGTCTTCCTTAAACTCAGTAGTATATAGGGATTTATAGTAGTCTCTGAATGTGTGCATTATATTTTGGTGTTCGGCGATTTTATCTCCGTTTGTGCTAGTGATTACCGAGATTGCGTTGCGCATTTCTTGCTTATGAATTTGTTGAGCTAAAAGCTTATTAACTTTCTCCCCATGTTCATAGTAATGATGTCTGGATTTGTAAATTAGTTGTTCAGTTTCTTTAGTTGTCAAGAGGTTTAATTCCGAATGTAGAGCCTGCCTTCTCCTATGTAGAGTCTCGCTTGGTAGTCTGGCATGTTCTTCATCTATTTTAGTAATTTCGCTTTTTATCTCTGCTACTTTCTTGGCCTCGGATTTATTTCTGTGGGAAAGATATGAGATAATCTGTCCTCTTAAGAAGGCCTTAAGAGTTTCCCAGAGTATTCCTGCAGAGATCTCGGAGGATGTATTTGTCTCTAGAAAGAATCTAATTTGTTTGGATATAAATTCAGTACAATTCTCATCAGTTAAAAGAAGCAGGTTGAGGCGCCATCTGCGGGGTGAGTGCATGGGGCTTAGTAATTTTAGCTCCAAGATCATAGGTGCATGGTCAGAAATAACAATAGCATCGTATTTACAAGATTTAATCTTAGGCAAGAAGTTATTGTCTATAAAGAAGTAATCGATCCTTGAGTAACAATGATGTACTGGTGAGTAGAAAGAATATGTTCTTGAATTTGGGTTTAAAAACCTCCAGGGGTCCGATAAGTTGTGATCAGTTATAAACTTTGTAATTATTTTTGCAGTATTAGATGCCGTTTCCCCTGTGGAGGAAGTCCTATCTAAAAGTGGATTTAGAACACAATTAAAGTCCCCAGCCATTATAACTTTATGAGTGTTCAGATTGGGAATGGATGCAAATAAATTTTGTATAAATTCCTTATCATCAACATTAGGTGCATAAACATTTATCAAGATCATTTTACAGTTAGATAAGTCTCCCATAACCATTACATATCTCCCTTCAGGATCCAATACTACATCTGATGCTACAAATGGAACAGTTCTATGTATGAGAATTCCCAGACCTCTAGTTTTCTTCGTAAAGCTAGAATGGAAGATATGACCAGTCCAGTCTTTTTGCAGCCGGAACTGATCCTTGCTTATTAAGTGGGTTCCTGTAAAAATACTATTTTAGCATTTAGACCTGTTAGGTGAGACAGTACTTTCTTTCTCTTTAATTCGTGATTCAGGCCTTTAACATTCCAGCTTACGAAGTTAACTGTCTCATCATGGACACACTGATTCTGAGTTTTTGATGTCATTTTATAGTCTTATTATAATTATAATGACTGAGAGGATAGATTAGGTATAGATCAGGCCTGCTCTCTTTCTCTCCCCCCCTTAACCCCCCACCCTCCCTTTTTGCCTCCCCAAGTGAGGCTAAAACCCACTTCACACAGTCCCAGTCCTCTGACATACCCAGAGACAGAGGATGTCCAAAGCAAAACAAGCTCCAATGCAGCGGCACTTTAGGGTTAAAAGATAGAGATATCTCTAAAAAAAAAAAAAAAAAAAAAAAAAAAAAAAAGGAGTTTTGCACTTAAAATATATATATGGTCTTCAGCAATTTTAGTGCATTAAGATGATACACCCAGATAATAACCCAGGGGATGGTGTTTAAAATGTGTCCAGAAGAAGCATAACAAATCTTAATGCAGTAATAGCAATAACAGTAAACCAACGGTATGATATTGAACAGTCTCGTTTAGGATAGAGATGAAATAATTAGAAAAGAAAAAGAGAGAGAAAAAAAAAAGAATAATTAAGCACAATAAAACATAAACAGATAGCGCCCAAGTAATATTAAGTAATAATGAGAATATATTAGAATATATGCTGATAAAAACCTGTATTTTAAAAAGAATAGATCAGACAAAAGATTATTAATCTTTGCTTTATCATTAACCGCCATGACTCACTATTATGTATCAGAATAGTCCCAGGATCAGCTTTCTTAATTCCTTTTCTGCTGCTTCCTTGCTAGCGAAGGCATAGAATTAACCCTGCCATTCCACTTTCAGTTTTGCCGGATACAGGAGGCTGTATTTGACACTGGCTTGCCGTAGCCGCTGTTTAATATTATAGAAGGCTGCGCGTTTAGTAGCTGTTGCTGGAGAGAAGTCAGGGAAGATAAGAATGTGGTTATTTTCATATATAATATCTTTCTTGTTTCTGAGGAGTGCCATCACCTCTAGCTTAAATGATAATCGTTCAAAACGAACTATAAAAGATCTTGGTCGGGGTCTGACGGTGTTTGATCCGCGTACGCGGTAAGCCGCTGCTATCTCAGATTCTGCTTTAAAGTCGTCCCCGATTATTTTAGAAAAAAGTTCAGCTGCGAATTTCACAGGGTTTGAACTTTCTCGATTCTCCGGCAGACCTTCAATTCTGACATTATACCTTCTACTCCCATCTTCTAAAGCAGCCAGTCTGTCTCCAAGTTTTTCTCCGAGTTTTTTGCATTCGGAACTGACATTTACTGCTCTTTCCTCGGCACTGGCAGCTAAATGTTCGGCCATTTCAATCCGATTCGTGAATGTCTCCTTGAAATGCTCCAATTGATCAGTAAGCGTGCTAAGTTTAACCGAGTTTTCCTGAATGCGCTCTTCAATTTTACCCAGCACCTGTCGAAGCTCAAGTTGTACCTCTTGACGCAGCCTTTCATTTGCCTGTTGGAATTCCTGTCGCAGCCATTCATTGGCCTGTTTCATCTCCTGTTTCAATTCCTGTTTCAGTCTCTCATGTGCCTTTGCCCTTGCTTTCTCATTAGCCTTCTCGCTTTTCTTTATATCTTGCGTGAGCTCAACGAGCAACACCTTCAGTTCAGATAGTTCAATTGTGCTTTCTTGTACCGTAGATGAAGCAGCAGACTTTGCTGTAGCTGGTGTCCCCGCTGCTCCAGGCTCGGGTAATTGCGTAATTGAAGCCGCGGACTTCAAGGCCCTTTCCAGTTTCATGTGATCTTCTCCAATCGGCGAGCTATCCAGATCTGCACTCACGATCGCACCTTTGCTCCCCTTTTCGCTCTCAGCCGGCGACGATGTAGTGGACCGTGGTCCCAAGGAGTCTGTGCTTTCGCCCATCTGATCCAGGTCTCTGAAAGGCCGTATCTAGAAGTGGGGCTTGCTGATCGCAGCTTGGGTGTAGCTTTAGTTTTCGATTCTTTCGAACCCCCCTTCTTGTTGGCCATGTTTATATGTGCTTACATATACTGTAGCAGTCCCTCTCGGGTTGAATAAATACAGGATATCTCAGGATAATAAGCAAATAATATGAAAAATAACACCACTGCTAGCGGAGCTCCACTTCAGACGTCCATCTCTCGCATCGGACGAGACCAAAGTCAGTAAGTACTACTTTCACCTGAGGGTTCAGGTGTATGGAAAAATTAAGGCGTTGGGGAGTTGAATATATAATTTTTAACAGAAATCTCAATGCTTCCGAAGAGTGGTTATTCTTCCGAAGGTTCCAGTCAGCCTCTAGAATCAGCGCAAAAGCCCTTGGACAGTGTATTATTGAACATCTCTTTCATGCAGCCCAGTAAGTTAAACTAATTGTGCGAGTACGCTGCAAATATTTATTTTTAAAGAAAACTTAGTCTTGCTTGTTTTTTCAGAACCTTTGTCACCAGGATTACTGACTCAGATACTCAGGGATTCACTGCAGTTTGTAACATCACCCGGACTTCTCACCCAAATAGTCAGCGAATCTGAAAGAATTGATGCCGAGGCTAAGGCTGCTGAGCTGAAGGCTGAAATCAACCGAGTTCTGCTGGATTTTCAAAGTGCATTACCAGACCTATTACCACTTTCTCCAGATTTATGTGAAAAGGTTATTTTATTGTACGCTATGTTAGAAAACTTGTTCCCCAAATAATGGCAGGCAATATGAGTTTAATTGGTAAAAGCAGGAAAAGGCGTGCAAGTGAGGACTTGGATGCTGGGAGCGGTTCTCAAAATGTTGGGTTATTGCATGATATGGTAAATGAACTTAGTTACTCTATTCAACCCCCAAAAATGCCTACTCCTCCCCGATATTTGAATGAATTGGAATATATCAATTGGCAAAATCAAAACATGACCCAAATGCATAATATAATAGCTACCATGAGAGTTCCTTCACCAGTTACCACTCCCATTGACTTTGACCAGCTTGACTGCCTTTTAGAAACCCTATGTCCAGTAGCCACCCCCAATGAAATGCTGACATTAAATAATTTGTTAGAAAGGGTTCAGCGGTCTTTGACCGAAAATGTGAATGCTCAAATGGGTCACGGTTTAACAAACATTGTGGGTTCTATAAATGCTCAGCCTTTTGTTTCAACCACCCAGAATTCTGTTGTCTCTCAGAGCATGGTTACATTAGTCTCAGCTATCCCCTTGGTTACATCCGTTTCAGTTATACCCTCTACTTCTGTTTCAGTCATGGCAACCTCTGCTCCAGTTACTGTATCTTCAGTCACTGTCTCCTCGGCCTCCGTCCCTGTAGCTAACACTTTTGTTTCAGTATCCCCATCTGTAGCTAACTTCTCTGTTACTTCTGCTGTATCTAACCCTTCTGGTCCCTCTGCTCCAGTCTTACCATCTGTGTCTAATGCTTCAATCCCTATAGCTAACACCTCTGCTTCAATCTTGCCCCCTGTTACAGTATACCCATCTGTCCTCTCAGCTGTAGCTAACACCTCTGTTTCAGTTACTGTTTCCTCAGCCCCTGTTGCACAGCCATTTGTAGCTGTCCCTTCAACCTCCTCAGTCGTGATGGTTATGTCCAGTGGTTTTGTCGTGTCTAAACCTTCAACCATTTCTACTTCAGGCGTAACAGTTATGGCCGGTCCCTCTGCTGTCTCTAGTGTTGACAATCGGAGCATTTTTCAGTAGATCAACAGACCGGCGTTTAATAATACAGAAATAAGACACCCCTTAAATTTTGCCTTTGCCTATGAACTAGAGTCTTATGAGGAGTTGTTTAACAGTATTCATGAGATGCAGCAAAGAATTCTGGATAGTTTTTCGGGTACTTTAAATCCACAAGATGTTGCACAGTTAGAATTGCGTGCTGATTCCTTACCTATTAATGTTTTTTACAGATGACTGGAACTAATATTAATGTAGACGATTTCTTTCAACAGATAGAGAATCTTCTTCAGAGTCACTCGAGTGAATTAGCAGATGAATTTCTAATGCTAGTCATACAGATTGTTCGGTCACCTAGCGGGGGTGCTAACAGTGCTCGCAAGGCATCCGCTCTACTCAATCATGAAATAGAAAGAAAATAAGGCATTTAATTATTTATTACAACTATGGGAATCAGCTCTGTTTTGCCTTTTGTCTGCTTAACCTAATGGAAGACCAGTACAAACAAAATCCGCAGTTATGCGGGCGTGAAGCGTACAACCTTCAGAGAAGGGCTGGATTATCTGAGCATGAAAAAGCATAAATTTGAAAATTTGCTGGATGTTAAAATTGTCGTCTGGTACAGATGCCCAAGAAATGAAACATTTTTAAAATTTGAAAGCTCCCGCGGTAGAAACCCTAAAACCCATTTTATGCTTTTGCACGACAACCATTACTACGGCATTTTGAATTTAAAGGGTTTTCTGGGTGTGAAATACTTGTGTGACTACTATTACACAGGCTACCACTCAAACCTTAGCCATCGCTGTGAAGGCCACTGCAACGTCTGTTTCTCCCCCGATTGCAGACCGGTCCCTGACGAGCTTATCAAGTGTGTTGATTGCAACCGTTACTGCTGATCCCAATTTTGTTTTATTCAGCATCCATCCATCCATCCATCCATCCTCTTCCGCTTATCCGGGGTCAGGTCGCGGGGGCAGCAGCTTAAGCAGAGAGGCCCAGACTTCCCTCTCCCCGGCCACTTCTTCCAGCTCTTCCAGGAGAATCCCAAGGCGTTCCCAGGCCAGCTGGGAGACATAGTCCCTCCAACGTGTCCTGGGTCTTCCCCGGGGCCTCCTCCTGGTTGGACGTGCCTGGAACATCTCACCAGGGAGGCGTCCAGGAGTCAACCTGATCAGATGCCCGAGCCACCTCATCTGACTCCTCTTGATGCGGAGGAGTAGTGGCTCTACTCTGAGCCCCTCCCGGATGACTGAGCTTCTCACCCTATCTTTAAGGGAAAGCCCAGACACCCTGCGGAGGAAACTCATTTCAGCGGCTTGTATTCGCGATCTCGTTCTTTCGGTCACTAACCATAGCTCATGACCATAGGTGAGGGTAGGAACGTAGATCAACTGGTAAATTGAGAGCTTTGCCTTACGGCTCAGCTTTTTTTTCACCATTACAGACCGATGCAGAGCCCGCATCACTGCGGATGCCGCACCGATCTGCCTGTCGATCTCACGGTCCATTCTTCCTTCACTAGTTAACAAGACCCCGAGATACTTGAACTCCTCCACTTGGGGCAGGATCTCTCCCCCAACCCTGAGAGGGCACTCCACCCTTTTCCGGCTGAGGACCATGGTCTCGGATTTGGAGGTGCTGATTCTCATCCCAGCTGCTTCACACTCAGCTGCGAACCGTTACAGAGAGAGCTGAAGATCACAGCCTGATGAAACAAACAGGACAACATCATCTGCAAAAAGCAGTGACCCAATCCTGAGTCCACCAAACCGGACCCCTTCAACACCCTGGCTGCGCCTAGAAATTCTGTCCATAAAAGTTATGAACAGAATCGGTGACAAAGGGCAGCCCTGGCGGAGTCCAACTCTCACTGGAAATGTGCTCGACTTACTGCCGGCAATGCGGACCAAGCTCTGACACTGGTTGTACAGGGACCGAACAGCTCTTATCAGGGGGTCCGGTACCCCATACTCCCGGAGCAACCCCCACAGGATTCCCCATGGTTGAATGCCTTTTCCAAGTCCACAAAACACATGTAGACTGGTTGGGCAAACTCCCATGCACCCTCCAGGATTCTGCTAAGGGTGTAGAGCTGGTCCACTGTTCCGCGACCAGGACAAAAACCACACTGTTCCTCCAGGATCCGAGGTTCGACTATCCGGCGGACCCTCCTCTCCAGAACCCCTAAATAGACTTTTCCAGGGTGGCTGAGGAGTGTGATCCCTTTGCACTTGGAACACACCCGCCGGTCCCCCTTTTTAAAGAGGGGGACCACCACCCTGGTCTGCCAATCCAGAGTCACTGTCCCCGATGTCCATGTGATGTTGCAGAGACGTGTCAACCAAGACAGTCCTACAACATCCAGAGCCTTGAGGAACTCCGGGCGTATCTCATCCACCCCCGGGGCCCTGCCACCAAGGAGTTTTTTGACCATCTCAGTGACCTCAGTCCCAGAGATGGGAGAGCCAACCTCAGAGTCCCCAGGCTCTGCTTCCTCATTGGAAGGCATGTTAGTGGGATTGAGGAGGTCTTCGAAGTACTCCCCCCACCGACCCACAACGTCCCGAGTCGAGGTCAGCAGCGCCCCATCCCCACCACATATGGTGTTGACACTGCACTGCTTCCTCCTCCGCCGGACGGTGGACCAGAATCTCCTCGAAGCCGTCCGAAAGTCGTTCTCCATGGCCTCTCCAAACTCCTCTCATGCCCGAGTTTTTGCCTCAGCAACCACCGAAGCCGCATTCCGCTTGGCCTGCCGGTACCTATCAGTTGCCTCCAGAGACCCACAGGACAAAAAGGTCCTATAGGACTCCTTCTTCAGCTTGACGGCATCCCTCACTGGCGGTGTCCACCAACGGGTTCGGGGATTGCCGCCACGACAGGCACCGACCACCTTACGGCCACAGCTCCGGTCAGCCACCTCAACAATAGAGGCACAGAACATGGCCCATTCGGACTCAATGTCCCCCACCTCCCTCGGGACGTGGTTGAAGTTTTGCCGAAGGTGGGAGTTGAAGCTACTTCTGACAGGGGACTCTGCCAGCCGTTCCCAGCAGACCCTCACAACACGTTTGGGCCTACCAGGCCTGACCAGCATCTTCCCCCACCATCGAAGCCAACTCACCACCAGGTGGTGATCAGTTGACAGCTTCGCCCCTCTCTTCACCCGAGTGTCCAAGACATGTGGCCGCAAGTCCGACGACACAACCACAAAGTTGATCATCGAACTGAGGCCTAGAGTGTCCTGGTGCCAAGTGCACATATGAACACCCTTATGCTTGAACATGGTGTTCGTTATGGACAATCCGTGATGAGCACAGAAGTCCAATAACAAAACACCGCTTGGGTTCAGATCGGGGGGGCCATTCCTCCCAATCACGCCCTACCAGGTCTCACTGTCATTGCCCACGTGAGCATTGAAGTCTCCCAGCAGAACGAGGGAGTCCCCAGAAGGGACGCCCTCTATCACCCCCTCCAGAGACTCCAAAAAGGGTGGATACTCCAAACTACTGTTCGGCGCATACGCACAAACAACAGTCAAGATCCTTCCCCCCACCCGAAGGCGGAGGGAGGTCACCCTCTCGTCCACCGGGGTAAACTCCAATGCACATTCTCCAAGTCGGGGGGCAATAAGTATGCCCACACCTGCTCGGCGTCTCTCACCTGGGGCAACTCCAGAGTGGTAGAGAGTTCCTCCCCTCTCAAGGAGATTGGTTCCAGAGTCTAAGCTGTGCGTCGAGGTGAGTCCGACTATATCTAGCCGGAAGCTCTCGACCTCGCGCACTAGCTCAGGCTCCTTCCCCTTCACAGAGGTGACATTCCACGTCGCAAGAGCCAGTTTCTGTAGCCGAGGATCAGACCGCCTAGGTCCTCTCCTTCGGCCACCACCCAACTCACACTGCACCTGACCTCCTTGGCCCCTCCCATAGGTGGTGAGCCCATGAGAAGGTTTATGCTGAATTTTATTCAGCATACGATTCCTAAATTTACTGATAAGACCAATGACATGGAGGCGGCCTGTGACACTGCAAAAATGTGTCCCCTGTGTTACAAAACTTACACAGTGAATGCTCCCTCAAAACCCCATAAATGTCGCCCCAAGGAATACCGTGTTTGTAAAGCAAAAATTGAAAATGATGCAGAAAACCATCAATGCTTTATAGAAACCTTGAAGTCTGGGGATCAGTGTGAGAAATATGTGTTTTATGATTTTGAAAGTCGGCAAGTAACAGGTGTGCACATTCCAAATTATGTGTACTGTAAATCCTTGAGGGGGAAATCCTGGTTCTGGGCGGGTGAAGATTATGTACACCAGTTCTTTGCCCGATAACGTCGCCCCAAGTATCAAGACTATACTTTCATAGTTCACAATTCAAAAGGTTACGATGGGTGCTTTTTATTGAAGTATTTGACTGAAAATGGAGTGAACCCTCGTGTTACCACTCAAGGAAATAAGTTGATGTGTTTCACTGATGAGGGTTATAAATTACGTTTTATAGATTCTTTGAATTTTTTTAACAATGAAATTGAGTGCCATGCTTAAAGCCATGGGGTTTGAAGCTGAAAAAGGGTATTTCCCCCATTTCTTCAATATGGGTGAAAACCAGGAATATATCGGACCCTACCCTGAGCCTGAATGCTATGGCGTCCAGAGCATGATGACAAAAGAAAAAGAAGAACTTTTTAACCTGGTATGAGAGTGTCAAACATGGTGTTTTTAATTTTAAAGAGGAGATGGCTTTTTATTGTAAAAATGATGTCAAAATTCTTAGAACTGCACGTATCAAATTTAGAGACGAGGTCATTAAAATTGGCAATATTAACCCGTTTCAATGCATGACCCTAGCCTCTCTATGTATGGCCAAAACTGTATGCCTCCAAAATCTACCGGTATAATTCCTTCTAACCATCTCATTAGTAGTCAGAAAAATTATTCGAATGCATCTATTCAATGGTTATTGTATCTCTGTGAAAGTTGAACATTTGGCGCACTCTAAACCTTGGGGAAGTAAAGAGGGTTTTTTTTTTCTTGACGGCTATGCCAGAGTTAACGGTGTTCTGACCGCCTTTGAATTTGCTGGCTGCTTTTATCACAGCTATCCAGAATGTTATGATTTAAACAGTACCCATCCTTTAAACGGCATGATTTGCGTGGATATGTACCAAAATTTTATACAAAAATTGGAAATACTTCAGGCAAAATTTAATCTAGATGTTCGCATGATCTGGGAGCATGCTTGGGAGACGATGAAAAAACAAAACCTCAGGCTACAAACTTTTTTAAAACATTGCGATTTCCCTCAAAGTATAAATCTGAAGGACTCGTTGTTCGGCGGCCGTACCAACGGCATAAAATTTTACCACAAGGCCACGGGCACCGAGCAGATTCACTATTATGATTTCACTAGTTTGTACCCGTATGTGAATGTAACAAAAATGTACCCGATCGGTCATCCCACCATCATTGTTCAGCAGTTTGGTGATCTCGGCCCGTATTTTGGTTTAATTAAACCCACCGTCCATCCTCCACGTGGTCTCAATTTTCCAGTCCTGCCTCTCAGGTTTTGCGGGAAATTAATGTAACCGGGACTTGGTGTAGTGTTGAAATAGCGAAGGCCATTGACAAAGGTTATAAAGTTTCAAAAGTACACGAGATTTGGCATTACCCCGAATGTACTTCTGAACTATTATCGGACTATATCAAGCTTCAGCTAAAAGGCAAGCAGGAGGCATCGAGTTATCCAAACTTGTGTATGGATGAGGCTTCCCGAGACCGGTATATTTTAGATTATTATCAGAAGGAAGGTGTACAAATGGACCATGATAACATCGCCGTAAATCCTGCAAAGAGACAGATTTCAAAGTTGTTTTTAAATTCTCTTTGGGGTAAATTTGGGCAAAAGCTTCTCCATCTCACTACTAGCTTAGTCAAGGATGGTGAGGAATTCTTGCAATATATTTTCTCCAAACAGTATAATGTTTCTTATTTTGAATTTATCAGCGATGAGATTGCTCAAATACAATGGAAGTATGGCGATGAAAAGTACACCCTACCTGGTAGCGTTAATGTTGTTATTGCTGCTTTCACCACTGCCTATGCCCGGTTAGAGTTATACGATTTACTGGACAGTCTGGGAGAAAGGGTGTTGTACCACGACACCGACTCTGTCATTTTTACTTCTCAACCTGGTCAGTACAGTCCTCCTCTTGGTGACTATTTAGGACAGCTCACCAGTGAGTTAAATTCTGATAGGATTTGCATCAGGTGGTCCAAAGACATATGTGTATAAAACAGCACAAGGCAAAACATGTATGAAAGTAAAAGGCATTACCATTACCCACGAAACCAGTAAAATTGTAAACCTCAAAACACTAACCAATCTAGTTCAGAATTTTGTGACATCTCATAAAGCTCCTCCTCAAGAATTACTGGTTCACGGTATGCAGATCCATAGAAATAAAAAACGCTTCACTTTAGAAAACAGACCACTCAGGAAGAAATTCAGAGTGGTGTATAACAAGAGGGTTTTCCTAAAAGATTACACCACGAGACCTTATGGACACTAAAAGAGATTTTGATGCACGCCTTCAACACCCCTTCACTAAAATTATCTCGGGTCTGTCATGTTCCGGTAAATTCTATTATGTAAAAAAATTACTGAAACATTTGAATCATGTTGTGTCTCAACCATTTCAAGATATAATTTGGTTTTATAGTTGCTGGCAGAAAACGTAGGACGAGCTATCGGTTAAATTTCAGCAGTTAAAATTTATTGAGGGGATCCCAAAGTCTTTATGTGATGATGACCTTCTATCTCCTGAGAAAATAAATTTGGTCATTATAGATGATCTAATGGAATCGGCTAGCAAAAGCCAGGAAATAGAAAAAGCTTTCACAAAATATACTCATCATCGGAATCTGTCTATCATTTACTTGGTTCAAAATTTATTCTTTCGAGGGAAAGAAAAGCTGAACTATTAATCTTAACACCAATTATATTACTCTTTTTAAAAACCCCAGGGATAAATTACTACCTTGGCCTGTCAAATGTATCCAGGGCATGTTAAGTTCTTTTTAGAAGCTTTCGAAGATGTTACAAAATTACCATACATCTATCTCTTAGTGGATCTGATGGCACAGACTGCCGATGAACTGCGATTAAGAACAGGTCTGTTTCCTCCCGATTGGCCGGTCGTGTACACCGTGAAAAGATAAAAGAAGCTGTTCTGAGTCAAAATTACATATTCGGTCAGCATGTCGTCCAGAATAAGCAGAAACCTACAGCCTCTCAAGGCCTTACTCCATTGCCCTTGTCGTCGCCATAAAATTCTTATAAATGCCTCTTCTGACGATTTAATTAATGCTTTGTCCAAAATAGCCTGTAATACTTTAAAAGGTAATATACCTCTTTCACCCAAACAGTTTAAGCAACTCAAGAAGTATTAAACATCTGTCAGAAAAATAAGTGACAGAAAACTAACCTTAAAAAAGAAGAAAGCTATTTTGAACCAGAAAGGAGGCTTTTTGGGGGCTCTTTTAAGGGTTTCCCTGCCCTTCATATCCAGTTTATTAGCTTCTAGAGCATAAACATGGAATACGCTCAAAAAATGTATTTGGTACTGCAGCAACAAATGTCTCTTTTTCAGCAAAAGACCGCTAATCCGAACCATTTCTTGAGCTCCACCGAAACTGAACTGGACAAGGAAATGAAAAACGTTCTGCAACGCTGTGATAAAGGGGCTGACGAGAAAGTGAAGCTTTACACCTCTATCTTACAGAGATATCTAATGTTAGTTAAAAAGGCAGATAAAGAAAATAACAGTCTGACACTCATGTTACCAAAAGAAGAAAATGTCGAGGGGGACTGTTCTGTTACAACCTTTTAAAACTGTTTTTGTATTAAGATTTGCAGTTTAGTGGGTGCAGCTGGTATTTTTCCTCCCCTCCCTTGCTTCCTGTCATGTGAGGTAATCAGGAAGTTAATTTAAGAATCAGGAAGGCTGCTGTCATGTGCATGGAAACGCACTAGTCAAATCCTCTGTCATCTGTGCTTATCTTCAGTGCTTGTGATGGCATCGTCTGTATGTATTATTTTATTTTAATGTTATCTTTTACTATATATATATATATTTGCAGTGAAAGTAACTCTTTTACTAGTTTATTAATAATACATGTATAAGGCACAGTAATATACATTTGAGGATATGTTTGTTGTTAATATAAAGCCACTTAGCGTTTGTATCCTTTTTTCTCTGTTTTAGTTTCACCCTTTTTAATTCCAATAAACCTGT
>JANRMT010062848.1:12211197-12261906 GCA_026402145.1 Polypterus bichir lapradei
ATTTTATTATTTTTCCCTTGCACTCAGTGACCAAAGCTATACACACACATATAGACACATACATATATATACACATATATATACCTGTGTGTATGTTTGTATGTATGTGTATATATATATATACACACACACCTATCTACATTTTATATATATATATATATATATATATATATATATACACACACACACATATATATATAATTTGTGTGTATGTATGTGTGTGTGTGTATGTATGATGTAGATAGATATATATATATATATATGTGTATATGTAGATATCTAATGTATATACATATGTATATATTTATGTAGATATGAAGATATGAAGATATATATATATATATATATATATATACTAGCAAAATACCCGCGCTTCGCAGCGGTGAAGTACTGCCTTAAAATTTTTATTAAGAAGAAAATTAAACCTTTTTAAACTGAGGGAAAATATACCAATAATTATTTGTTAAGGATCTCTTTGTATGCCATGTTGTCAGTTCGGCCCTCCAGTTGCAATATGACCAAGCTGTAGCTGTGCGCTGAGCTTACTCTTGAGCATGCAACGTACAGTTGGCCATGTGAACAGTAATCTTGTTTCAAATCTCACAGCTTGGATTGCTGCTGTCATAATCGGTTTGAGTTTCATGGTTTGTTTCAGTTACGACAGTATTTGTAGGACTTGTGTTAAAGAGACATTCGGCATCTGTCAAGCGTTGTAAGTATACAACCAGTTTCATTGATAACTTCACATCCAGCTTTTGAGAGTTTAAACATTTCTAAACATCAAAGTGTCCACTACTGAAATCGTCACCTGTGAAGCTAAGATGTTTAAGAGGCATTGGCGGTTGTCCAAAGGTGTAAAATATTTGGCCATTTCGGTACACTTAAGCATTTCACTCTTCTAGTGCTCCTGTGTAATATAATTATCTCCTGTACCGTCATCAGTCCACACCTTGAACCTGTCCCAGTCATTCAATACATAAGATACAATGTTCCTCCGGATATCAATAGTGAGCCTTATATGGCCGTGCAATATGTAACAAAGAGAATGGAAAAGGCAGGTGCCATCTCCGGGCATGGAAACCACTCGGTAAGTGACAGTTCTTTGATCAATGGTGATCACCCCGATAGACATGTTAATGGGGGTATGGTTGGAATGATAAAGGAAATGGGTACCTGAACAATGTAAAGTAAGTCTAAAATACCTATACAATAACAATAATCATAATAAATGAACAATAAAACAGTGGAGAAGCCGTGGGTTAAATAAAAAGGCTGTAGTTATCAGCAGGGAGACGTGAATACCGTGGTGAAGCAAGGAAGGGAATGTAGAGACTGGAGCGACAGACGGCCTTATATAGGCAGGCAGCCAACAACGTGGGAGGCGTTGGGATGGGGGACCCAACGCCGCCTCACACGGTGACCGAGCTGCAGGCTATGGACGTATATATGTACGTAAGTAGGATTCAGTTAGCGTTGGGAACCTGCGTACCAAATTTCTAGAAGATGGGCCCATAAGTAACAAAGACCGTTGAAAAGTTCAATATGGCAGCCAACAGTGGCATCATACCACCGAAATAAGTACCAAATTTCAGCCTTCTACCTATGAATAAGAAAGTTCAACATGGTAGACGTTGTTGACCGTTATGACCGTTACGCGTAGAATTTTGAAATGAAGCCTGCTTAACTTTTGTAAGTAAGCTGTAAGGAATGAGCCTGCCAAATTTCAGCCTTCTACCTACACGGGAAGTTGGAGAATTAGTGACGTTGGAAACTTCAATATGGCGGCCGACAGTGGCATCATACCACTGAAATAAGTACGTACATCGGTTTTGGTTAGCGCAGGGAAGCCACCTACCAAATTTCGTGAAGATGGGGCCATAAATAAGAAAGTTAAACATGGCGAACATTGTCAACCGTTATGACCGTTACGCATAGAATTTCGAAATGAAACCTGCTTAACTTTTGTAAGTAAGCTGTAAGGAATGAGCCTGCCAAATTTCAGCCTTCTACCTACACGGGAAGTTGGAGAATTAGTGATGTTTAGAAAATTCAATATGGCGGCCGACAGTGGCGTCATACCACCAAAATAAGTACATACATCGGTTTTGGTTAGCGTAGGGAAGCCACCTACCAAATTTCGTGAAGATGGGGTCAGCCATCTACCTACACGGGAAGTTGGAAAATTAGTGACGTTGGAAAGTTCGATATGGCGGCCGACAGTGGCGTCATACCATCGAAATAAGTACATACATCAGTTTCGGTTAGCGCAGGGAATCCGCCTACCAAATTTCGTGAAGATGGGGCCATAAATAAGAAAATTCAACATGGCGGACGTTGTCGACCGTTATCGACCGTTATGACCGTTACGTGTAGAATTTCGAAATGAAACCTGCTTAACTTTTGTAAGTAAGCTGTAAGGAATGAACCTGCCAAATTTCAGCCTTCTACCTACATGGGAAGTTGGAGAATTAGTGACGTTGGAAAGTTCAATATGGCGGCTGACAGTGGTGTCATACCACCGAAATAAGTATGTACATTGGTTTCGGTTAGCGCAGGGAAGCCGCCTACCAAATTTCGTGAAGATGGGGCCATGAATAAGAAAGTTCAACATGGCGGACATTGTTGACCGTTATGACCGTTACGCATAGAATTTCGAAATGAAACCTGCTTAACTTTTGTAAGTAAGGTGTAAGGAATGAGCCTGCCAAATTTCAGCCTTCTGCCTACACGGGAAGTTGGAGAATTAGTGATTTTTGGAAAATTCAATATGGCGGCCGACAGTGGCGTCATACCACCGAAATAAGTACGTACATCGATTTTGGTTAGCGCAGGGAAGCCACCTACCAAATTTCGTGAAGATGGGGTCAGCCTTCTACCTACACGGGAAGTTGGAAAATTAGTGACGTTGGAAAGTTCAATATGGCGGCCGACAATGGCGTCATACCATCGAAATAAGTACATACATCGGTTTTGGTTAGCGCAGGGAAGCCGCCTACCAAATTTCGTGAAGATGGTGCCATAAATAATAAAGTTCAACATGGCGGACGTTGTCGACCGTTATCGACCGTTTTGACCGTTACGTGTAGAATTTCGAAATGAAACCTGCTTAACTTTTGTAAGTGAGCTGTAAGGAATAAGCTTGCCAAATTTCAGCCTTCTACCTACACGGGAAGTTGGAGAATTAGTGATGAGTGAGTGAGTGAGTGAGTGAGTGAGTGAGTGAGTGAGTGAGTGAGTGAGTGAGGGCTTTGCCTTTTATTAGTATAGATATATATAGACTCAAAACCATTATGACGGCAGCAATCCAAGCTGTGAGAAAACAGTAAAAAGGAGGCGTCTCAGATGTCGTGGTAGATTTTCTAATGCAGCTAGACGAAAACAACTTTGTGACGCTGCCGCCAAATACACAAAACAATTACTTTCACAATCATGTTACATTATTTTTCAAATGTTTCCTTTTCTTTTTCATAACTTCTTTAACACACGACATCGCAGCGAAGTGCAGTTATTTTGCTATATATATATATATCACAGCGACACTCATAACAGTGACAAAACACATTGACAATCATGTTACGTTATTTTCAAAATGTTTCCTTTTGTTTCTCTTTCCTTCTTTAACACACTACTTCTCTGCTGCCAAGGGCGGTTATTTTGCTATATATATATATATATATATATAGATATAGATATAGATATATATATATATAGATAGACATATATATATATATATATTATATATATATATATAGATAGATAGATAGATAGATATATAGAGATATAGATATATAGATATGGGAACAACACTCATATCAATGACAAAACAATTACATTAACAATCATGTTACGTTATTTTTTAAATTTTTCCTTTTCTTTTTCATACCTTCTTTAACACACTACTTCTCCGCTGCGAAGCGCGGGTATTCTGCTAGTATATATATATGTGTGTGTGTGTGTGTCTGTGTCTATATACCTGTATATGACAGCAACACTCATATCAGTGACAAAACAATTACATTAACAATCATCTTACGTTATTTTTAAAATGTTTCCTTTTCTTTTTCATAACTTCTTTAACACACTGCTTCTCCGCTGCGAAGCGCGGATATTCTGCTAGTACACTAATATTGCTGAAGATTATATATATTTTAAGTGCACAATTTTTTAGACTATACTGGTAATAGATATCTCTATTTTTTAACCCTAAAATGCCACTGCGTGGGGGCTTGTTTTGTTTTGGACCTGGTCTGTCTCTGGGTATGTCAGAGGACTGGGACTGTGTGAAGTGGGTTCTAGCCTCATGTGGGGAGGCAAAAAGGGAGTGTGGGGGGTTAAGGGGGGAGAGAAAGAGAGCAGGCTTGATCTATCCTTTTAATCTTTATAATTATAACTACTAGCGTAATAATAGGCTGCATGGCAATAACACTAGGGGAAATAGGAAATTAAGGCTGAAGCTGTCTCACTTCCAGTTAAGACTATAAAATGACATCAAAAACTCAGAATCAATGTCTCCATGATGGGACAGTTAACTTTGTGAGCTGGAATGTTAAAGGCCTGAATCACAGATTAAAGAGAAAGAAAGTACTCTCTCACCTAACAGGTCTAAACGCTAAAATAGTATTTTTACAGGAGACCCATTTACTAAGCAAGGATCAGTTCCGGCTGCAAAAGGACTGGACTGGCCAAATGTTCCATTCTAGTTTTACAAAGAAAACTAGAGGTGTGGGAATTCTCATACATAGAACAGTCCCATTTGTAGCATCAGATGTAGTATTGGATCCTGAAGGGAGATATGTAATGGTCATGGGAGACTTATCTAACCGTAAAATGATCTTGATAAATGTTTATGCACCTAATGTTGATGATAAGGAATTTATACAAAATTTATTTGCATCCATTCCCATTCTGAACACTCATAAAATTATAATGGCTGGGGACTTTAATTGTGTTTTAAATCCACTTTTAGATAGGACTTCCTCCACAGGGGGAACGGCATCTAACACTGCAAAGATAATTACAAAGTTTATAACTGATCACAACTTATCAGATCCCTTGAGGTTTTTAAACCCAAATTCAAGAACATATTCTTTCTACTCACCAGTATATCATTGCTACTCAAGGATTGATTACTTCTTTATAGACAATAACCTCTTGCCTAAGATTAAATCTTGCAAATACGATGCTATTGTTATTTCGGACCATGCACCTATGATCTTGGAGCTGAAATTACTAAGCCCCATACACTCACCCTGCAGATGGCGCCTCAACACGCTTCTATTAGCTGACGAGAATTGTACGGAATTTATATCCAAACAAATCAAATTCTTTCTAGAGACAAATACATCTCCCGAGATCTCTGCAGGAATACTCTGGGAAACTCTTAAGGCCTTCTTAAGAGGACAGATTATCTCATATCTTTCCCACAGAAATAAATCCGAGGCCAAGAAAGTAGCAGAGATAAAAAGCGAAATTACTAAAATAGATGAAGAACATGCCAGACTACCAAGTGAGACTCTACATAGGAAAAGGCAGGCTCTGCATTCAGAACTAAACCTCCTGACAACTAAAGAAACTGAACAACTAATTTATAAATCCAGACATCATTATTATGAACATGGAGAGAAAGCTAATAAGCTTTTAGCTCAACAAACTCGGAAGCAAGAAGTGCGCAACGCAATCTCAGTAATCACCAACACGAACAGACATAGAATCGTCGACCACAAAAATATAATGCACACTTTCAGAGACTACTATAAATCCCTATATACTACTGAGTTTAAAGAAGGCAATACAAAGTCAAATGCATTTCTGGATATATTACAAATACCACAAATAGACACTTTTAGTGCGGAGGAACTTGATAAACCTCTGGCATTATCAGAATTACTAGATACTAGATGTTTAACTTTGTTAAACAGAACCTTCCTGATTTTCCTCATCTTGCACCCTCATCCATGCTGGAAAAAATATTTCTCAATCTCAAGGACTTAGACACTATTAGACACTATCTCTACAATATATAAAATCATTTTACAATCCCTCCCTTTCAAAGATCCAAGAGGACACTGGGAAAAAGATATCTCAATTAATATATCAGAAAAGGAGTGGAAAGTAGCAATGCAGAGAATTCATTCGAGCTCCATATGCGCAAAGCATACAATTATACAACTCAAAATTATATATCGAGCACATCTGTCTCGTCTAAAACTCTCCAAAATGTTTCCAGGGCATGATCCAACCTGCGAACGCTGCAAACAAGTCCCAGCCCCACTGGGTCACATGTTCTGGGCCTGCACCAAATTAACATTATTCTGGACCAAAATTTTTAATCACCTTTCAGACAGCCTTGGTCTCACAATCCCTCCTAACCCATTAACAGCTGTGTTTGGAGTTCTTCCACATGGGTTTAAAGTGGAGAAAGACAAACAAATTGTGATTGCATTCACTACACTTTTGGCACGCAGACTTAATCTGATAAACGGTAAGATCCCAAACTCTCCTCTTTTAAGTCAGTGGGAAACCGATGTGTTATACTATTTGAAATTGGAAAAAGTCAAATACTCAGTTAAAGTATCCGTACAGACTTTTTTCAAAACATGGCAGGATCTAATCAGTAATATTTTAATATAAGCTCATAAAGCACAGAGAATTTATTAATTTAGGTATGGTTACAAGCCTTAAATTTCACACCGTTTGCCTTGCTCTCTCTCTCAGGAGTGGGGATCGATTTGTCCTTATCTAAATTTTTCTTTTTGTAAAAACTTGATTGATTTGTATGGATTGTAATAAAATGAATAAAAATATAATAAAAAAAAAAATTAAAAGAAAAACTCTTTCCCCTTATCTGTCTGGAGCTTCTTTGGAGTTCGACCGGTGCTCAGAATATATTGAATATCAATGTCTTGTTACTTCTTTACCAGTTTTGTTCTTCAGGGACCATACCCATGCGTACTTAGAAAGTACATCGATACAGGTTAACAAATATTTATAACCCCGGTTATGCTCAGACACATTTGTCATGTCCGCTAAATCCACCTGCCACTGCGAGTCTATATCAGATACATAAACCTTATTTCTCCTAAAATGCCTTCTAGCGGGTTTATAAATTGTATAAGAATATTGACCAGATAACCAATCCGACACCTGATGGTCATTACTTTTCTGACCCGAAACCTCAAGAGCTCTTTTCAAAGAGTCTTTTCCCTCAAAGCTGCCAAGATTTGCCTGATTATAATAACATTTTTTCATGTAACCCTCCATCCTTGATGGTGAAAGAAAAATGTCAATGGTTTAAAAAGCAAATGGTGCTTTATTGGTAATTTTCAAAAACAATATTAAAATTCAGAGATGTTTTACCAACCACTTCAAAACATAATATTACAACTAAACAGCATGATTAAAAGCAGACAAAAACATGTTATATTACAGGTACATTCAGTTCAGAAACTTCATCTGATTTTTCCGTGACGTATTCCCCGTAAAACTCCAAAGGTACATCCGACATATCAGGTACAGAAAAATGGCGTTTAGATGAAGCATCGGCTATTTCACATATTTTTGAGTAAGAGTCATCGTTCCATGTTATGAAAGGTTTCTACAATAGCCTCATTAATAGAATGTTCATTTTTCAGGTCATCGACAGCATTTTGTACAAATGAGTGAATCTTGTGAAAAGGCAGAAAGATGTTGAAGCAACCCAGAGTCTTTATGACCAGGCTCCTGAGCCACAGTTTGCGGACAACAGACAGGACCTCATGAAAATGGCCAACCCGATAAACAGAGTCAGGCTCAAACAGACATGGATGCTGTGTCTGGCTGGGGTGGTCTATTAAACATCCCTGACAGGTACTTTTTAGGTCGAGATCAACTATTACATCCAGCAGAGCCGCAATCAAACTCTTGACCAGCTTCAGAGCCTTTCGAAATGTTTCAACCAAGGGTCCATCAGTTTGTTCATGGTCCATACCCGCATAATCAGCATCCTTAGGTGATATTTTCCAAGCGGCCAGAGCCTCTACTAGTGTGTCCACGGCCTCTTCTTGTTGCATGGCCGGAACATCATTAGCAGGTACAAAAATGTCAGATACTGTGCGGTTCTCCAGGAGACTGTCCAACCAATACATATCATCAGGGGCAGGTAACTGAGTCTCAGGCCGATAGATCTGGTCAGTTGAAGGCATACAAATATCCGGCCAAGACGGCTGGTCTGGAAATGAGCTGTTAGGCACAAAGTACCCGGAGTGAGGCACGATATCATCAAGCCAAAGCAGGCCATCGGTGTCCCATAGACCAACATGCCTGATCAGGAGCATAGCTGGAGAGGTGCTGGTTGTTAACCGGCCAAAACATGTCGTTGGCCTTCAGCATCTGGTCTGGAGTAGAATAGCTGGGTTGTAGGTTACCGGCGGTCATCATTTTGTCTGGAGCAGAGTAGGCGGGGTTGGTTTGAGGGTTAGCCAGCCAAAACTGGTAGTCAGCGGTGGCTGTCTGTTCCACACTACTGTAGATTGGCTGTTTGGAATGCATCAAAGTGTGGAGGACTTCTGACATCTCAGAGTCTGAGAGAACAGGGAGACGCCCGGTCCAGTTATCAATGGCTTCTAGGAGCTCAGCTTCGGTAGGTAAGACATCTCCAGATCGCTTTAGGTTAATGTAATCTATAAAAGAAGACTGCTGCATTTATTTCCATTTACTTAGGAATGGGTGTTTCCCAATTTTCTTCCTTCTCCTCCATGCTTGAATTATTCAACATGCAAATCTCCTCTGAAAACAATGGTTTCAGTATTCTTTTAATTCTTTTCATTTGGTCAGACAGTTTTCCTTGATGAATAGCTTCATCAATATTTGGAATAAGAGATTAAAAAAAAGTCCAGTCTTTTATAGAAAAACGAATTTCACTTACTCATTCCTTTATCTCATTTTCTTGATACTCATCCACCTCTTTGTTACCGACAGTTCCTTTCTGATAGTACTACTGTAGTTGCTCCTCCAAAACCCACTCTTAAGTAGTGATACAATGGGAAACAAATACAGTTTTTTTTTACCTCCTCTTTGCTCGATCAGCTGCTGACTTGCTGCTGCTGCTGCCGTGCTGCGTGATCTGCCTCTCGCTTCGAACATTTAAAAGCCTGTACAGCAGCTATCCTTTTGTCTCACTGCCTTGTCTCTCTTCTTCCCCAGACATCCTCTGCTCCATGTTGGGGGGTCCCGCTCCTGAGGTGCGCCTCTATGAAGAGGAAGTTTTTCTATTCTTTTAATTGAGAGACAGTACTGTCCCCTCCGACTGTACACAGAGTTCGATTCACTCCTGAAAGAGACTTATGCTTGTTTGAATAACATTTCTGTCTCTAAAGTCTCCTGTGTATCTGTGCAACTCTGTGACCCAAGCGTGACAGCGTATGTGGATTTCACTTTCACCAAGCAACAAATCTTTTAATTCTTGCAGATACATCTTTTCATTGGGAATAAACACTATTTTTCCCTGATGGCAACACAAATTAGACAATCTACAAGTCTCTGACTTAAAGTTTAAGTCAGAACAATATATTTGATCTCTATTCTCTGTTCCGTTACTTCACCAATTAATAATTTACGTTTGTTTGTGCTAATGCAATCTTTACTATCATTTTTTTGAGACTTTCAAATTTTCATACTTCCATTATCTCTATCCTGCTCTGCATGTGTATTCCAGCAACGTTTTGAATCCTTTACGACATTCTACTTTGTCATCTACTCTTTGTCTTTTATTTCCAGCCCCAGGCGTGTTTAAATCTCTTGGCACATAGTCTTGTCTCATGGGACGTGAAAGTGTCTCTCTGAGAAAGTAACGTCTTGTCTCACTTCACAAGATTTGTTTATCATAATAGAGAGATACTAACATGTTTGCCTAAAAAATGCATTATAAATTTGAGTGCTGGCAAAATATTTCACCTGATATTAGGCTACCTGGTGGCTCACAGACATGTTGATTAGTCTCCGGTCTGCCCTGGTCTAGCATTGCTCTTGATCCTGCATTGCCTTTGACTGTAATATGGCTGATGAGGGAGGTAGTATTCTCTTCTGTAGAAGAAAAATGGCAGAGAACTACTACTGCATACCAAACCTATTCAGCCACAACTCAGTCCTCCTGTCCAGCCCCTGTTCCAGTTGCAGCCTGTATTCCCTCTGGCTAGCTGGCCTGACCAGTAAATTCCTGCTTTGAATTTTTCAGCTAGGAAAGGTCTTATCTGGTAAACAGAGTGGACTAAACATAGAATAAAAGTACAATGTCAGCCCTTGTGATTTCTGGGTTTATGATTCACAGATCAGCCTATTAGCGGGTTTGTCATCAATAATAAAATGAAAAATATTTTGTGAGTTTTGTAACCTATTGTGGAAAACTACAGATGATGCTGTAGCCCTGTTACTTCAATGAACTGCAAATCCTAGCAACCCCAGGAGAACTGGACCATTGGGCAGCTTTAATGGTAGCCACAAGGGTTGATAAGTGAAAGATGAAGGTGCTAGTTTTAAAAAAGAGCAGTAACAAGCCAGCAGGATCACAGTTGGTAATGTTTTTTGTTTCAGCACTTCATTGCATTACTGTATTACACTTACACCCATTGATTACAGTTTTCTCTGGATTTATGCTCTTGTCCTGTGCTCACTTGTTCATGTGATTTCATCTGGATTGTAAAATGTCTTTGTCTAGAAGTGCTCCCAAATTCCACAATTCTTCACATACATTGGCATCATGGTAGGGCAAAACTATACATAACTTTCATTAGGCTGTTCACTGAAGATTTCATTTCATAGCTACACCACCATCTGTATCTGTGAAACTGGACTGGACTGTGTTTATCGTATATTGGTTTGTGTTTAGTGTTTTGTGGGATTTCTTTTTTAACTGTGATATTAATCATTTTTGTCATTTACTACCATAAATTTACACCACGCATCTTTGTCTCAGAAACCAGCATCACACTCGTGATTTGATGGTGTTATAATAATTCTACCTTGCATTTTCCTAAAACGTTTTGCATTTTATTTACTGCAATAAACCTATGTGCTCTTCTTTGTGTGTACTTTCAACAACAATTACTGTCTCTCGTATTTGGATTTGGTTCTGTTTTGCTTTATATATAGGGTCTTTTAGGGTCTTGTTCCCCTAAACCCAATAAATTGCATGGGATTACTGTATAAAAACAATTTTACAAATAAAGGTAATTAATAACAACTATTAACAACTATATTTATCGTGCTAGATATTATCATTTTTCCCCACTACACCTTATTTTAAAATTTGCTGAGATGTTCGGCTTGCTGCATGACCAACTGGAACTGATAAGGGAAGTGGAGGGTATAGGTCAGCTTGAGCCAAAGGTGTAAAAGCATGAGGTATGTCCTGTTAAACTGTTGTCATTTGTAAAGCATTAAATAATAGAAGACTTGAGAAGAAATGTAAGATCTAGGCATAATTTGCCAGGGGTCCCAGAAGCCACTATAGGGAAAGGTGTCAGCCTTTCCTCTTTGACTCCACATTGGCCCAAAACCGCCACAGAGAAGTGTAAAAAAGACATAAATACCAGGGCAAATTGATATTTTGGGTTACACCCCAGCCATTGCAGCCATAGACCCTAACAGAATGACTGACCAGTTCACTGCTTAATTGCATGAAGACGTCCCACCTGAGCAGAAGACACATTGGATGTCTAAAGCCTTCGATGAGAAGCCCAAGAAATGCTAAATATTTGTAAAGTGAGTGCAGGGAGTGCTTCAGTGTAGCGAGCACCATAGGACATGGTAGGAAGCAATAAAGTTCAATTAGTATTCAATTTGTCACTGGTCTCTGTCTGTTCAATGAGATTTGTACTTAAATGACCTGCTTGTGAACTATTATTCATTGATCTATAATTTCTTCTTGTTATTTATATACATTGCATGCTTGCCCTTTTTATTAAATATTCTTGCTTTTGTTTTCTTTATTATACTGTGACAAAATATTACTTGTGCTCCACTAGGAGAAGTACTAATAAGAGCCTTTGTTCCCAAACATCATCTATCATGGGAAGCATCCAGTTAAACACTGAATGGTTTATAACACCATAACTGCATTATTTTAAAGCTACAAAAAATATTACCACACACTAGCATTGAATTTAAAAAAGAACTGAAGTTATAGAAGAAGTTGTCTTGTATTTAAGGCGGCAGGTGGAAGTGATGTCATTGCCACCAGAATCGGAAGTGACGTCTTCTGGGCCCAGAACCGGAAGTGATGTCCTCAGGGCCTGGAACCGGAAGTGAAATCCTCAGGGCTAGAAATGGAATTGATGTGCTCTGGCTGGAATCAGGCAGAATTTCCCTTGTCCAGTCTGCAGAGATAAAAGAGTAATGTTTAGTGCTCCACACCACCCTCTGGCCTGGTGTGGAATTACCTTCTTTTGGTCCATTTGGCTGTATCTCATGCTCATGTGTGTGACAACAGATGCGCTGGAGCACCACAGCTGCTGACCTGGTCAACCCTGGAACTTTTAAATTGTGGGTTTCCATGACCTTCCACCCTCTAAATTTTCGCACACCACAACAGCACCTGGCAAAAATAATGGAGAGAGTACTTCAACTAACTGCTTTGTTCATCTATGTCACCTGTTATTGACAAAATCTGACTGTGGATGTGTATTCCTTAATTTGAGCTAAGTGTACACATGTACCATGATTGATTTATGTTATTGTTGTGGTTAATTTGCCACCGTTGTGGTTGTAAGGTGGCTTTGTATGAGAAACAATAGGATTCCTAGCAATGAACCTGGACATTCATTGAGCTAACACTACCCACAGGGCACAAACATTTTGTTGTGACTCAGGAGTCTTAAAAGCACTTTCAAAGGTTCACCTCTGGGGGGGGGGGAAATACCATCAAAGCCCGACTTCATATGAAAAAATCTTATTAAATAAAATGTTTATTATAACAAAATTCTCTGCAGTACACAAAGCTTCTAAGAGCACAAAGAAAGGCAATCCACAGCAATCAAAGTCCAAAACAGAATCCTGAGACGAAGTCAAAAACAGACCACAGGTTCAAAAAAATCCAGGAATTCATAAAGCAATAGGAAAAAGCACAGTTAAATGCAAGAAACTACGGAAAGCCCTCCAATATATAGGGTGGAGGGCAGTTCCTGGTAGTGAATGGGTGGTGGCCCCCCCCCCCCCCCGGGAAACCACCCACAAGACACATTGAACGTAATCAAATAAACAAAAAGAATAATATACATACTAAACAAAAGAAGCATTAATGTAAATAAATAATACAAACCGGATTCCAAAAAAGTTGGGACACTATAGAAATCGTGAATAAAAACTGAATGCAATGATGTGGAGGTGCCAACTTCTAATATTTTATTCAGAATAGAACATAAATCACGGAACAAAAGTTTAAACTGACAAAATGTATCATTTTAAGGGAAAAATATGTTGATTCAGAATTTCATGGTGTCAACAAATCCCAAAAAAGTTGGGACAAGGCCATTTTCACCACTGTGGGGCATCTCCCCTTCTTCTTACAACACTCAACAGACGTCTGGGGACCGAGGAGACCAGTTTCTCAAGGTTAGAAATAGGAATGCTCTCCCATTCTTGTCTAATACAGGCCTCTAACTGTTCAATCGTCTTGGGCCTTCTTTGTCGCACCTTCCTCTTTATGATGCGCCAAATGTTCTCTATAGGTGAAAGATCTGGACTGCAGACTGGCCATTTCAGTACCCGGATCCTTCTCCTACGCAGCCATGATGATGTGATTGATGCAGAATGTGGTCTGGCATTATCTTGTTGAAAAATGCAGGGTCTTCCCTGAAAAAGATGACGTCTGGATGGGAGCATATGTTGTTCTAGAACCTGAATATATTTTTCTGCATTGATGGTGCCTTTCCAGACATGCAAGCTGCCCATGCCACACGCACTCATGCAACCCCATACCATCAGAGATGCAGGCTTCTGAGCTGAGCGTTGATAACAACTTGGGTTGTCCTTGTCCTCTTTGGTCCAGATGACATGGCGTCCCAGATTTCCAAAAAGAACTTCGAATCGTGACTCGTCTGACCACAGAACAGTCTTCCATTTTGCCACACTCCATTTTAAATGATCCCTGGCCCAGTGACAACGCCTGAGCTTGTGGATCTTGCTTAGAAATGGCTTCTTCTTTGCACTGTAGAGTTTCAGCTGGCAACGGCGGATGGCACGGTGGATTGTGTTCACTGACAATGGTTTCTGGAAGTATTCCTGAGCCCATTCTGTGATTTCCTTTACAGTAGCATTCCTGTTTGTGGTGCAGTGTCGTTTAAGGGCCCGGAGATCACGGGCATCCAGTATGGTTTTACGGCCTTGACCCTTACGCACAGAGATTGTTCCAGATTCTCTGAATCTTCGGATGATGTTATGCACAGTTGATGATGATAGATGCAAAGTCTTTGCAATTTTTCGCTGGGTAACACCTTTCTGATATTGCTCCACTATCTTTCTGCGCAACATTGTGGGAATTGGTGATCCTCTACCCATCTTGGCTTCTGAGAGACACTGCCACTCTGAGAAGCTCTTTTTATACCCAATCATGTTGCCAATTGACCTAATTAGTGTTTATTGGTCTTCCAGCTCTTTGTTATGCTCAAATTTACTTTTTCCAGCCTCTTATTGCTACTTGTCCCAACTTTTTTGGGATTTGTTGACACCGTGAAATTTTGAATCAACATATTTTTCCTTTAAAATGATACATTTACTCGGATTAAACGTTTGATCTGTCATCTATGTTCTATTACAAATAAAATATTGACATTTGCCATCTCCACATCATTGCATTCAGTTTTTATTCACAATTTGTTTAGTGTCCCAACTTTTTTGGAATCCGGTTTGTATAAAATTAGACAAAACAGACAAAAAAACACAACTTTGAACCCCAGTCAGGGGAGAAATGCTGGCTGAAACATGACACATGCTCTCAATGTGGATCCCAGTGACAGGGAGGTCTGATACACCCTAAGCCTGTACCTGTCCTGTTGGAATGTTCTAGCAGAAATTTCTACATTTCAATCAAGAGCAGGGCATTCAGGACTTAGGTAGAATTATAGTGAGGTTGTGAAAAATCTCACTAATTGTAGTGGCTGGGTAGGAGAAGGATGGAGAAAATTGAGAAAGAGATGGACACTGGCAAACAAGTAGGAGTAGAAAGCAGAATTCAGAAATGTGATTAATTATATAGAATTTCCTACACTCTTCGATTAGATTAGATTCGATTAGAGATCTTTATTGTCACATACTCTGCAAGAGCATATTCTTGGGCCACAGTTGTGGTGATGTATAAATAAATACGGTGAATGAAATAAGAGTTGCAGAAAACAAATAAATGTATAAATAAATAAACAGCTTAAATAGAGAAATTATTACAGTAAATAAGATAACAGTTAAAAAACTAACACACAGTAAAGTATGTTACACATATACCAGCAGGTGGGTACAGTACATAGTGCAGGACAGTTAGGATGAGGTTACTGGGAGTTCAGTGACCTTATGACCTGGGGAAGGAAGCTCTCCTTGAAGCGGATGAAGCGAGTGGTGAGGCTCCAATAGTGTTAGCCAGAAGGCAGAAGTGAAAATGGGATGAACTGGATGGCTGTCATCAGGGATGATGGATTGATCTTGCAAACTTTCCTTACAATAGTTTTTTCTGTTGCTTGCAAATAAGAAGGTACAATATCATGACTGATGGCCCCCTTGTGTTATTGTAGGCTATCACATCGCAAACTTAGGGACTTCCACTATCCCCCTAACATGAACATTGAGAGTTGATGCATTGAGAACTGGACATCTTTTTTTTCCTTGCACTCATTGCAATCATTTTGCCTTTTGCATGCACCTCCTGTCACACAAGTGTAATCACCAGGCACACCAAAGAGGTTTGTGGTAATACGCGACCTTGAGCATTACAAATTTAGGTTAAAGTAGTGCTAAACCAGAACAGTTCTGGTTTTAAAGGCAAAAGTGAGCCACCTTAAAAGAATGACACTTAGCGTTTAGGACTGAAGGCGCTGCAGTAGGAACGTGTGGCTCAGCGGGAGCGCACTGCGAGGTATGATGTGTCAGAGCAGACGGGGAGCCTGTATAATGGCCAGTATGAGTTCCATTGCAGGTGTTCAGCTTCATGCTCTGATGTACTCGCAGCTTGTCCATCTCAGGAGGTTTAAGGTGTGGCCCACCTGGAATAAACTGCTGCCATTTGTAAGAAAGGTTGTGTAAGTGAAGGGGATCCTTCAACGGCTATGGTGTGCACAGGCTAAGCACAGCCATTGGCCGTCCGTGGAGCTTATGCATTAATTAAAACATGTAATGTACATTTTACCACTCTTCTGGGCAAAGCAGGGTAGAACAGTTCATGTTTATTGTAGTTTCACATTCAAAGGAATGGCTTTTCATTTTTTTCTTGGACTTTTCTCAATTAGCTCACGATTTTGGTTGGAGCTGTGATGCCCAGGATGATATGAGAAGACTTGTGAGCAACACATGTGACAAGAAGAGTAAATCACTGCACATTAATGCACAAGTAGACCTTGCTGCAGACTATGGGTCAACTCTGGGCCGATTGGCAGGCTGCAGTAAGAACAGTGTCTGAACACAGTGGCATCAACTGTGGAAATAACTGAGACTGGGACATCCAGACCCAGCCAAAACGTCTAGCTCCATATCATATCATTGACTAAAGCAAAAGGTCAATGTTATGTCACAACTCAATGAATTCAGGTAGCTTTGTTTTCTCAGAATAGTCTGGAATTGGAGCTCTGAGATCATAGGTTGTTCTCATTGAATTTGCAGCTTGTAAACCTTTACTTACTATATTTCCAATAGCATGTGATCACAGAAGACAATGGCAGTGTCCATGAGAAAAATAAAATGGCAGCACACGAGAATGCTACTTAATTTCATCACTGTTAAAAATAATGTCCAAATAATTTTTAGAGGTGTGACATCACAAGCTATAGTTTGTTGAACAAAGATAATTATTTTTGGCTTTCTATTTTATGAATAGTTATGAAGGCACTTACCATTGAAAGAAGAGGAAGTCTGGAGTGGAACTTTCTGGTAAGCTGACAGATGTGCAGCTGCACGGGTTTATACACCCGAGGCACATGGGGTTGTAGTGTGATACACGGTCAATGTGAACCACGGAGTGGATGAGCCAGCAGCCCATGCTAATTTTACACTATAAGGGGATGAGAGGGTTGATTAGTAAGAAGAGATGCTGTATACTAGTGGAAGACCCAGGTGAAACATTACAGGGATACTTACCAGAGTGTAAAAAGAAGAGCTTGTCCTTCTGGGGACAGAATGAAGGGAACATGACTTGTGGCCAACATCATGTCACACATCCTTATTGGAGGGAATGGGGTTGGCGATAAGTGGAATTGGGCATGACAGTCCGGCAACTGTAAAAATCCATGGAGTGGAAAAGAGATCATCTTTCTGTCTTTGTTCAGCCTAGAAGCTAAAATATACTTGGGGAGAGCAAATGAAAAGGAGAAAGCCCTAAAGTTTCTTACAGGAGCCGTCTTGGGGAGCTGTTTGCTCATTTTTCTTGTTTGAAAGGAAGTACAAAGTTTTTTTTGGAAATATTTTTCTATTTTTGTTTGTGCTGTTTGTTTTATTTAAGTGTGTCATCAAGGACTATATGTATTCTTCTTGATTATTGATGACACGATATTGATTGATTTAATTGTAAATAAAGGAGAATTGTTTTTTTTTTCACATATACCTTTTCGTCTGTATCTTGTTTCTCTCTACCATTGTTGTATACATACAACGCCTTGTCAGAGTAGCAGGGAAGAGAAACAAGAAAAAGAGTAATTGCAGTTCAGAGATGTTTCTTTGAAATGGAAACCTTTAAACCTCAGCTCAAGGACCACTAGATGCCCAAGGAACTTGGGCAGAGCGCACGGGGCATCGCAAGAGGTCAAGGAGCTTGATTTATAAAAAAAATCAAAAAGTCTGATCACGAGTATTTGTCCAGGGTTGATTAAGTTCTGTGTGCCTGAGGTGGCCGGGACTGTGTTGCTCTTTATGATCCTGCTTTGGAATAAGTGGGTTTGAAAAAAAAAACATCATTAATGTTGTAATAGACAACACATATGGGCTGGTATTCCTGCTGGGCAATACAACAGAGAGATCGGGGGAGGCTCCCTATTAAGGATATATGCTCCCTGTGACTTGCTAGATGTTAGCATCCCTGGGCTTCAGTATCCATTTGGACACCAGCTGGGAATGCTGAGAATTGTATTCCATTGGGTTTACCCTGTTAGGGTCTGTAGGTGCCACCAAGGGTGCTGCAGGAAGTTACACTCCCAACTTTATGGGACTTCTGTATGACACAGTAGTGCTTCCACCAGGCGATGCCCTGTCATGGAAAACACTCTCAGGGCTTCAATAAAAAGAACCCCACTGCCTGGGCCAGGTGAGTCGGGGCCAAGAGAGGAGACAGGCAACACTCTTCTGGGACGAGTAGCAGCGGTAAGAAGAGTACATGTAATTGCAGTACACGGTACCGTTATTTTGAACGGGGACTTTTCTGTATGTTTGTGTTTGGGGTTTTGTGGCTCCCCTATTGATCACCATGTATACAACTTTATTGATAATTCTCTTTATAGACAGAATAAAAAAAATCACACCAAATGATACTTTAATAATACTTCCTCTTTTTTGACAAAAAGACAACTTTCACCACTATGTAATATTGAACAACTTCATTCTACAAATGATGTGGTTTTCCCAGGTTACTCTTACATAACAAAGATATCTAATAATGGTGGTCTCCCTGGTTCACTTTCCTTGATTTCTTTGTGGAGTTCACATGATATTTCCGTCCAATATATCAGATAAGCATGAATGGATTAATGGGGTGAAGGACAAATAGAAATACTTGAAAATAAGGCAAGTGACAATGTATTTTGTTTGAATGCAGTTTTGCAATTAATACAAAGTGAAAAAAGTCTCTTGGAGATTGAATATGAGGTTGCTATTCGAAGAGTTCAGCGCTGAAGATGCAGACCCTAAGTCGGGAGTGAACGCTTTGATCAGATGTGCTTTTTAGCCAGACATTGGGAGAGAAGATGAAAGATAAAGGTGGACTGAGCATTTGCTGAGATGCTTTGGGATTGTGAGCTTGAGAAAATCTCAGTCTTTGCAGTGTTTAGCAGCACTGCTGGGAATTTGACTTAAGAGTAGTACAGTTCAGATGGAATAATTAAATATTAAAGGAAAACCAAACAAGTGCCCATCAGACTCATAGGTTCAGATATTAAATAAATCTGTCAGTTGAACATATAATAAAAATGACTAGGTTACAATTAAGAATGAATGTAGCCTTTCCATAATGCAAGTATGGGTTCCTGAGCTGCATTGAGTTTTACTGCAGAGATATAAACACATGAAAGGAATGGATATTATCAAATTATTACTGTAAGGTATATATAGAAAGATAAAGGTGAGAAGGCAGAAAGATAAAGGTGATCTTAACAAGTAAAAGACAATAGAAGAAAGCCCTATTAAACCACGGAACCTTCACGCACCTGCCGTTCACATCTCTAATTAATTTTGAGGATCAGGAATTCTCATTGGGAGTCCTGGAGTCATCTCCACAGAGTTCTTTACTGGTGGCTGAAAGGGGTCTCCAAACTCCTGAGTCCTGAAATAGAGAGGGCCAGGTACTCAAATGCTAGCTAACCAAGTCAAATACAGCAGGGCCTCTTCTGTTCCATATTGGGGTGTCTGTTGGTATCTGATGCTTTGGGGAAACTCTCCAGGCCTTATGTATGCCTCCAATAAGTCCTTTCTTACTGCATTTGCCATGATCTGGCTTATACGTGTCATTTTTTCATCTGTTTCTAAAAATAACACAGGTATACATTGAAAAAATTGGTTTGATTATTTTGTGTGATTTTTTTTATATATAATTGGGTGCTGAATTAAAAAATGAAAACATTTCTGTGTATTATACTAGGTCAACAGTCAGGGCATATCAAATTTCCAATGATTGAGGCTGCAGAGCCATGAATTCACATTGGGTTCAGAAAGAATGACCAGCTGGAAAAAAAACACAGCTTGGTGCCAAAAATATCACCAGACCTGGCTTGGTAGACAGATACTCCAGATAGAGTGCTGCTGCCACCACTTCATATCAGGTTTGGTTTAATGAAGCAGTTTGTCAAAACCCTAGCAAAAGATGGAGCCTGTTTTATGGATTTGTGCCCAGTGTTTCCAACTTTGACAGAGACTAAATGGAAAGAGCACATTTATGCCATGGTGACAGTAAGGAGATTAGGGTTCATGCCCCTGGTCCTCCTTGAGTGGAGTTTGCATGCTGTCCTGTGTCTGCGTGGGTTTCCTCCCACAGTCCAAAGACATATGGTTTGGTGAATTGGCAATCCTAAATTGGCCCCTGTGTGTGTGTGTTTGCCCTGCTATGAACTGGGACCCTGTCCAAGGTTTGTCCCTGCCTTGTGTCCTATGCTAGTTGGGACAGGCTCCAGCACACCCCCGCGACCCAGTTCAAGACTAAGCGGGTTTATAAATGACTGACTGACATTTATATCAGAATTAGAAAACTGAAAACTGATTTCTGAGGAACAACCTGGAATGAGTGGCTCAGGTATCATTTAGAGAAATCATTTCTAAATCTTTAGGAAGCAATAAAGAACCCAATTAAATCTGTTTTTTTTTTAAATATATTAGTTAAGTTTAAGAAATTGGATTCCCACCTGAGTCTAAAGTTCACTTTTTGGATTTGCTTTTGGAATTTTTCTCTGATAATTTTGGAGCAGTGAGTGAAGAGCATCAGGATATCAAAGACATGCAAAGAAGGTACCAGGGATGCTAGGATGTCAGTGGATGGTGGATTACTGCTGGCTAAATCATAGGGAAGGATTTGCCAGAATTAGTGGACAAGCAACAGTCCACCAAATGACAAAAACTAGAGACGTTATATGTAAGTCAATGAATATATATTGTTGTTTTCTTTACATTTATGTTTAAAAATAAGAGATGGACTAAACATTTTCATATTAAATTAATTTAGGGCATGTGGCAGACGGCCGGGACCCATGCCTGGCTGGGATGCCCCTTTGACACTGGGACCGGGGGAGCTGCCAAGAGATGCACATTATGTCCCCCGGAACGCAGGGTGGCAGCCCTCCTGGGTTACATCGGGCCACAGGCGTGGGATTTCAGGGCTCAGTCCCGTTGGGCTCCGTGGCTGCCACCCGGAGGAGCTGCACGGCTTAACGAGCCCATGTGGGCTGGAATGCAGCCACACCCGGAAGTGCAGCATAATTAGGCCAGTTACCACCTGGAGCACTTCCAGGAGGGCTATAAAGGAGCCTGCGGCCACTACTCAGGGCGCCAGAATTGGGAGGAGAAGGACAAAGCTGCCTGGGAGGAGTGGAGAAAGAAGAGTGTGGTTTTTGGGTATTTTCTTTTGGTGTGTGTTTTGGGGACTGTGCAGGGTCTGTGGGACATGGGGAAGACTTGCACCACGGCAGAAGAACACCAAGAATAAATATTTGTGTTAATTTTTCACCTGTGCCTCTGTTATCAGTCTGTGTCGGGTTGCCACCAACCAAGCGCTTATTCCACGGGTAATATAGTATACATAAAAAATTGTGTCATTTTTGAAACTTTTTAATTAAATTTACTTTCAATTTTGTATTTAAATGTGACATGTTGGAAACATTTGAATTCTTTTTTTTATTGTGCTCATGGCTGAATTTAAAAATAACTCTTCACAATTAAAGGAATTTTTAATGAGTTTGCAGACCCATGTCTTTTGAGCAGAGTTGGGTAGAGTAGCCAAAAATTGTACTCAAGTAAGAGTAGAGTTGCTTCAAAATAATATTACTCAAGTAGAAGTAAAAAGTAGTCATCCAAAAAATTACTCAAGAGTAAAAAAGTATTTGGTGAAAAGACTACTCAAGTAGTGAGTAACTGTTTTATCATAATAAATTATTTATTTTTAGAAATGTTGTAATAAGACCGACAAAAATATAAAATAACTTGCAAATTCTGCTATTTCCAAATAATAAAATCAAAAATGAGTAAAAATAAATAACATCTTTACAAAATAAAGAGCACAAATAACACAAAGTTCCAAATCTCAGTTTTTCACAACAAAGCTTTTGAAGCCAATATCTACAGTAGGTAACATGTATGTTTGAACAGTACAAACTACTTACAGTGACAAGATATACTGTACACTGACAGTATAATACTGCATATTCACTTGCCCTCCAAATAGCACAGCTGATAGAAAATAACATTAGAACAAGGCAGCTTGTGTATGTACAAGACGTCTCACTTTACCTTGACTGTCTGTGTCTGTGCATGTTTGTTTAAAACATGCTTGTTCTTCACTAAGTGAAGTGATGTAAGTCAATCTTCAGCAGGAGTTGGCTCTTATTTTTCATGTACAAATGGAACCTTGGATTGCGAGTAACTTGGTTTGTGAGTGTTTTGCAAGACGAGCTAAAATTTTGAATAAATTTTGACTTGATAAATGAGCGAGGTCTTGCAGTATGAGAAGTCCTTATACGCCGAGCGTCACGTGATCACAACTGAGCTGATGGTTCTTCTCTCTCTCTTTTCTGCCTCACTCATTTAGTCAACATCAGCATTGTGACCATGTGTGTGTGCTGTGATGTGTGAGTCCCTGTCTTGCACCCCAAAACACGAAGATGAGTCTCAATACTTTAGCGACACCATCTTTATTCAGCTTGAAACAGGAACAGTGCGGTTATTTACTGTAGCAGGATCTGTCACTCTCTTATACACAGACACAGTAGTCAGGCAGGGTCATGCCCAGGTTAGTGGCCAAGTAATACTGTGCCCTCATTTGTAATGTTCCTTGTTCCTTGTATCACCCATCAACGGCAGATGCTTATAGCAAGACCGCGATCTTTTTGGATTCGCTTTTACAGCGAACTGCTACAGCACTGGGTGCCTATGGTTGCTTTGGGACGCTCTTCCACGTGTCATTCTGTTGGGTGAAATCCCACAAGAGTTTAGAAACTCACTCACACCAGCCATGATTCTTTTCAAAGGTAAAGTGCAGGTTAATTTGTTTTAGGTATTTTTACTTTATATTTTATATTAAACATTTTTATATGAATAGTTTAGGGTTGTGGAAGGAATCATCTGAGTTTCCATTATTTCTTATGGGGAAATTCGCTTTGATATACGAGTGCTTTGGATTGCGAGCACATTTCCGGAACGAATTATGCTCGCAAACCAAGGTTCCAGTTATATTCTTTCTTTCCCTGTCTGCTGTCTGTGAGGAGTTTGTGCCGCTATGCCGCCACAGTTTGTGTGTGGTCATGTGACTGCATGGCTATGTCATCTTTTTCTTCCTTTTGTTTATAACATTATTAAAAATGATTCACTTTCTTTTGTGGCACACTCTGTAGGTTGTGTATCATGATATCACTAGCACGATATTTTAAAAAGCCAGTGTCCTGCCGAGGAATAGATAGGTGATTTTTTTGACTGAGCTAACCAGGAGAAACATGTAAAAAAATGAAATCAAAACAAATAAAAATAAACCTAGCTACCAAATCCTAACAACAGACAGGAATCGAAGCTGAGAAAACAGGCAAAGAGGTCAAACCAAATGAAACTTGCAAGAAGCATAAAAGCAAAGAATTTGTTTCTTCATTTTTTTATTTTTAAGATATTGTATCTGTAGATAACGAAAGGAGCTGCCAGCTGACCTTTACCTCCTAGAGGTAAACTCGACTACTAAGGAGGTACCGAGGGATTTGGAAATTGTAAAGGGAGAAGTACTGCTCAGATTAAATAAACTGAAATCAAACAAATCACCAGGACCGCATAATATTTATCCTCGAGTTCTTAAGGAGGCTAGTGAGTACATATATAAACCCTTGACACATATTTTTAGGAAGTCACTGCGCACTGGAGAGATTCCGAAGAACTGGAAAATGGCAAATATCTTCCCATTATATAAAAAGGGTGACAAGGCAGATCCAAGCAATTATAGACCAATAAGGTTAACATGCATCACAGGAAAATTAATGGAAGGAATTATTAAGGATAAGATTGAGCAACACCTGGCAAGGACAGGACTTATTCTGAATAGTCAGCATGGGTTCAGAAGAGGGAGGTCGTGTTTTACTAACATGCTGGAATTCTATGAGGAGGCAACAAAAGGATACGATCAAAGTGGAGCATATAATATTATTTATCTTGACTTTCAGAAAGCATTTGATAAGGTGCCACATGAGAGGTTGGGCATCAAATTAAAAGAAGTGGGAGTTCAGGGTGATATTTTTAGATGGGCGCAGAATTGGCTCAGACCCAGGAAGCAAAGAGTGATGATGCGAGGAACCTCATCAGAATTGGCCGATGTTAAGAGTGGTGTCCCACAGGGGGTCAGTGCTAGGGCCGCTGCTATTTTTAATATATATAAATGATTTACATAGGAATATAAGTAACAGGCTGGTTAAGTTTGCAGATGATACCAAGATAGGTGGATTAGCAGATAATTTGGAATCCGTTATATCATTATAGAAGGACTTGGATAGCATACAGGCTTGGGCAGATCTATGGCAGATGAAATGTAATGTCAGTAAATGTAAAGTATTACACATAGGAAGTAAAAATGTTAGGTTTGAATACACAATGGGCGGATGGAAAATCGAGAGTACACTTTCTGAGAAGAATTGAGGAGTCATAGTGGACTCTAAGTTATTGACTTCCCGACAGTGTTCAGAAGCCATTAAGAAGGCTAACAGAATGTTAGATTATATGGCACGATGTGTGGAGTAAAAGTCTAAGAAGGTTATGGTCAACCTTTATAATGCACTAGTGAGGCCTCATCTTGACTACTGTGTGCAGTTTTGGTCTCCAGGCTACAAAAAAGGACATAGCAGCGCTAGAAAAGGTCCAGAGAAGAGCGACTAGGCTGATTCTAGGGCTACAGGGGATGACTTATGAGGAAAGATTAAAAGAGCTGAGCCTTTTTAGTTTAAGCAAAAGAAGATTAAGAGGTGACATGATTGAAGTGTTTAAAATTATGAAGGGAATTAGTACAGTGGATTAAGATTGTTATTTTAAAATGAGTTCATCAAGAACATGTGGACACAGTTGGAAACTTGTTAAGGGTAGATTTCGCAAAAACAGCAGGAAGTTTTTCTTTACACAAAGAACGATAGACACTTGGAATAAGCTACCAAGTAGTATGGTAGACAGTAAGACTTTAGGGACTTTCAAAACTCAACGATGTTTTTTTGGAAGAAATAAGTGGATAGGACTGGCGAGTTTTGTTGGGCTGAATGGCCTGTTCTCATCTAGGTTGTTCTAGTGTTCTAATCCTGTCACAACGACTACCCACTACCCATGAAGCCCTAACCTCTGAAACATGGGATGTGGTGTTAACGATGGCTCTCAAATTGTTAGAAACAGAAGATCCTGGAAATAGTGGACATTAAGACGTTAGTAGTTTCAAAATAAAATTACACAAACTTAATTATGACAGGCAGTTCCATGCGTACCTACTCATCCCAGATTAGGACACCTAAAAGAAAAAAAAATAATTATTATTTCACATTGTTAGTTATGGAATTTACTAGTTCTGGTAGTTTCTTTTGCTTTCTGACTACAATTTACATCTCATGTTTCTTATGTCTAGTTACGTGTACCCCTTTTTGGATTTCAACTTACTGCTCTGCTCTTTGACTACAATTACAGCTATGCATCCTGAGCTTTGTCATTTAATTATGTCATGATCAGGAGTTCCAAACATGGTGAAAGAGTGTGACACTTCTAAATTAAACCACAAAAACAGCCTAGGATGTTTGCTGGCCAGCCCAGGAGAGGCTCAGTCAAAGCCATCCAGACCTTCAACTGCTACCAGCAGGTTTTGGCCTAGAGAGGCCTATGAAAGGAAAGCTAGCTTAAAAAGATTGAAAATGAAATCAAGTCCCAGGATTTACAAATATGCCTTACAAGGGAGGGAAACTATAAAAACCCTGGCCTATAAACAAAGGGCAACAATGAATCTTTATAACTGGAAAGTTTATTAACAAAAAAGACAGGAATGGTAAAAATGCCCAGAAGACCAATAAAGGATATGTATACAAGACAATCTAAAGGCAAACAAATCCAAAAAACAAATAAAAATAATCCAGCTCAAAGTACCTGGTGAAGAGTGTGGCTCTCCTCTGGAAGTTAGCTGTGAATGAGAAGTTTGCATAGGATTAGGTGGTTGATGGATGGACATCAAGGAAGGGTTAGGGAGAAAAGATTCCTGTGAAAGGATCAGTCTGCAAAATAGGGAAATTTTGATTCGTGACCTAAGGGAAAGATAGAGTGTTAGGGTATTAAGGGAGGATCAGTTTGTTTCATTATTGGGGTTCTTCTTAGAGTGGATGTTACAAGGTCTACTCCCAGACTGATTGAGTGCCCTCTCCACAATTTGAGAAGAGTATCCTTTGTCAATGAAGAAACCTCTCATTCTATGTCTTTCATCACTGTAGAGGCAGTGAACTCTAAGGGACCGTGAAAGATGCAGAGAGATTTTAGTATGGCAGGGACAGAAGGAGCTGCAGAGAAGGTAACTGTTTGAGTCTGTTGGCTTGAAACAGACAGAGGTTTTAAGTCCTAGAAAGCTTATAGAAAGGGTAATATCTAAAAATGGTAGAGTTTTGGTGGAAATGTTGACTGTAAAGCTGAGAGATGAATGGAAACTAGGAAAATCATTAATTAATTCTTGTAGCTGTATTCTGAAGCAAGCATCAGCACCAACATAATCATCAATTCATCTTTTACAAGGGTAGAAACCAAGCCTATGTAGGAACAAAAAGGATATGCCACTCAACTGATGAAGATGGTGGTAATACCACTGAAAAAAGTTATTATCAAAAGAGAAACTGAGGGTTAGAACCATTTCTGCCCATCTGATGAGTGTGTTTGTGGGATGATCCTGCACTGGATGTCTGTTGAATGCCTCTCTGAGGTCAATGAGAACTCCATTGTGAGGAAAGACTGAGTACAGAGAGGTAAAAATAAAGCAGTCAAGACAGTGAAACCTAAAACTGTCAAACAACTGGAGAGCATGGTTAATATCTTTTATGTTCGAAGGGAGACCATCATCTAGTGGTCTCATAAGAATGTCAAGAAAAGCTGAAATATGCATAGTGGAACAGCTGCATGCAGATAGAATAGTGCATCAGTTAATGCTTTTCAGGAATGCAATTTGCATTAAGCATTGTTTGCCAATAATGGAAGTCCCTTAGGGGAATCTATACTAATAAAAGGCAAAGCCCTCACTGACTCACTCACTCACTCACTGACTGACTGACTGACTCATCACTAATTCTCCAACTTCCCGTGTGGGTAGAAGGCTGAAATTTGGCAGGCTCATTCCTTACAGCTTACTTACAAAAGTTGGGCAGGTTTCATTTCGAAATTCTACGCATAATGGTCATAACTAGAAGCTATTTTTCTCCATTTGCTGTAATGGAGTTCAGCTGGAGGGGCGGAGTTTCGTATGACATCATCATGCCTCTCACGTAACCACGCATTATGTAGAAAGCCAGGAAGAGCTACAAAACGCGCTTTAGAAAACATGCATTATATAATTAAGAAGGCAGCGAAACAATTAGAAGCGAGCGAGTGACATATAAAACCATATTCAGCGCCTCACGTGAACTGACGCAGTGCGCAGACAAAAAGCAACAGTTCCAAAGAGTGCTGAACAAAAAACGAATTACACTGCTACGCTCAAATAGATAAACCACACGCCGTGGCGCGATAGTAGAGCATTCGCCTGTAGCGTCCACGTCCGAGGTTCGATTCACTAAGTATGTACGCGCGCTTCTCGATTTATTTTAACCTCACATCCCCTTAGTTTGAGACGTATGAAAACGCATGCGGTTAACGCAGAAAGACAGATCACCTATTGAAGCTTCATGAATAATGGATACTTTATTCGCGATCAATGATTGTTTTGGTAAAGCCATACTCAGTGTATTCATTAGATGAACGGTAAAAAAGTAAGAGCGAGGGGACGGTAACTTACTGAAGCACACAAGCAAAACCACAATAGCACGCGGGCTCGATGTACTGTAGTGCGCGTCAACTAGATCTGACTTGCGCGATCACATTCCAAAAAATATTTCTTTTCAAGTTCTATTTAGTCCATATGAGTCAAACTCAAGGCCCACGGCCACATCCGGCCCGGCGTGTAATTATATCCGGCCCGCGAGATCATTTTATATACTGTATTATTGTTAATAATGGCCCGGGGATATGAAGCGCTGGTAACACAATAAACTACAGATCCCATAATCCAGCGCTTCAGCTGCCTTGCCGAACACTTACCACGTTAATCAAGTCTAGCTTATGATGCTACAAGTTATTGCCAAGCTAGCCCACACGATGCCAAAGAGAAAAGGTGATTCTGAACATAGAGCCTTTAAAAACCGATGGGAGGCTGAGTATATGTTTACTGACATTGCCGGTAAACCCGTGTGTCTCATTTGTGGAATGTGTGTACAAAAACTGGGGTCTCCTTCCCAGCAAAAGTCGAGCAGCCGGCGCGCGCGCATAGCTGTGCCGGGATTTCAGACGGTGACTGCGCTTCTGCCTTAAGTCAAAGTGAGCACTTTTAATTTTTTTCATCCTCCCCCTGAGCTATAGCCCAGACAAGTGCAAACATGGGACCCTTTTTCTACACCACGGCAAAATAATATTAAGGCGATTCACACTTTCTTTTGCACGTATACGATTATGAGGTCCTCAGCTCGGATTATGAAGACACGCACACGAGTGAAGGACTGACAGTGCCATCACAGCCAATTAATGGCAGAGACATCTCACCAGTCTACACAAGACCCACCGCGACTGCCCCCAAAAGGCGATCATAACGTCACCGAACACATCTCTCTATACTATATAAAAGAAAAATGCAACTTTCCTTTCTTTACACCTTTTTTCATTTTATCCCAAACCAAAGCCTTTCTCTCTTAACACTGCAGAGGACACAAAACAATTTTTCTTTAATTACTGGTAATACCGTTAAGGCACATTACCAGAGGCAGAAATTTGAACGTTCACATAGAAAATGTAATTTCTATACCACAGCCGTCGTGTAGCGCCTTTCAAAAGGGATCAACTACCGAGAGATGATCCATATACATTTTAGCTGCTGTTAGTACTACTTACCTGTTCTGTTATACCGTCTTTTAAAATGTAGTTTACGCGCAACCACTCGAGTAGTGCTCAATGTACCTGTACTTCTTAAAACGTTAATGTTTTACTGTTTAATAACTAATAGACTATATTTTATTATTTTTCCCTTGCACTCAGTGACCAAAGCTATACACACATATATAGACACATACATATATATACACATATATATACCTGTGTGTATGTTTGTATGTATGTGTATATATATATATATATATACACACACACCTATCTACATTTTATATATATATATATACATATACACACACACACACATATATATAATTTGTGTGTGTGTATGTATGTATGTGTGTGTATGTATGATGTAGATAGATATGTATATATATATGTGTATATGTAGATATCTAATGTATATACATATGTATATATTTATATAGATATGAAGATATGTATATGTAGACTCAAAACTATTATGACAGCAGCAATCCAAGCTGTGAGAAAACAGTAAAAAGGAGGCGTGTCAGATGTCGTGGTACATTTTCTAATGCAGCTAGACGAAAACAACTTCGTGATGCTGCTGCCAAATACACAAAACAATTACTTTCACAATCATGTTACATTATTTTTCAAATGTTTCCTTTTCTTTTTCATAACTTCTTTAACACACGACATCGCTGAGAAGTGCAGTTATTTTGCTATATATATATATATATCACAGCGACACTCATAACAGTGACAAAACAATTACATTGACAATCATGTTACGTTATTTTCAAAATGTTTCCTTTTGTTTATCTTTCCTTCTTTAACACACTACTTCTCCGCTGCCAAGCGCGGTTATTTTGATATATATATATATAGATAGATAGATAGATATATATATATATATATATATATATATATATATATATATATATATAGATAGATATAGATATAGATATAGATATGGGAACAACACTCATATCAATGACAAAACAATTACATTAACAATCATGTTACGTTATTTTTTAAATTTTTCCTTTTCTTTTTCATATCTTCTTTAACACACTACTTCTCCGCTGCGAAGCGTGGGTATTCTGCTAGTAACTCAATAAAACTATCGTACTGTACTTAGAGGGGAATCTCAGCCCCACATCTTGCTTCATCAGTGAGGAAGGATTAGGCAAAATGCTGGCTCTGAGCAGGCAGAAAGTATTCTTTCTGACTTTGTAGCATTCCTCACAGAATCTAATTACCTTTAGCAATGGGCTGTGTTAGATTGACAAAGATGAAGACAGTCTGATTCGCAGAGGAAGCAGCCACTAATATTTCATGAAAATCATGAAAAATGCAACAGACTGCTTGCGCCCAAGGGAATGGCAGACGTTTCTTCAAGACTTGCTGCTTTAATAAAGAGCCCTGCGGGCAGAGACCAGGTCTTGTCTTTTTTGTGTACAACAGACAGTCTATCTCTTGTTACAAATGTTGCCTACGCTTCTAATAAATCTGAGTCCCTGCACAAATCCAAACGCTGAAGGTTTATTGCTTGATATAATCATATTACTTTGCTATCTTTTTGGATGTGCTTTCGCCAGAAGCCTTGTTTAGTTTCATCTGTATAAGACCAGTCACCTAAACAACAAGGTGCAAACACATATCAAGTAAGGAGTTTGATGATCATGATAGCTTTGGACTATTTTAAGGTGGCTCTGTAGATGGAAAAACCCATAAACATTCAATTAAATAATACAATATCTCAATTTTATTGGCCCCAAAATGACACTAGATCCCTGAAATGACCTCTCATGAATTCAGCAAACAAGCAAACAGAAATGACCTTCATTTAATAGTACAACTTTATAGCATGCACACCACCCAGAGAACCTCCAAAATACTGAACTATAGTGTGTATATATTGAGCACTGAGCCAAATTCCTCCACTATAAAAGAAAATAATTTTTAAAGATACAGTTACCTGGGCTGTAAGTTTTATTTGCTCTTGAACATTGGAACAATTGTAAAGAAAACAGGCCATTCTGCCGATCCAATTCATCTAGATTGTCAAGAAAGGTACTGTCATGCACTTGCGCATGGGAGACAGGTTAAGGGCTTAGGTGGTGGTAATAACCTGCAGAACCACAGGCTGGTGATGCGGTATAATGCCTTCTCTCTTCCCTCCTTGTAGAATGAAACCCTAACTGCCACTCCAGTGTTGATATTACATTTGTTGTGCACCCTCTTAGACCATACCCTTCCTGTTGAAGACCTACATATTCCAGAGGACCATCAACCTAGAACAGTTTGGTCTAGAACAATTGGCTGCAAAGATCTATCCGCACTTGTTTGATGTGCTATCATTGAATATACGGGGGTTCACCCAGGGTGGTGCTCCCCAACTCTTTACGTTTTTGATGTCACCTCTTTTACAGTACTATATCACATTTGAATAAGCACACATCAAATGCATTTATGTGGTAAAAATAGACAGATTGCCTTGTATTCTTAAAACTAATAAATATTTTGGGCTGTCTCCCTTAGAATGCAAAATGAATGCAGTTCACTTTGTGACACTGCTGTATGTTTTCTTCATAGAGTCCTTTGTTAAATTCTTCCAAGCTTCCTGCTTCAAGATATTTTTTGATTTGGTTAGTTTTTATTCGTCTTCCTGTCCAATTGATCCTGCACAGCTTCAGTTGTGTTGAAGTCAGTTCTCTGTACTGACCATTCTAATGCGATCAGTGTATTATTTGTGGAGTTCCTCTCCAAGTAGGACTTCATTGTGTTTGTAGTGCGTCTGAAGTTCTTATCGTGCATTGAGATGAAGTTTCAGATGATATGTCATTTTCCTGATACGTTATGATCAGTCTAAACTGATTATAGTTTTCAGCAGTCCTGTTTCCATCAATTGACAATATTCCTCTATACCTTTATATCATAGCTTTGCACAGATCACAAAAGAGTGGCCACCCTCTTTCATGGAAGGTTGCAGACAAACTTTTTCTATCACTGTCTACTTCCCTTGCACCTCCTTCCTATTCAAGGCTTGGCTACAGCAAACAATTGCTTAGAAGATAACCTGTTGTAAGCTTCCTTTACTGCCATGACTAAGAGACTACTGCAGACTCAACTCACCCCAGCAGCCATATACAGTATTCACCACAGTTCCTTCCTATTGCCTCTCTATTGTGGTACAGCCAGAGTTTAAATTATGGCTCAAATGTATTGCCTTTTTGTTTAGTCATTTTAATGCTTAAACATAATGTTTCATATGATGTTGTTAATTCTGTTTTTGGTTTTGTTTTGTTGTTATATTTTTGTAATATGATTTTTTATTAATTTTTGTTACTTATTTTTATTTTTAACTCTGTCATGCGGAGTGGATGCTGATGCACAAAGAGTCCAACTAGTGGGACACCAGATGGTTTCTGGTCCACTAGGCCTTATAGTATGGATGATTGACAGCCACTCCACAGTGTCTATTCGCCATCTCCCTGGCACAAGAACTCATATCCCAAAAATCTACCATCTTGTAGTATTCTGAAAAGACTACTCCACTTTATTTGCATGTTTTCTTTGTTTATTATTTCATCCAATTAACCAGGGTCATCAAAGTGGTGTCCCAACTCTTTTAAATACTTATTAATTTGTTGAATTACACCAATAGCCCATGTAGCTCAGCTAATCGCTACCTCATTGATCTAGATGTGCTGTTGTTGGAATTATATATTTTAGAGTTGCTATCTGAATCTTCAGCACTGCTCAATATTTTTTCTGGAATAGAAATGGGTGGAAGGTGAGGAAAATTGGGCAGGTTCCATTTAGCAAAGCTTCCAGCTTGAAAATATCAGAAAAAGTGTGTTGATTTTGAAGCATAATTGTGTGTAGAATGCAAATACATTATCTATGTATAAATCTTTAAGTTTTTTTAATTCAGAATATTTTCCAAACAAATACTGTGTAGGTTTGAGATAGTGAAAAAAGGTGGTTGTCTTGTAGAGGTGCAACAGACAAAAACTTTTCTGTCTTAAAGTACTTCCTATATTGGTTACATATTTTGAGTGAATGAAGAGCAGTTGGATTAGTGTATTAACGATAATTTGTATTTACTGGTGCACAGAGCATAGAATATAAAGAAGTAATACAAACTTTTAATTCTATTGCAGACCAGGCTTGAGTATGTTCATCAATTTGTGTTGAATGTCCATGTGTTTATGGCCTTTATATTTGCTGCCCAGTAATAAAACTTAAAGTTAGGTAGTGCCATGCCATCTTCTGCTTTAGGTCTTAGTAAAGTCGCCCTTTGGATGCATGGGTGCTTAGAATTCCAATAAATGAGGTTATGATTAAATTTCATTTCCTAAAACTGATTTGTGAATGTATATGGCTTTTTATATATAATGTTGTTGTATTTGTTAATGTATATGGCTTTGAAATAGAAAAAGAAGGATCTTCATCTTGACAGTATTGATTCACCATGCTAATGTGAGATGAAGGGTAGACCATCTGTTCAAGTCTTGTTTAATTTTTTTCCATACAGAGAGCATATTTTTGTTGAAAAAGAACTTTATATTTACTTGTAATATTTTGGCCTAGATATTTAAACTGACCTGCTAAAATACGTAAATGGGAAGGTGTCCAGTCTAATATTGTGTGTTAGGGAGTTCACTGGAAAAAGCACACTTTAATTCAAATTGATTTTGAGTCCAGATATCTTTTGAAAATCTACTAGTACTTTTAGGACTGCTGGCACAGATGTTTGTAGGTCAGATATATACAGTACCATATCATCTGCGTGTAGTGATATTTTCTGTTCAAGTACTTCACTGATAATCCACTTTATCTCTGATGCATTTTGAAAGTAAACAGCAAATGGTTCAATGGCAATTGAAAGGAGAACTAGTGACGAAGGCAACCTTGTCAAGTACCACATTCTAGTTTGAAGTAGTCTGGAATAATGTTAATACAAACCAAGGCTTCTGGACTAGTATAGAGTAATTTGAGAATATTGTTGTTGGAATTAAAGAAATTCGTGGAATATGGCTGGGGAACTTTGAGGAGAGGTCTGGAAACCAAATCCCCTGGTAGTTTTTTTATTTACAGGCTACTTCTGTTTCGGTCTGTTGGTTGCTCCGGGGTCAACTTATTAAAAAGTCAGTAGTCAATAGTGGCATAAACTGCTGCTGAAAAGGCTCCACCCACAGGGTTTCTCTCTAAAAACCCACCCACAGTTTCCTCTAGTCCATGCACTTTAAATGTTTCAGTTTGCAGTTTCCCATTTCCAGTATTGTATTAGAGAAATACATAAAATAAATATGAAAAGTTGGACAGAGAAAAAATAAGTTAAACAAAAGACATGGCACTGAGAGAAAATAGAAAGCTAAAACTTTTGTTATCAATTCAGGACCTCAGTAGCACAATACAGCTTAATAATTAGTTTGTAGGTTTTAATGAGCGTGGTGACAGAAGAGACAAACAGGCACACACATACAGTACATGTAGACATCTTTCTGTCATATTGACAATTGCATCACTATATACTGTAACAATAAAGAGAATTTAGATAATCATTGTATTCTATGTATATACTATGTGTTTAAGCAATGCGGTTACACTCTGGCAGAGGATGGTTACATTTTCATTTATACAATAACACGACTGTAGTTGTTTATTTAGACAAGCATTCAGAAGGTGGACATCGTGCAGCCTTATCTGTGGTTCTGCTGGAGGCTTGTCAATTCACCTAAACTGATTCAGGTGTTTTCAGTACTGAAATATGCACCCTCTGTGGTTCTTCATAGCTCTCCTAATGGCAGTCCTTTTCGCCTCCATTCGACACACCTTTTATTTTCAATGCATACTTTGTAATTCATATTTTCACAAAGGTAGCTGCCAATTCTTTCAAACTTACATCTTACAACTACAACACTATGATAATATCGTGGCATAACTGTGAGTAACCGAGAACACCTATGATAATGTGTAATCTGATTATACAGAAGATGTTTCCCTTGCAACAGGTTATGTTTGTTTTGCACAAATGGATTGTGCTCTTGCAGTGGGCACTTTATTGTAATCAGAAACTGTCATACCAAGTTAAAGAGAGCACTGCTACTCATTGCAATTCAATAATCCCTACCCCTACTTTGATCGCCACATTCATGAGCCATTGGATTACTTTAGAAATGTGACACTCACTGAACTGTCTAATTGTCCCCATCCATTTTTAAGCAAAATTCACTCATGGTTGTTTCGAGACGTATGTATTATGCATCTGGCTCTGTGAGACTAGTGCAAAAGAAAAGCAATAAATCCAGAAAAAAAGCAATACTCACAACAGGATTACACTCCACTCCAATACTTTCAAATGAACTGCAAGGAACTTGCTTTACAAGCCTGCATTTAATGGGATTGTGGGGGCGGATTGCTCTGATGGGGTATTGGTAGCCCAGTCTCTTAGGAGTTAACCCACAAGGTACAAGGAGATAGAAACTGCGTAATGAACAAATCTACCATAAAATGCATTATTAAACAAATAATAAAAATAAATAGCAGTATTAATATAGAAAATACTAATCAAGGAATCAAAAATTTAAAAAAATTGTTTAGATGCTACATGGGCTGGACCGGCATCTTGGCTAGAAGAGGGGATGGTTCCTTACCCAGACGAAAGGCTCCCAACAGGCAGATAGGCATCCCAGCCGGGGAGGAGAAGGGGATCAGACCTTGAAGGAAGGACCAGAAACTGGTAAGGAAAGTCTAGCAGAGCAGCCCTGCTGGGGACACTGGGTGCTGAAAAAAGGGCACTACAGGGTGACAAGCTCCCTGCTGTAATGGGGAAATAGGACTATCGACCTACTGTATGCAAACGTTAAAGACGCATACAGCGCCACCCCACTGCCTGCGCTTGGGAAAGCAGATCATAATCTGGTTCTGCTTTAGCCTCACTACAAACCAAGAGTGAGGGCGCTACCTACAACCACACGATCATTCAGGAAGTGGTCCCCTGAGGCAGAGCAGGATCTGAGAGACTGCTTTGGAACTACAGACTGGGATATACTGCTGTGTTCACATAGTGAGAACATTGAAGAGGCTGTTGACTGCACAACTGATTACCTCAACTTCTATTGTAGTTCCAGTAAGAACAGTACGCTGCTATGCTAAAAACAAGCCATGGATTACAAGTGACATCAAAGGCCTTTTGAACCAGAAGAAAAGGGCTTTTAAAGACGGTGATCAGCATGAGCTCAAGAGCGTGCAGATGGAACTCCGAGTCCAGCTCAGGGCAGCGAAGGAGCAGTACAGGAGAAAGCTGGAGCAGAAGTTGCAGAATAACAGCATGAAGGAAGTGTGGGATGGGATAAAGATCATCACAGCTCAAAGCGGGGTGCCACCATCGAGACAGACGTGGAGAGAGCAAACCAAATGAACAACTTCTTTAATAGGTTTGATCACCCTAACCCACTCTCATCTCGGAGTACTGCATCCTCCAACCATCCTTCTGTTGATAACAGCATAGGTGAGACATCCCCACCCACAATTACAGCAGCCCATGTGAGCAGAGAGCTGAGAAGACTTTGTGCCAGCAAAGCAGCGAGTCCAGACGGTGTATCGTCACGACTGCTGAAGGCCTGTGCGTTGGAACTGGGGAGTCCTCTACAGCACATCTTCAACCTGAGCCTGGAACAGGGGAGAGTCCCGAGGCTTTGGAAAACATCTTGTATCACCCCAGTCCCAAAGGTATCACGTCCTAGTGAGCTGAATGACTTCCGGCCTGTTGCTCTGATGTCACATGTGATGAAGACCATGGAGCGGCTGCTGCTTCAACACCTGAGGCCACAGGTCCACCACGCCCTCGACCCTCTGCAGTTCGCATACCAGGAAAAGGTGGGAGCGGAGGTTGCCATCATCTATATGCTACACCGATCCCTCACCTACTTGGACAGAGGCAGTGGTGCTGTTAGAATTATGTTTTTGGACTTCCCTAGCGCCTTCAAAACCATCCAACCTCTGCTCCTTAGAGACAAGCTGTCTGAGATGGGAGTAGACTCACACCTGGTGGCATGGATCGTGGACCATCTTACTGACAGACCTCAATATGTGCGTCTTGGGAACTGCAGGTCTGACATTGTGGTCAGCAACACAGGAGCGCCACAGGGGACTGTACTTTCTCCGGTCCTGTTCAGCCTATATACATCAGACTTCCAATACGACTTGGAGTCCTGCCACATGCAAATGTTTGCTGATGACACTGCTATTGTGGGCTGCATCAGGAGTGGGCAGGAGGAGGAGTACAGGAAGCTAATCAAAGACTTTGTTAAATGGTGCGATTTAAACCACTTACACCTTAACACCAGCAAGACCAAGGAGCTGGTGGTGGATTTTAGGAGGCCCAGGCCCCTCATGGACCCTGTGGTCATCAGAGGTGACTGTGTGCAGAGGGTGCAGACCTATAAATATCTGGGAGTGCAGCTAGATGATAAATTGGACTGGACTGCCAATACTGATGCTCTGTGTAAGAAAGGTCAGAGCCGACTATACTTTCTTAGAAGATTGGTGTCCTTCAACATCTGCAATAAGATGCTGCAGATGTTCTACCAGATGGTTGTGGCGAGTGCCCTCTTTTACGCGGTGGTTTGCTGGGGAGGCAGCATAAAGATGAAAGATGCCTCACGCCTGGACAAACTTGTTAAGAAGGGAGGCTCTATTGTAGGAGTAAAGTTGGACAGTTTAACATCTGTGGCAGAGCGACGGGCATTAAGCAAACTCCTGTCAATCATGAAGAATCCACTACATCCACTGAACAGTGTTATCTCCAGACAGAGAAGTAGTTTCAGTGACAGACTTTTGTCACTGTCCTGCTCCACTGACAGACTGAGGAGATCGTTCCTCCCCCACACTATGCGACTCTTCAATTCCACCCGGGGGAGTAAATGCTAACATTACTCAAAGTTATTGTCTGCTTTATTACTCAAAGTTATAAAGCTATTGTCTGCTTTTACATGCATTTTTATTACTATTTAATTTAATATTTTTTTTTTGTATCAGTATACTGCTGCTGGATTATCTATCTATCTATCTAATGGACTTTCATATGACCTGGAAGTGTTTCAATCAGGAAATGGTCCGGGCACTGGCAGTATTCCTGGTTCCTTAATAAAAAGGACCGCACCCCCTTAACCAGGTGAGTTGGAGCTGGGAGGACGTAGAGCAACACTTGACTGGAGGAGGGCAGTGCAATGGTGAGAGAATTGTGGTTTGTGTAAAGAAATTGCTTGTGCTTGTGCAACTTGGTGGAGGAATTGACGAATAAACCATCCTTCTTTTGAATCCGGGACACTTGGTGTGTCGTGTTTGGGGGTTTGAGGCTGACACTCCTAGGCTGAGGACAGCCCCTCAGTAATAACATGATGGTTGCCCCACCTCTTAGTGTTTCTCCCACAGAAAACAAGTAGCCTAAAAAACACACAATACCAAAAAACACAGAATAATGTTAATAAAACTGATATATTTACAGTAAACACATAAAAAATAAAACAAAGATGGCAAAAAACAGAAAATAAACAGTGGCCAGGGAACACACCCAGACTTTAACATAAGAAAATGTTCCAGTTATGTATAAAATTCCCAACCTAAATGTCAAATATCCAGCTTACACAGCAGATGTCTGCATTAAACAGAGCTCCGATCCAGCATCATTTACAATTCAATACCTGCTCTTATCTCGGCTTCAGATGTATGTTCAGTGACTCCAGTTAATTCTCTGTACATTAGAAAGCAAAAAACTACACAGCAATTTGTGACCACTTTCTGTAACCAGAATAATGATGTTGAAGAATGGAGAGGGAGAGAGAATAGGCATGAATACAGAGAACAGCATGATTTCCTCAACATATTGGTTTTATAGGCTTCATTTACACTAAGCTTTGCTAATTTCCATTTTATATACAAGTGTATTCCTTAGCATTGACTAAAAATCATTCCTGAATTTTAACATCTAGAAACTATCATTAGCTTTACTTAAAAAACTTAACATTTACAAAAGATTTAATGCCTCCAACAACTTATATTTTCTGTTTCTAGTAAGAAGAATATTTAGCATAGAAGACAAGCATGTGCCATATGAGCTAGATATAACTGCTCCTATACATTGCCTAGAGAATGTTGTATAAATTAAACTTCCTGTACAGTTGTGTTCAAAAACATAGCAGTACAGCATTGGTAAACTGATGAACGACTGTTACTAGCAGCAGTGATATTTCTGCATGGTAATTAAATAATTTACTTCTAGATGTAGTAGTGTAATAGAAAAACAACAGAGCCAACTGTCAAGAAATACATATTGCTTGTTGTGAGTAATTGACTCATTCATTGTTCAAAATAATTGCAGTGTGGAGTTTAATTAGAGAATTCATTCATTCTGTGAAAAAACAGGTGTCATTAATTGTTCTTTATTAAGGAAGAAGGGAAGAAAATGTTTCACACATTGTTATAATATTTATTTCCTTCTGAATTGCTAAGTAAAATGGTCCGTTCCAAACATTGTAAAAAGCTGATCGGAATGGGGAAAATGTATAAAGAAGTGCAGCAAATTATAGGATGCTCTCAAATGTTAGACTGATCTCAAATGCTGAAGAAAATGAGAAATTAATGTTAAAACAGATCAAAGAATAGTCAGAATGGCAAACATTCAGTCAATCATCACCTCCAGAAAGATCAAAGATGATTTAAAATTACCTGTAAGTACTGTTACAATCAGAAAATGTTTCTGCAATATATAAAACCATTTTACAGTTCCTTCCTTTCAAAGATCCAAGAGTACAGTGGGAGGGGTATCTCTCACTCCATATTTCAGAAAAGGAATGGAAGGTAGCAATGCAGAGAATCCACTTGAGTTCCATATGCACAAAACATACAGTTATTCAACTCAAAATTATATATCAAGCACATCTGTCACGCTTAAATTTGTCCAAAATTTTTTCAGGGTGAGATCCAACCTTCAAATGTTGCAATCAAGTTCTAGCCTCATTGGGCCACATGTTTTGGGCCTGCACCAAATTAACATCATTCTGGACCAAAATCTTTAAATGCCTATCTGACAGCCTTGGTGTCACTATCCCTCCTAATCCATTTACAGCTGTGTTTGGTGTACTCCCAGATGGTCTTAAAGTGGAGAAGGACAAACAAACTGTAATTGCCCTTACTACACTATTGGCACGTAGACTTATCTTTGTCAAGTGGAAGAATTCTAACTTTCCTCTTTTAAGTCAGTGGATAGCTGATGTTATATACTATTTGAAATTGGAAAAAAATCTAATTCGCAATTAGAGGATCTGTGCAGAACATTTTCAAAACCTGGCAGGATCTAATCAATAAAATTTTAGAATAAGCTTTTAAAGCACCGAGGAAGCAGATTCTCACCCCTTTTTTCTTCTCCATTTATCTTTATTCACTTATTAATTAATCTATTTACTTATTTTTACTAGCTTTAAGTTTTACTCTGTTGGTCTAACTCTCTTTCTCACTGGTGGGGGTTGATTTGTTTTCAATCCTATTTTTGTAAAAATTGATTTATTTGTATGGAATGTTGTGTGATTTCAATAAAATCAATAAAACCAAAAAAAAGAAAATGTTTGATCGAAGCTAAGCTATTACCAAGAGGCCCCCTTTAAGCACCATTGTTGAAAAAAATGGCATGTGCAGAATCATTAAATTTTGCCAAGGAACACATCAATTGGCCCAAAGAGAAATGGCGTAACATTCTGTGGATTGTTGATAGTAAAATTTTCATTTTCAGGTATAGCAGGCATATACAGTAGGTCAGAGAACCCTTGGGTACTGAATTTAAGCCACAGTACGCTGTGAAGACAATGAAGCATGGTGGTGTGAAATTCACACTGCGGTGTTGGGCCTATTTATCATATACCAGGAAGCATGGATCAGTCTGAATACATCAAAATACTTGAAGATATTATATTGTCATGTGTCAAAGAAGGAAACTACATACAACTAAATACATACAACTAGCTCAGTTTGAGTTTGAAGAGAAAAATGTTGACACAGCTATGACTTGATAAAATACGTTAATTCTTTGAATTGGAATTGAATGTGTAATGTTTCAACTACATTTGAAATATGGAAATAAAAGCTATTAACTGTTTCAGAGCAGTTGTTGACTTTTGTTGAAATTCAGGGGTAGAGGACGGTTATCATGTGTAAACTGCAACAAAACTTTCAATTACATTTTAGTTAGACTGTCATTGCTAGAATGAAAGTTAGCTTTGTTGATCGATTCCCTGCGCTTGCATGAGTAGTGTAGAGCAAACTACCTCTAAAACTGCATCAACATCTGGCGAGAGACCAAAGTGAATGTGCAAAGTAAAATACTCTGTGGACGATGTTTTGTGTATTAGAATCCAATTTTGATGCAAGTGATTGGAGATGGAGATCAAAAATGAAAGTGAAGAAACGTCAGCTGATCGCTTCCCAGCTGATCGTGGTGCTGCACACATTCGTGTAGCTAATGTGCCTACAGCAACTTTCGTCTGGAAGGACCACCACTTACAATGACAAGAGGTATAGACCAGATTGTGTTGCACTGCAATTGCCACTGCCACTCACCTGTCAGGCGAAGAGAGGTGGGCAGCCAGCCAGCCTGCCATGCATTCCTGCTGGCCATCGACCCGCCCCAGTACAGCCGCTGCTGCAGAGACGTCAAACAGGTGCCAACAGCAGCCACGGCATGCAGCAACATTCATTTATGTGTGCTTCATGTGCTTTTCAGAAAACAAAGTTTTTTTGGAAAAAATATTCAGTCCCCAAAAAGTTAAAATATTTTCACCTTATTCACCTTTTAATGCACTGCTATTTCTTTGAACACAACTGTATGTGATATCAAACAAATTTTATATGTGTATTTTGGTCTGTTTTGTTGTTGTTTTTTTTTGCTTTCAAGATTCCATCATTATTGTTTATTTCTCATTTGGATTTGTTATGACAAAGTTTAATTTTCCTCCTGTCTCATTTTATTTTTTTTACATACAGTAGTATATTTTGAATGCTTCAAGTCACTGGGATCATTGGGCTGATGAAGTCTTGGAAGTGATGCTATTAATGTGGCGATGGTTTAACAATTGATACTTCCAGAATGTAAAACAAATACTTTGTTATAAAACTTACAGAGATTTCGTTTTAGTCAATTTCAAGTCTCTCCTTGAGATGCAGTCTACTTGTCCCAGAGTTTCAGTCATTCCTGTAAAAAATTCCTATACTCATCTTTTGTTACCATCAATGTGGGCCCCAGAATTGGAGCTCTCTGAGTGCAATGATCTGTATTCCATTTACTTATCGCCAGTTTGTGGTCATTTGTTGTATTTTGTTTGTGGTATTCTTTCCGTCTTACACCTTTGTTGTTTGAGGTATAGTGGCACACTGGTTAGCGCTGCTGCCTCACAGCTCAGGGGTCCAGCATAGTTGGCAGAAACTTCTGTAGCCCTCAGAGACATTTAAAACACCACTGCACCATTTGTGAAGTTTGGTAAAGTTCCCGAACATTTAATTGATTTTGCCATGAAGTCAACTCTGCAGGGTTCGCTCATCACTAATGATGGCCCAATCTTGTATTAATGGTTTGTTCCCATTTCCTAAATTTTTTCATTACAATTCCTACTATCTCTTCCTGGCTCAGTATATAACCAAATCATTAGAATTAAAAGTTGCTTGAGTATAGATCTCTTGTGAGTCTTCTACTTTTAAAGTTAGGAGACTTATTGAACGTGTGTCCAATAAAATTGAGTTTCTCACAGTTCCTGGTGGTTCATTTTTAATGCGCTGAGGAGTCAATGACGTTAGTTGTGTTTTTGGGATTTTCTGTATTTTTTGATCTTCTGCTCTGTTTTTGACCATTCTGTTGATTTTTGTATTGGGACTTACTTATTTTAGAATTGCAGGCCTTATATGCCTTTTGTGTTCTTCAGAGCATCACAGTGTAACAGAGCTTTTTGTGAAATAAATCTTTTATTTTATAAAGATTCTGTGTTTGCCTTTATATCTAACCTGGGGTTTGATGGTAAATCTCCTCCCTAGAGGGCATTTTTGGAAGTGTTTTGGAATTCTTTAGTATTCTCAGTTCATAACAGAGTTGATATGAGAATTAATTAAATAATGATTTTGAAAACAATAAGACAGGGCATTTACTTATAAAAGGGGGGTCATAATAATTAATATTTTGAACTTTATCTGTGCCCTCCTCCGTATTAGGAATGCTAAGACTGGTTGTAGCTGTACTACCAGAATAATTGATTTGAAAGTGCTATATTACTGTCAGGAGGATGGTGGGATGGGAACCTGCCTTATGTAAGGCAGAATCTTACAGTAATCTTTTATGTTTTCTTCCCAATAAAGTGAAGATTGTTTTCCTTATTAAGCTAATTAAACATAGTCCTTATAGTAATATTTTAGTTTATTATTCTCATGTCAGAACATTACCTTATAAAATAACTCATGTCTCACATTTGCTTTATTGAGATGTGCTGGCCATACATTTGTCAGTAGGGGTCACTTAGCATCACATTTTTAAAATTTTTGCGATTTATAAATCTGTTACCTTGTATTTTATTGTGAGAAATGAGTGATGTTTTAATGATTACTGTTTTTATTATGTGACTTTTATGCAAGGGTGGTGTTTTATTGTGAAGACCAGTTTCTTTGCTAAGTAGATCCTCTCATATGTCTTCTGTGAAAGAAAGTAAAGAGGATCAAGGGGTGATGTATTTTATTTAAAGGTAATATAGTTATTGTATATGAAATGTTTTTGTATGTTTTAAAATCTAGCATTTACCTTAGACATAGCATGAAGAGACTGTTGCAACGGTTGATTGTTTAACAACCGTATTAGAAAACTAGATGAAAGTTGTGCAAGCAACAAAGAGATAGAATGTTCTAGGTGGTGCTAAAAGAAAGTGGCAACTGTAAGATTTGACAGTTGTTATATACACAGTAATTCAGTAAAAGGATAAAGCTGAACTTAACAAGTATTGAGTAGAACAAGATTGTAGTGGAATGAGACTTTTATTTAGGTGTATAAGCTTACAAACCAATCAGAGTAAATGTCAGTTGAAGTGTAAGCATTAATGCAGCACTGTTATGTAAATTCAGTTGTCTATAAATATGTGACTCTGACTTTGCTCAGGGTTCATACCTCAGCACAGTGGTTCTCAAACTGGGGGGGGTCGGGTGTGAAGTAATAAAAAGGGGTGCGCAAAGATGTGAAAAAAAGAAAACAAGAATCGAAAATATGAAAAATACATCTATTGAAACCAAAACAAATTAACTTAAAATACATTCTGATACTAGAAAAATAAATATAGAGTTAGATAAATGTTGATAAAAGTTAAGTAGGCATAATAAAATATGCATCTATGATATATCATTAATTAAAAAAGAACAAATTGGTATTAGTGGGCTCCTTTCAAAAAAACGTTAGGGGGGGGGGCGATTAAAGCTGTTATGAAAACTCGGGTCACTTAAAGGTTGAGAAACACTGCCTTAACAGACTGCTGTGATAGGGTGCATCCTCTCCATGAAGAGAAAGTAAAGATGCATGAACAAGCATCCTCCTGCCTGATTTCTGATTTACAAAATATATAGTAATTTCTTTTAATTCTTCCACACTTCCACCACAACTCTTGTTCTCTTCCTGTTGTACTCACTTGACCTGGAAGTAGACACAGCCTAGAGGTGCAGTGCACTTGCACCTGGGATTACAGATCCAACTGCATCCAGGAACTGACTGCTGCTTCAATTATATCCCAAGTGGCAGGATACAGAAAATACTAAATCCAACCAAGGGGTGCAGGTAATAAACTTTTATTCATTCATTATAGTCTTTAACATTCTTAAATACCCCTAATGTACCAAAAGCACAAGAAAGAGTAAATGAGTCAATACAAACTGGATATTTCAGGATCAGTCATAGACCATGCCATTCAGTCTCTTAAGGTTACATTGCTGCTTCTCACTGCATGGGTCTTCTTGGTGGCCGTGTTCTTCCTGCTTCTGCTTCTTCCTAGTCCTCCTCCTTGTTGGTTCTTCTTTAAGATGGTGACTTTTTGATGCTTGTCAGGGCACCACTAGCCCACTCTCTGTCCAATGTCATTTTGATAGACCATATCAGCACATGTTCACAAAGTGTGCGTGCATGAAGGTAACCAGTGGATCAGGTACTTCATTTTTTGCACATTTGAAAAATTCAGAAAAGCAACCATTTTACTATTAAAGTTTGGACCTTTAATCTTGACAGATTGCCACTTTGCAGTAAACATTTCCAACTACTGTTACAAAGATCAAACGTTCATTAAAAACAAAATAACTTGCAGTATATCATTATGAAATATCGTCTATGATCCTTCTTAACACTTGACAGCATAAGAAAAGTTTGAATTAGCGTTAAGCTGCCCTAATTTGTGGTGTTCATAAAAAATGTAAAGATTTGATTTATGAGGTAGAAGTATGTAATAAACAAGAATAGTTGCATCAATATGTGAAATATTAAAATGTGTGCTTAAGTTCAAATATTTAAAGTGTGATAGCGGTTCATAGAGTGCTAGATCCCTAGTAAAGGATCAGAAATCAAAAAATAGCATCACAATTATACCCCACATGCTTATATTTCAAATTTGCCATTTTTAACCTTTTGAACGAGGCCCTTTAAAGGCTATGACCACTGGTAAAAAATCAAATATCAAAAATATTATACCTTTAAATACCATATGACACTCCACATGCCTTAATTACCAATACCCTTTTTTATTTTATGAAAAAATAAAATTATTTTATTTTAACCCATCATCGTATCCTATTAGGGGATGGGGTGGGTTGAGGTGGCAATCACAACTTCAAGTCGTTTGATTATTATTACTGAAGACACTGATTGGTATACTCTTTACCATAAGGGGGTAATTACGTTTACAAAATATGATCAAAAATGGCCTACAAATTAGGGTTTTTCTTGGCCTTGAGGGCTAAAATTATGTGGTCGTGGTGGTGTGTGTATGTGTGGGTGGGGGAGTGCTAAAAATATGATGTCTTTCATAACTAGACATGAAGATGAGTTGAACGTTATGTCATGTGTGGAGGGTTCTTGTACTGTCACGAATAATGAGTGCTGGCCAAACAAAAACGGAAGTAACTTTGAAGCGTTAAAAATCTGAACACAATTAAATCACATTCCTCTACATATGGCATGGAAAAGACTTTGCATGTTTTCCTCATACCTGCGTGTTTATCTTCAGATAGTCTGGTTTTCCTTTAATATCCAGAAGCATGAGCGTAATAGATCAATTGATAAATTGGAACAGTCCTCTTATCAATGATGGTGGGTCTGTGTGTGACAGTGCCCTGTAATGGAATGGCAGACTGTCTAAGTCTGGTACCTGCTTTGTGCCACCGTGGATATTATGGACTGCTTGACTCTGAAATGGATAAAGCAGGTATGCAAAAAGAATGAGTAAAGTACTTTTTTCAAATCATATTACTGCTAAATTTTCAGTTTTTTTTATTTCACATGATGCCTGGTCATTTGATGAATTGTGCTTATTTTGTGTATTTGCCGCAAGGTTGTATTTTTATTACAATTTGCAGTTGTATTATTTTATACACTTAACTGTGACTTTATTAGGTACACCTTGTTAGTACCAGGTTGGACCCTCTTTTGCCTTCAAAACTGGCATAATTCTTTGTGGCGTAAATTAAACAAGGTGCAGGAAACAATCCTCAGGAATTCCAGCCCATATTGACACAACAGCTACTGCAGATTTTCTGGCTGCACATCCATGATGAGAATTTCCCGTTCCACCACATCCCAAAGGTACTCTACTGGATTGAGATGTGGCGACTCTGGAGACCATTGGAGAACAGTGAACTCACTGTCATGTTAAGAAACCAGTTTGAGATGATTTGAGCTCTGTGACATGGTGCGTTATCCTGCTGGATTTAGCCATCAGAAGATTGGTACACTGAGGTCATAAAGGGATGGAAATGGTCAGCAACAACATTCAGGTAGGCTGTGGCATTTAACTGATGCTCAGTGGATACTAAGGGGACCAAAGTGTGCCAAGAAAATATGCCACACACCATTATACCACCAACCCCTGCCTGAACCATAGATAAAAATGGATCCATGCTTTCATGTAGTTGAGCTCAAATTCTGAACCTGCCATCTGAATGTTGCAGCAGAATTCCAGACTCATCAGACCAGGCAACATTTTCCCAATCTCTTACTGTCCAGTTTTGGTGAGCCTGTGTGAATTGTAGCTGCAGTTGCCTGTTCTTAACTGACAAGAGTGGCACCTGGCGTGATCTCCTGCTGCTGTAGCTCATCTGCTTCAAGGTTCAACATGTGTGTTCAGAGATGCTCTTCTACAAACCTCTGTTGTGTGTTTATTTGAGTTACTGGTGCCTTTTTTTCAGCTTTAACTAGTCTGGCCATTCTTCTCTGGCCTCTGGCATCAACAAGGCATTTTCGCCCAGATAACTGCCACTCCCTGGATATTTTCCTTTTTTCATACAACTCTCTGTAACGCATAGAGATGGTTGGGTGTTAAAATCCCAGTATATCAGCAGCTTCTGAAGCACTCAGACCAGCCCGTTTGGCACCAACAATCATGCTACGTTCAAAGGCACTTCAGTCACCTGTCTTCCCATTCTGATGCTCGGTTTGAACTTCAGCAGGTTGTCTTGACAATGTCTACATGCCAAAATGCACTGAACTGCTGCCGTGTGATTAGCTGAATAGATATTTGCGTTTACAAGCAGTTTTAAAGGTGTACCTAATAAAGTGGCTGGTGAATGTATATACACTACTCTAAATTCAGAATTATGACTAAAAATGTTTGAAGTTTTATTTTTTTCCAGGATTTAATGACTAAAGTGAGACAGAAGGTGGGAAGTGTGAGAAGTATGAATTGTAAGGGACGAAGGAGCACCTGGGCAATGAAACACACAGAGAAACATCTCATACTGAGAGTGCAACCACCTAAGCTGGCTTCTGAGCCACAGCCAACCAGCAGGCCAGACTGGTAGGTTCTACAAATACTAGCATGTGTATTGTAACCCCCATGTACCCCAGCACTCTCTGTTCTCAGTCCGTTTCACCATATACAGTAGCTGCCAGTTCTTCTGGAGACCATCTTATCATCCTTACATTAGATGAGACTTAGGCTGCAGCAGCAGGCACCTGATTACTATATATGGACATCACTAAGGGTAGACTCGGTCAGTGGTGTGTATCTCAGAGAAATCACTTTGTGCCCCTCCACTTAGTCAGCTTCAGTTTTAAATGAACATTACAAGCCTTGAAAGGTTTACTTTCCGTTATAAAACAGCAGCTCAGCTCATTAAATTACTCATCTTATTTCCCTTTAAAAGGATATCACCTTAAAAAAATTAGATGGGAAGTGACATTAAGTGTATTTTGACATGTTTCCATTGTTTAATGACAGCTATTTCATAAAAAATAGGCTTTTACAAAGTATGTCATTTAATAAAACACCAAGCATGTTCTCATTGTCCTAATGGGAGCAACAAAGTATGGATTTTATTGGCTGTGTTTAAAGGCTGCTGCGCCCATCGTCTGTATCTGCTGTTATCAAAATGTGAATAAAAACATTAGCTGCTTATGGCTAAACCTTGCAGACAAAAATGCATAATGTTTTTGTTAGATTCATCTGCATTTTAAAAAAATGATTTTTTTGGTATTTATAAAATTCACCACTATATGGTTACTACGTTCCCTTAACTTAGAAACAAGTATATTTTGTAACCACATTGGAAGCATCATGTCATTTTCTCATATGCTGAGCTGTCACCTGTTGCACAGCTGCACTCGGGTCCTAATTTGGGATCCTGAGGTGGTTCGTCATGTGGTGGGTGCAGCAATGCGCTGTCTCAGTGCATACTACCAAACTCTCTCCCCTCTCTTACTCCAGACTGGGGATCTTATCACAGCTAGCACAATGCAGGATGCCAGTTTATCTCGGGGTGAACACACACATGCACGCACACATGCACACACACACAAATATGGAGGAAAGGTGCTGAAGATACACATAGGGCAAGAGATAGCAAATACTTTTTATTCCTTCTGTTACCTGTCTTCAATAGGTACCATGGCTCGTACATACTGTATATAAAATGCTAAGCTCCATCTGTCTGTCACACAATTAAGAGATATTCTTTGCAATTTGTGGGGTTACAGGCTCTGATGTCACCATCTGTGAATATGTTTTGGGCCTGTGATTACTGTTGTAACAGGAGAACGGGCATCCCATCTGGGAAGGAGGAGGATTCATTACCTGGACAGGAGGCCAGAGCACAACGGCAAATTAATTAGCCAGCTGGAAGGAGACATAACTTTGCGCCCGGCTGATATCATTTAATGGACGGACTACTAGAAGCCAAGAATCGTGAGCTGTTCTATCCTCCATACGCCAGTTGGTGGCAGTGATTCTTGTATAAGAAACCAGTTGGGACACCCGCAGGGGTAGTTTTGATATTGACCCCCCACCCATCACTTTTTCTATGGCCTAGAAGTGCTTCCTGGAAGCATTCCCAAGTCTAGCATAAAAGATAATCCATTGCCTCACATTAACGAGTCAGAGTCAGGAGGCAGCAGGCAACACTCAGCAGAGGGAGTAAGGAGGAAGAATTGTTTGGTTATTTTGTATTTACAGTATTTTATAATTGTGGTCAATATTTGGAGAAGCGTTTGTGAAAGAATTGGCATCTGTGAATAAAAATTTTTTTTTTCTATTCTAAAAACATGTTGGGGATTACTGCCTTGGGTTTGGGGCTCATTGGCGCGCCCTTGTGGTCACACTGTATGGTCTAAGTTTATCGCATTAAATAAAATGCAAAAAGTTGCAGAAACACAAGATAGAATGATCACCGCACGAGCAAATCACTTGTGTGATGCTTGCTGTGGAAACAAAGATGCATGGTGTGGAGCAGTTCTTTAGTGAACTATAACAACTCTTTGTGCAAACAATGGCTTCCTGGCCTCAGTCCTAAGTACACTTCCTCCTTAATTTCCACTGATGTCCTCAAGCACATGATTCTACCGTATGATTCATCCTTAAGCTGAAAGAATTTTGCTGGATCTACCTGTGTTTGGTCCCCTCACAGTCTGCTCTACTAGGCACTAAATAGGTTTCATTCTCTAATTTTTCTTGCAGTATTCATTCTTTTGTCTGGTGACACCACATATCCTTGCTCCCTATTATTATTGCAAACTTGCTTAGACCTTTTCTCTAATTTTCTTATATTCGCTAAACTTTGTTGGAAAGACTGCAGGGACAGATAATGTACCTGATCGTGTGCTCAGGGTATGTGTTGACCAGCTAGCACAGGTAATCACTGGCATCTTTAACACTTCTCTAAAATAGGTTGTCTTTTCATTATCATCTATCTATCTATCTATCTATCTATCTATCTATCTATCTATCTATC
>JANRMT010062848.1:12261916-12313532 GCA_026402145.1 Polypterus bichir lapradei
ATCTATCTATCTATCTATCTATCTATCTATCTATCTATCTATCTATCTATCTATCTATCTATCTATCTAGAGGTCAGTGAAGATCCGTTACCTGTTAAAACACAGATGGGTATGGGCATCTGTTGTTTAATTTATTCTTCTGTTTCACTTTTTGATAATACACAATGTTTTCCCTTTAACTGGACTTCTCTAGTGTAATTCTTAGCTCAGGACTGACTCTTGAGTGCCCCCTGAAGTTCGCACTGCTCTTTTCTATCACAGAGGCTTGTAAATGATGTCTGGCTCTCAGATATTGTTCTTGCATAGTTTGATTCGAATCAAATGAATTTCAGTATGTACACAAACGTGATGAGGGCACAAGACCATGAGGTTCAGAAACTGGATTTGGTGTCCCTCAATGCACAGCTCTAGCCCTGTTAAGTGTTTTCACTTTACATGCTACTACTAGGAAGTGTTGTTTGAAAGCATAAACACTCATTTGTTTTACTCATATGTAAATAATGTCCAGCTACATCTTTCTGTAAAGGCCAAAAGATATTTATCTATCCTTAAATAGTTGTGGCGATGAGTTAAATAACTGAAAGAGTGAAAATGTCTTGTCTTTAAATACTGAAAAGGTTATTATTTGGTAAGAATAATGCACACAGCTACAAGGTCCTATCACTTATTAACCAGAGTAATCTAAACATTAGTTTTACTTGCTAATTATTATGTTATTTTTAACACCATCTATTTTTTGCCACATACATTGAACTTGAACTTTATTGCCAGGCAACGTACTTGTTTCAAGATGGGTGCATTAGATAAGGACTCAGAAGACCAAAAAAGAATTCCTCTCAGTCCTTGCTTTTGGTGAGCAATAACATTTCCTTGATGGTAATAACTGGAAGAGTAGGTTACTAGGCAGAGTGTAGTCACTGATTACATTTCTAGCAGGTTCCCTTACCCTGTGATGCATAGAAGACTCAATAGGGTTGAGTTTCAAGCCGAGGGTCCTTTCTGCTATCTGGATGACACGCTGTGGTTTGTGATTTAAGTGGGCAAATATATTGCCATGTCTGTGATGGAGCAAGTGAAGACACTTTCAATAACAGCTCTACAAAAATGTTCCAGTGCTGATTGGGGCAGATAAAACTTTTCACTTTGACAAAGTAAAAATCATACATTGTTGAGCTTTTTTGATAAAAGAAGTTGCATTTCCAACCCAGTTCAGACAGTGAGTGACAGTAGAACACAAACATTAAGAGACGCATAAGTGTCCAAGGATTATTGTGAGAGAACAACATGATCAGGGATCAGATTTATAAAACTGCTGTATGCACAAAATGAAATGTGCATATGCAGCTTACCACACAAAAGTCATGATTTATAAAAGAAGACTTGACAGGAGAATGTGTGTATAATTACAGAAACTCCAACCCATTCATATACAGCATTTTGGAGAAACTGGAAATGCTGACGCCTTTGATAAAGTAGGAAAATGCCAAACCAGCTAATAACAACTCACGTGTATAATAATTTACTGTATATCACCAAACGTTATTAGAATGTGCATTGATGTGACAAACATAATAGACCTGCAAAGTGATGATTATGATGTTGTAATGAAAAAGGCAAACAATCATAAAGATTTAGGACACCCAAAGGCCAAACCTATATATTATAAATAAAACACCAGGTATAAACATGTCAGAAAATAACAATAAATGTTGTGTCCATGCGAGTTTCCAAACAGACTGATTCAAGATGACAGAGCTTCAGGAATTAAAGACTCCTGACAGGAAGGGGCAGGTCCAGGCCGGTGGACACAAATGGAAGACTGACAGCCATTCCACCTCTCACACCACTTCTGTTGTCCACCCTCCTAGAAATTGCCCTTCCTGCCTGGAAGCCATATGATCAGCAACCTTTCTGGAGTTAGTTATTTTTGGAACTCGTGTCTGAAAAGACATTTCCGCAACTTTGTTAGTCTTCATTTGTTTTGTGCACACATTCTCCAGTTTGATGTACACCTTTCATGTTGTTGTGTCTTCTTTTACAACTGGCATTGCACTATTATTGTAAACATGTGTAAATGCTTTGCATTTTTACTCAGTAAAGGGTGCTATATAAGAATGAATTAAAGGACTTCCTCAGGAGATGATTAAGTTGAAATTCAAATGACATGGGTTTCCCTTTAGTTATTATTTGTGTAAGAAATTCCTACTTTTCTTTGTGATTTATAATGCAGTACGATAACTCATCGGAATGAAGTTTGTGATCATCCAGCACCTTATGAAAATCCAATGAGGCTTTCCAAACCTCACCACCAATAGTACTGTACAGATCATGATAATAACACCATAATAACATCTCTCTTTCCGCTTTACTTCCATTGCCTCTCACCAAGTTGCTATTTCCACCTACTTGATTGTAATTTTTATTGTCTCATCGCAAACCACCTGTCAAAGTTACCCCTACTGTGAGGGAACCTCCATTATGCAAATGACGAAGTCAGTCTGGGACTGCGGCACTGTGAGGAGGATGCACTTTGATGCTGTCCTCTTTTCTCACTCACCTTATCCATCTGCTGCCAGGCTTCAGAGTACTTTCATTTATTAAATTACTGATAAATTACATTAATTTAGTTTACTTTTGGTGTGGAAATTTGTTGAAAACAAAGGATAAAAAAATCATACAGTAATGTCTTGGAAATAAACATGATGATAAAAGCAGCTCCTTATTCATTAGTGGGACACCATGGCACAGAAGGCATTAAAATAAATTAAGACCACGTGCCAGGCCTGGCATATCTGGTCCCAAGGAGCTGCAGTGTCTGAGTTTCATTTTATTAATATATGAACACTGAGACTTTGGAAAAAATGCTAAATTTTCTTATGGAGATTTGCTGGTTTTAACTGAAACAAGGTGGCCTCTACGGAGCAGGGTTGAGGGGAACTGAAAAATAGGATTATTCAGAAAGTGGGAAGCAATATATTTAAAGTTATTTATGTTTCTTTATGAAAATGATGACCTGTGTACTTTTTGAACACATAATAGAGGTATGGAGTCAGCTGACACTTTATTAGGTACTCTCATCTCATACTGGGCAGCCCCTTTCTTTACTGAATGCCCTGAAGCTTCAAGATGAAGATACATCAAGGTGCTGGGATGATTCATCACGATCATGGTTCAATAGAAATCCCAAGTTCCTCAAGATTTTTAGTCCACACATTCAAGCTGTGAACTTCCCATTTCACTTCACCTATGACACAGCATAATGAGATCTGGAGATCCTGCAGGTCATTGAAGTAAACTAATATCAATGTCATGTTCATTCTATCAACAGGTGGAGGTCACAGTGTTATTAAGATGATTGTTTTTTTGTTATGGCATGCTGTGCAGTACTCTAAAGTGTTCTTTATGACTGATAGATGTTATCAATCATCATTCATGCCATGAACAAAATTTGAACACAGTTGTATTGTGGTCCTTTGAGAAGCAGAATGGTCCATCTCACAATCTATGGAATAAATTGAACAAGAGGTATCCAGAGTGTATTGGTGTTGGTGATGATGGGAAGAGGAATGTACCCACAACATAAGACATAGACAGCCCAGATATACAGATGATTGTCAAAGCTGACACATCCAAAGAAATGATGCAGAAGACTGAATGACCATAGCGGCACGAATTACAGCCACTTTCAGAACTAAAATGTCCACTTGGACGGTTTGCAATCTGACTTCTAGAAGGGGGATTGTCATCATGTGTCCCCTAGCATGAATTGTGCTCACTCAGCATTACCTCATGGCATGCCTGCAGTGGTGTCTTAATGGGCTGACGGAATTGCTGTCTTTAGTGGAATGATTGATGGCCATGTACACATTAAATGGAAACACACACAGGGCTCAAGCCAGGCATCACCCAGTTGTGGGCTATGTTCATTAGCATCTGGTGTTTGTGGAGGATCAGTGCTTCTTATGTCAGGGATTTCTTCCAGCTGCTTCTGATCCAGTTCCTGCATGAAATGGGAGATGTATTCTCAGAGCAGCAAAATGCCCACCTGCATTCCATCCAATGCAATGTGCACCAGAGACTATTTGTCAATTCCCCTGCCCAGCATGCTCACCAGAGTGCTTTCTTGACTGAACAGTGTATACAGTACCTCCTGCATACAGCCACTGATGGTGAACCTTGACCAGCAACTCCTCTGCTGACATTCCACAGAAGGACATTCATCATTTGTATGATCGTTTGCTGCATATGGAGGTCGTGCCCAATATTAATGTGAATGTACTGTAACATGTGACATTCTGTGTACAGAATAAGTCAAGCTTGTTTGTGTGTGTGATCATGTTATTAACACACTTGGATGATTCTTTTACCTGAATCTTTGCTCTCTATTGATTTTCTTTTTATACTTTTGATAATTTGGAGGAGTGAGGGAACGAGGTATATCTAATAAAGTGACTACTAAATTTTGTCATTCATATGCTTATAGGGGACAACTTCAGGGCTCCTCTATTAGTAATTGCTCTCCAAACCGAAGGGTGGTGCTGTCGCTTAATGCCTTCTCTCTTTATCCCTGTACAGAACGAATAATTGACGGACATTCACGTCCAATGTCACTCTCGACTTGTAATTTCCTGTACTCGTTTTTTCCGCACCACCCTGCGGTGCCATCTTGTTGTCAGTCAGAAAAAGACTCCTGTCTGAAGAAGATGTCTCTGCATTTCTTATGTATTTTTTGATTTCTAAAACCTTCAGTTATACAGACATCACCTTCTGGAGCCCCAACCTTTCATAATCTTTCTTGTGTGTTTATTACAATGTTTACAGAGAATAACTTTAGCATTTTGCAAAGTTTTCAATGGGTTTAGTGTTAATAGGTTTAAAGGGTCATTATTGGCATGTACAGAGAGTACAGTGTAATTATGTGCACTACATGTGCTAATGAACAGGCAACACGTCACACTCTCCGACAACACGATTAGTGAGTATGACTACCTTACCTTGAAACGTCTGTCTTTCTTACCTGAATTAACTTCACAAACTATTTGTCATTGACAGGCAAACAGAACAATGAAATTAATATTATATGGGGCCTGACCTGACTCTCTTCATCTTGATGTCCACTTTGTGATCTGCTCAGAACCTAAGTTGACGAGATGTGTCTGCTGAATGTTTAGTCATATCTGAACACAGTTTGACCACTTCTGGCCAGCTTGAGCACTAGGATTCAAGTCTGTGGATATAATAACTCATAAATGAATGACTCAGTCCAAATGAAGCTTGCCATATTTATTGTTATATTACTACAAAATGGTAGAGGCCTACTAATTTTGAGTCTACAGAGATAAGGAATTTGTGCTCTTGCAAGCAATTGTGCCTCAACTGCAGCACAGTTGCAGAACAGAGATTATACATTTTTTAACAAGATGTGATTCTCCTATTACATTCCACATAATGAAATTCTGCCCTTTTTAATTACCTTTCAGACAGCCTTGGTCTCACAATCCCTCCTAACCCATTAACAGCTGTGTTTGGGGTTATTCCAGATGGGTTTAAAGTGGAGAAAGACAAACAAATTGTGATTGCATCCACTACACTTTTGGCACACAGACTTATTCTGCTAAACTGGAAGAGCCCAAACTCTCCTCTTTTAAGTCAGTGGGAAACCGATGTGTTATACTATTTGAAATTGGAAAAAATCAAATACTCAGAGGATCTGTACAGACTTTTTTCAAAACATGGCAGGATCTAATCAGTAATATTTTAAAATAAGCTCTTAAAGCACAGAGGAAGCAATTATTTCTGTATTTCTTTGTCTTCTGCATTCATCTCTATTGGCTTATCAAACTTATTAATTTAGGTATGTTTACAAGCCTTAAATTTTACACCGTTTGCCTTGCTCTCTCTCTCAGGGGTGGGGGTCGACTTGTTCTTAACTCAATTTTACTTTTTGTAAAACTTGATTGATTTGTATGGAATGATTGCAAAAAATTAATAAAACTTCAAAAAAAAAAAAAAAAATTCTGGCCTTGAATATTTCACTGCTGAACTGATATCTTTATGTAGGCAAAGTCATGTGCATGACACACCAGATGTTTACATTTGAATATTTTTGTTTAAAATGTATTTATATTTTTATGATGTTGCCTGGAAAAAGACCCAAGTGGCTGGACCAGGCCAAGGGGTCGCCCACGTAACACTTAGCTGCGGCAGATAGAGGGCCATTTCCAGAGGGTGGGACTGGACCGTGCGTCTGCCTGGGGGGTTGCAAACTGGGATCCCGAGTTGTTTCGTCGTATAGTGGGTGCGGCAATGAACTGTACCAGTGCATGCTCCCCGACTTGACTTGACTTGTTGCCTGGAAAGAGTCCAACTGCTTGTGGCTCTGAAACAGAATAAAGTTGAAAGATTGATTGTGTGGCTGATTATTTTCGTTAACTTCCATCCATCTTTCCATTTATTTTCTAATGAAAATCCATGAACACTTGCTTTTAACTCAAAATGTTACTATCGGCAGCTTTGATAACGCATTTTAAAGATTAAGTCTATGAAGTCTATGAAGAAGAGATTCTGTTACTATACTTATCATGTACAGTGTGGTTGGAGAATATTTGTACTTGTGTATAAAATTTAATGTCTACTTTTACTTTTACTTCATTACATTTTCAAAAGAAAATAACAAATTTTATGCCAACTAGTGGGCTCTGCCCCCTGCTTGCTTTGCTCTCCTACCCCTGGGTGGGTACTACGCGCAAGCCACTTTGCAGATCTGCCGCTCATGTATGGAAAAGCTGATGTACAATTTAGCAGATTGTTATTTTCATGAGAATTGTTACATTGTTTACGTTACGGCAAGTATTTAACCATAGTAAAAAATAGTAAAACTTAATAAATTGAAAGAAAATTATGTTTTATGTTGCATTAGAGATATTTGTTGCATTACACTTTTTTGTTCTGTTTAGCATTGAAATTAACACGTAAATATTTTTTAAACTTACACTTTTACTGGAAAACTTCAGTAAAAACAATTTTTTGAATTCACTTTTCATCAATATCGCATTGAATTTTGATTCCGTGTTTGGACTTACATCGTGACAATGCAACGTATAACTGCCCATGAGTGAATGTCTTTTCTTCCTCTCTAATAAATAAACTGACTTTTTTGAATGTTTATCCCTGTGATTTATTAATTGTCATATCAAAAGCTATTCTAATGGGAAAGTGTAAATGTTTTAATACAAATGGCATATCAAGATCTCCTTTGGTGTCTAATGTTATCCGTGGAACATGTACTATATTATCTTTCATGTTGCCTGTTAAAATTTTGCATGTCAGAATACAACTAATTTTGTCCTATTGCATAGCCTACGGGTGGGCAGATTCAGTCCTGGAGGGCTGCAGTGGTTGCAGGTTATTGTTCCAACTCAGTTGCTTAATTATAAACCAATCCATCTATCCATCCATTATCCAACCCACTATATCCTAACTACAGGGTCACGGGGGTCTGCTGGAGTCAATCCCAGCCAACAAAAGGCACAAGGCAGGAAACAAACCCTGGGCAGGGCGCCAACCCACCGCAGTAAACCAATCCTTGTCAATTATTTCATTTCATGGCTTGCTAGTGCTTTAACTCTGCCATGTCAAGTTATTCTCATATCCTAGATTTTCTTTTCCTTTCTAAGGATATCATCCAAATGATTTGAAGTCTAAAACAGATGAGTTATTGTCTGTACTTCACTTTTTTTTCTTCACTTTCCTTCCAAGTATTTAATTAAAACCAGTAGTGCATGATAAATACACACAGGTTTAAATGGAAGCAAGCTAAATGGAGAAATGCTGGTTTCTTTTGTCATTTGCATCTTATCACTATTAAAGATCAATTAAAAACCAAGATTACAGCTGTTTAAGACTAAACTAAGCAATAAGTGTTCAAAATCTTAATGAGCAAGACAACTAAAGTGAGGCAGAAGTGTTACTTGAGCAATAAGTACTTCTTATTAAGCAATTGGATTGAAACAAAAATCTGCAGCCACTGACTAAATCTGCCCACCCCTGGCATAGCCAATCACTCAGACATAAATTATGCAATAACATTACGATACATTTTTCTTTCAACAGTACTTCGGCTGGTGGAAGAGTGGATGGTGTTAATGGTTGTAGATATTCTATGGGATTTTGTAAGTTGATGTTTTCCTCTTCCGCACCATCACCACCAACTGTTTCAGCATAGTCTGTTGATATGCATTTAACCAGTTTCCCGTGTAACTGATCAACAATTTTCAAGTTAATTTGTTTGACTTCATTGTTTCTCTGTGCTAGGATTGCCCGTGTACTCATTTCTTCTGATGAAATTCTTCAATAACATTTGGACATAATAAATCTTCTTTTATTGGGAATTTGAAGTTAGGAAAACGTAAAAATTTATAAGAGCTGAGAGCGCAGGAACTGTGTCTGACAAATGCCTTCACACGAATGAGAGGTGAGCGGACCGTGGGCGTGGTTAAAAAATGGTTGAGAGAAGGGCGGAATTTGAAAAAATCTCTTGGCAATAGTCCTGTCTAGCAGGACTTGAAAAAATCTCTTGGTAATAGTCTTGTCTCAAGGTTTTCTTTTATAATAGAGAGATATGTTTTGCTGGACACACCTATTATTGAATTATAAGGCAGAAAACAAAAAGGCTACGCAATTACATGCAATCTTTTACTCAGTTGTTTATCTAAAATACATGCTTTCCAGTTCAGAAAAAATCACATATACAAAGAATTTGGGATGATTTTTAATTGCACAGAGCTGGTGCTAATACATGATCATCTACTCAGTCATTCCAACTTACAAGTACTCCTTGTCAAAGTCTACAGAATGGGGCAAGGCTGGATGTTGACAGCAAAATATACTTTGTGATTTTCCCCACCCGTCTACCCTGCCCATTGTGCTCTGGTATGTACCAATATCTCCTTGGTTATTTTCACAGCTAAAGCTGATGAATTCCTACACTGTCCTCAAATCAACCTTCGAATGGATGGGGGCTGAATGTGGAAGAAGTACAATCCAAGTGTCAGGTAGTTGATGCCACAGTTTTTGCATGTTGTACTTATGGCAGCGTGACAATCAGGACGAAGTGGATCAGTAACAAGGTGTACTTGTACATTCAGGTTCTGAGGTTCACACACTCTCACATGTGTTGCTCACAAGTCTTCTCACGTGATGCTGGGCATCACGGATGCAAAATTGATTGAGAAGTAGTTGGAGAAGCCCAAAGAAAAACCAAAAGGCCATTCCTTTGAATGTGAAACTAGAAGTCTACTTCTTTCGGCTACTCCTGTTAGGGGTTGCCACAGCGGATCATTTTCTTCCATATATTAAATATGTAACTAGAAGTAAAGTGCTTTATTGAACACTAGCTGTTTCACCAGATGAAGTGTTTGTTACATGTGTATAATAAATAAAAAGCAGATCTGACACTTATATTATCCTCATTGTGGAGAAAAGATATGTTTTTTTTAGTATTATTTAGCATCTTGTACTTCTATGCTTATTAAACTCTTGTGAAATTAAGTTTAAGATTTAGAGAAAATTTAAGTAATTTTACAGCAAAGAATAATTCATAGAACAGTGTAATAATAATTATCTCAATAGTTCAGTAATAAGAAATCTTATAGAGTGTGCAGAATGCACCACGGTTGTAACATACAACTCCATCGCTGAGACAAATGAGGGTCAAGTAGCACATATTTGTCCAATTTAGCCATAAGTTTTAAGTGTGCCACTGTGATCTGTGAGGGTTATTTATACACATTATTTTATTTACAATGGGTATCTCACTGACAGGGCAAATCTGAGAGGGAGACAACATGAGCCACGTGTTACACAGCGCACATGTGCCCTTTTGGTGCTGATCAGTAGCTAAGGGGGTCACTATCAGCTATTTAGAGAAAAAATATGCAAGCCAGCTGACAGAGAGAAAAAATGGATCTTTCCATGGAGGCAACCTGAACTCTGGCAGGCCATTAAAGGAGAGCAGGTGGGTTGTGTGCTATTCATGCTTGAGCAGAAAAAAGATTGTTTGATTGTAGACCTTTGGATTATAGAAACTGTATAAAAAGCTCTGGCAATTGCCCTGAAACTTGAAAGCTTACCTATTGACATTGTTCCTGGCCAAGCCTGGGATAAAATGCTTTCCGCACTCTTGAAGATTGACTGCGCTGTCTGCAGAAATCCCCAACTGCATCACACTTTCGCCAATAGCTCTCATTCGAGTACTATATTGTTGTGACTATCATCAGTCAGTCAGTCATTTTCCAACCCGCTATTTCCTAACACAGGGTCACGGGGGTCTGCTGGAGCCAGTCCCAGCCAGCAGAGAATGCAAGGCAGGAACAAATCCCGGGCAGGGCACCAATGCACCACAGGACACACACAAACACACACACACACACACCAGGGTCAATTTAGGATCGCCAATGCACCTAACCTGCATGTCTTTGGACCATGGGAGGAAACTGGAGCACACGCAGGAAACCCATGCAGACACAGGGAGAACATGCAAACTCCATGCAGGGAGGACACGGGAAGCAAACCCAGGTCTCCTTACTGCGAGGCAGCAGCGCTACCACTGTGCCACCCTGTTGTGACTGTTAAGCTGATATCAAACAGAAGCTAAGTATTCTTGCTGTAGTATTACTGGTTCTTTCTTCCTTTTAGAATCCCATCTGTACTACTAGGAAAAGATGTAATATTTCATTTTATAGATATATTTATACAGTACATACTTTTGCTTTAGTAAAGGCTGCAATCTCTAACTCTTTTAGGGCTACTTATTTTTTTCCTTTTGTCCCAGGGCTGAATATTTTTCCAAAACACTCAGTTTTCTGAAAAGCACATAAAGTAATGGTTTCACACATAAATCAACATAAAATTCTTATTTAAAACAAATATCTGCCTCTACAGTATGTAAATTCACATACTTAACATACTTATTACATACCTTTTTGTCTCATCACTCATAAGCTGAAAGACAATTTCTAGAAAAGAGCAACCTGAAGTAGTCAAGTGGCTGGTAATCTGTAGTGTCCACAAGAATGCCATGTTGTTTGATGAAGTCCAGTAGTCAGCTTGCCTCCCACAGATCTATGTCTGTGTAGTTCATCCTTGACTGATTTATCAGAGTTCAATAAGTCAGAATCAAATTCAGCAAAAATATGCAAAAAATACAGGGGGGAGTCAAGCTAAAGTTAGAAAATGAGATTTATTAGAAAATGGAATGAACCTTAACAAAACTGATGTTGTCATTTCTCAATTGAGTCTCCACCCTTCTCAATGCACTTGCGCCACCTGCCTGGAAGTGCCAAGGTTTCAGCAGAATAAAAGGATTTGTCTTGTCCTCGCAACCATTCGTGCACCCGAGTTGTTGTCGAACACTACATGCCAAGGGGTACTGTAGTCACTACTGCAAGTTACTATGACTTGCTGGATATCAATGTGAAGCCTGCTATTCGATCCAAGCAGTGGGGACTGCTGTCTCAAGGAGTCCTTTTGTTGCAAGACAATGCCTGTCCACACACTGCTAAGAACATCAAGGCTTGTCTGAAGAAACTAAAGTTTGAGGTATTGCCACATTCTCCTTATTCGCCACATTTGGCACCGTATGATTTCCACCTTTTAGGACCACTAAAAAAAACAACTGAGTGGTCGTTGATTCAAGACAGATGACGACGTGAAGAAAGCGGTGCACGAGTGGTTGCAAGGACAAGACAAAATTTTTTATTCTGCTGGAATCTAGGCACTTTCGGGCAGGTAGCGCAAATGCATCGAGAAGGGTGGAGACTGCATTGAGAAATGACATTATCAGCTTTTTTAATGTCAATTTCTAACTTTAGCTTGACTCCCCTCGTAAATAAATAAATAAATAAATAAATAATACACACTGAGTAGTTTGCTTTGTGCATTCTCTTTGCTCTCTCACTTGATATTAATACCATTCTAGACACTGTTTATTCTATGCTACTCATGCACACAATGAGATTCGACATCAAGTCGACGAGTTTAATAGTCCTCCAAGCAAAGAGGGTCTACCTATAACGTAATGGTGAGTTTTATTGATGTTTAGAGCTTTTTTTCTCCCTCAACACCTTGTGTTGACAAATGTTGACATCTGCCCTAAAAGAAAACCTCTTCCCAGGGAGTGTCTTCGCCCTGCTGGACACACCTAAAGAAAACTTTATTAGGACCTTTTGTTAGCCATAAAATGAGCATTCAGAAAAGATGGAATGGATTTGTGGTAAGATCTAACTTTAAAGAGTTTTGGAGTGACAAATGCAAAGATCTTGTTCATTTTTCACATGCTTGTAAAGTTCTGTCTATCTATCTAAATATTTAAAACATTGTAATAATTATTGCAGTCTGATATTGATGTTGTTTTGTTATACTGTACACTCATTTTTAATACTTTTGAAGTAAAAGTCACCTTCATATCATTTTGGGTTCTGTAGGTGTTGAAGTTAAAGTACACAAAGCTCCAGTGAAAGTGAGGTTGTCTTAGTTTTTTTTTTGACATGTATATCTATAAAATCTAAAATTTTAATGGCCTATATTCTAAATTAGACTACACCAGAGAAAACAGCAAAGATTTGTAGAAATAGGTGTGGAGGTTTGAAACATGTTTGAATAAAAAGACAGAAATTCAGTTTTATATGTATGGATTATTACAATTTGTTTTGATGACTAATGTTATTGTTAAGCTAATTCTGTCATTTTTATGCAATTTGGTGTTTTATGATCAAAAATAAGGGTAATTTTTGGGGTATGGCAATGCTTTAAAATGTTTTCCATTTAAATTGTAATGAGTTGCTTACATTATGAAAATTCAATTCTCAAAATGTTTTTTAGGAATATATTATCTCCTTCTTAAAGAGAGGAAGTCTGCATGCCTCTCATGTTAGAGCCTACTCCACTAAATTGGGTTACAATTATTAAAATGTCTGTTCATGTTGAATGTCACTGCATCAGGTTGTAGTTACTTGAATTATACTTCAGTGATTATAATACAAATCAAATTAGGTAGTCAGAAATTGCAGGTTTATACAGTAAGAATGTTTTTATTTTTAAACACACTACTAGCAAAGTACCTGGGTATAAAAAAATGGGGGAAAAAACCTGTCTTTTAGACATTCAGCATGGCTAAACACAACCCACAATGAAGCAAAAAGACATAGTTTTAGAGTAACGCATAATCCTGTGAGAAAATAAAATATTTAAATTAAGTGAGAAGAAAACACTGTATGTACCTACAGTCCTAAATGAGATTACACTTTGGCAGCTACATTGCTGGTAACAATATCCTCACATCAGCCCAAAAGTACTCGTGCTGCCTGATGGGAACTGTAGACCCCATATGAACAACACTAACCCCTAATCTTAAATTGCACCTAATCTTAACCATTATACTATATGCCAGCCACACTGACCCATAACCTTAACAACACTGACCCCTAACATTAACAACACTGACCCCTAATCTTAACCATAACTTCCACTTGCCCTGGTGTAGACCTGCAGTGACATATGGTGCTGTGGCTCTGCAGTTGGAAATTATTGTTTTTTGAGTTGCCCCCTTCTCATTATAACCCCTCTTCCTGATACACAATATAGTCCAAATTTTGAGTTGCACTAACAGTGAGGCACATGAAAAATTCTGGGAAAATCGGAAAAGCTGTCTTGTGTGATTAGTGATCAAACAAATAGATAAACAAATGGCTTACCATTTTATTTATATAGATATAAAAATAAAGCTTGGTGCTTTATGCTTTGGCTCTAAACTTTTTCTAGCAGTGAGTAATGAAAACCTACACCTGCCACAAGTTTACAAAAGATGGATCCTCAAACAAGGATGACCCTTGAAAACACAGTCCTTGCCAAAAACTGGATCCTCTACACACAGTGACTTCATCAATGAGAAAATAGAGTGGGCTAAAGATTTTAACCTATAATGCCCCTTAAAAACCCAGATTAAAAAAAAAAACAAAAAAATCTTGTAATTGCTGAATTGCATTGAATACAATTGTAATAATTTTGTTTCCTTTTTTACAATACATAGGAAACTGTTACTTCTCAAAATTTGATCTTTGATTGCCCATGAAACTTAAAAGAGATTCTCATTTATGTTTAATTTAAGAATAAACTTTGCCACAGATGTTTCTCCTAAAATTCCTTAGAAGAAACATCTTCAGATAAAAAGGAGACATAAGATACAAATGAGGTAAAAGGAGTCAAAAAATGAGAATTTATTTTGAACAGCATATGATATTTTATGAGATCTCTTTCAAGACTTCATATTTTCACTTATTATGGGACTGATGCCTTTATCCAGGTGACTTAGAATATTTGAGATAAAATTAGTTCTATTTATTTTGTTTTGCTAATTGAAGCTCAAGTAGGTGAAGTGACTTGCTTGTGGTTACACAGTGGTGTCAGTAGTGGGATTTTAACACAAAACCTCACTGCCAATACTGCCTGCCTTGTCCAGTAGAATGAGTATGGTCTAACTGGAGCACAGCAATACAAATGAGAGCAACTGAAAGTATTATTCAGAAGGAAGGGCTACAGCTTTGTAATCTGAGTCTTCTTCTTCTTTCGGCTGCTCCTTTTAGGTGTTGCCACAGCGGATCATCTTCTTCCATATCATTCTGTCCTCTGCATCTTGTTCTGTCATACCCATCACCTGCATGTCCTCTCTCACCCCATCCATAAACCTTCGCTTAGGCCTTCCTGTTTTCCTCTTCCCTGGCAGCTCTATCCTTGGCATCCTTCTCCCAATATACTCAGCATCTCTCCTCTGCACATGTCCAAACCAACGCAATCTCGCCTCTCTGACTTTGTCTTCCAACCGTCCAAATTGAGCTGACCCTCTAATGTACTCATTCTAATCCTATCCATCTTTGTCACACCCAGTGCAAATCTTAGCATCTTTAACTCTGCGACCTCCAGCTCTGTCTCCTGCTTTCTGGTCAGTGCCACCGTCTCCAACCCATATAACATAGCTGGTCTCACTACCATCCTGTAGACCTTCCCTTTCACTCTTGCTGATACTCGTCTATCACAAATTATTCCTGACACTCTTCTCCACCCATTCCACCCTGCCAGCACTCTCTTCTTCACCTCTCTTCCACAATCCCCATTACTCTGTACTGTTGATCCCAAGTATTTAAGCTCATACACCTTCGCAACTGTACTCCCTGCATCGTCACCATTCCACTGACTTCCCTCTCATTTACACACATGTATTCTGTCTTGTTCCTACTGACCTTCATTCCTCTCCTCTCTAGAGCATATCTCCACCTCTCCAGGGCCTCCTAAACCTGCTCCCTATTATTGCTACAAATCACAACGTCATCAGCAAACATCATAGTCCATGGGGACTCCTGTCTAATCTTGTCTGTCAACCTGTCCATCACCATTGCAAATAAGAAAGGGCTCAGAGCCGATCCCTGATGTAATCCCACCTCCACGTTGAATGCATCCGTCGCTCCTACCACAGATCTCACCACTGTCATACTTCCCTCATACATATCCTGTACAACTCTTACATACTTCTGTGCTACTCCCGACTTCCTCATACAATACCACAGCTCCTCTCGAGGCACCCTGTCATATGCTTTCTCCAGGTCCACAAAGACACAATGCAACTTCTTCTGGCCTTCTCTAAACTTCTCCATCAACATCCTCAGAGCAAACATTGCATCTGTGGTGCTTTTTCTTGGCATGAAACCATACTGCTGCTCACTAATCATCACCTCACTTCTTAACCTAGCTTCCACTACTCTTTACCATAACCTAATGCTGTGGCTCATCACTTTTATTCCCCTGTAGTTACTGCAGTCCTGCACATCCCCCTTATTCTTAAATATCGGCACCAATACACTTCTTCTCCACTCCTCAGGCATCCTCTCACTTTTCAAGATTCCATTAAACAATCTGGTTAAAAACTCCACTGCCATCTCTCCTAAACACCTCCATGCTTCCATAGGTATTTCTTCTGGACCAACAGCCTTTCCATTTTTCATCCTCTTCATAGCTGTCCTTACTTCATCCTTGCAAATCTGTTGCACTTCCTGATTCACTATCTCCACATTATACAACCTCTTCTCTCTCTCGTTCTCTTCATTCATTAGCCTCTGAAAGTACTCTTTCCATCTGCTCAACACTCTCTTCTCGCTTGTGAATATGTTTCCATCTTGATCCTTTATCAACCTAACCTGCTGCACATCTTTCCCAGCTCGGTCCCTCTGTCTAGCCATGCGGTACATGTCCTTTTCTTTAACCTTCGCCACCTCTCTCTTCACCTTGTGCCTTATCTCCTTGTACTCTTGTCAACTTTCTACATCTCTCTGACTATCCCACTTCTTCTTTGCCACCCTCTTCCTCTATATACTCTCCTGTATTTCCTCATTCCACCATCAAATTTCCTTTTCCTCCTTCCTCTTTCAAGATGTCACGCCAAGCACGCTTCTTGCTGTCACCCTTACTACATCTGCTGTGGTTTCCCAACTGTTTGGTAACTCTTCACTGCCACCCAGTGCCTGTCTCACATCCTCCCTAAACTCTACCTTGCAGTCTTCCTTTTTCAACTTCCACCATTTGATCCTTGGCTCTGCCCTCACTCTCTTCCTCGTCTTGATCTCCAATGTCATCCTACAGACCACCATCCTATGCTGCTTATCTACACTTTCCCCTGCCACCACTTTGCAGTCTTCAATCTCCTTCAGATTGAATCTTCTGCATAGGATGTAATCTACCTGTGTGCATCTTTCTCCACTCTTGTACGTAACCCTATGTTCCTCCCTCTTCTTAAAATACGTTTTCGCCACAGGGATGTCCATCCTTTTGGCAAAATCCACTATCCTCTGACCGTCTTCATTCCCCTCCTTGACACCATACCTACCCATCACCTCCTCGTCTCCACTGTTCCCTTTACCAACATGCCCATTGAAATCCGCTCCAATCAGCACTTTCTGTCCCTTGGGTAGACTGTTTATCACTTCATCCAACTCACTCCAAGAATCTTCTTTCTCATCCATTGCACAGCCAATTTGCGGGGCATATGCGCTATCAACATTCATCATCACACCTCCAATTTCCAGCTTCATAATCATTACTCTGCCTGACACCTTTTCACCTTCAAAACACTCTTGACATATTGTTCCTTCAGAATAACTCCTACCCCATTTCTCCTCCCATCCACACCATGATAGAACAATTTGAATCCACCTCCAATCCACCTGGCCTTACTTCCCTTCCACTTAGTCTCTTGCACGCAAAATATATCAACTTTCCTTCTCTCCATCATATCTGCTAACTCTCTCCCCTTACCAGTCATACTGCCAGCATTCAAAGTTCCTACCCTCAGTTCCACTCTCTTTACTTTTCTCCTCTCCTCCTGCCTCCCCATGTCTCCCCCCCTTCTTCTTCGGCCAACAGTAGCCCAATTTCCGCCAGCCCCCTGTTGGCTAACTGTACTGGTGGCGGTCGTTGTTAACACGGGGCTCAAGCGATCCGGTATGGAAATTTGTATTATTGTCCGCATATTGATTTGGCAAAATTTTACACCCGATGCCCTTCCAGACGTAACCCTCCCCATTTATCCAGGGTTGTGACCGACACAAAGAAACACACTGGTTTGTGCATCCCCTGTGGCTGGGTTACAGCTTTGTAATCAGAGTTAAGTATTTTAATACTACCGATTTCACCATATTTTACTGAGTACAAAATACTAATACTTTGAAATTGGAAAAAAATGTCAAGACACTACTTGGAAGATTTCAGCCCATTGTATGACTACTGGTGACAATACTGTGGTGTATTTTTCACAGAGAAAAAATTGAAGAAGTATGAGAAAAAATACAATGTCTCCATTTTATTTCTTTCTGATCTCATTGTTGTTGAGGAGAAACCAAAAAGATATTAAGAAGATCTCTTTTTTGATTTTTCATTCCTATTAGAGAAGTAATATAGGGTGTGTACAAGCCAACTTGATACTTTGCTGTGTGAGGCGCCAGTTGATTGTGGTAGAAAAGAGCAAAGGGTCACGGAATAATATACAGGAATACACAAAACTTATTTTTTCTTTTTCCCACGTACAGTTAGAGCAAAAATCTTATACATGGGACCTTAATATTTATTTTTCATTACGCCTGATTGTTTGAGACATTGTGTGTCAGCTCAGAAGCCACCTAAAGATGTAGACTGTGTTTGAAACTTTGTTTTGGCTGAGCTGGATGTGATTTGAAAGTTGTTATAATAAAAGAAAAATCAGAAATATGGCATCATGTTTCATTGTCTATGGCAAAGAAATTCATCTTTGCTTCCTGTGATGGATGTTTAACCACTCTAGCATAAAGCAGCAGTGTGTCAGAGATCTCAGGGTTAAGAAGCAGAAAAGAAGCAGAAGTCTATCTGTTTTGCTAATGATGACACAAACTAACTGGCAAACCTGAATGTTTTTTATCCTTGCTCCCTGTCGTTAGCTGTTTTGAAGTGTATGTAGGACAGACTTTGGAAATTCAGTTATATAGAACAGATCCACATCAGACCAGTTCTGCAAAGCATAGAACACCTTGTGTTTTATTGTACACAGATAAATAATGGGTCCATCTACTCATATGCATCCACTTACTCCTATTACATTTTAGTGCTGTGTTGCAAAAACTTTAGCAATTCAGACCTTTACTCTATTGGCCTTCTCTCTGGAGCCATTAGAGTCTATAGCAAAACTGTTTCTTTCTCACCACGGTCTCTTTCGGATCCCAAACTGTCACCTGTTAGGACTAGACTCCATTTTTGATTTTGACCTTTTTTCTAATTGATTCTAGTTATCTTACACTTGATGATTCTGATATTCATTTGTTGCAGTTCTCTTTCAATTTGAGGGTTTGGCGAGTCAAAATCTGGACACACCAAAAAGTGTTCTGAACTTTAAATATTTTTTTTTAATCCATTAAAGCATTTTTATACACTACAGTCTATACAATTTTCTTGCTGAGATCAGTCAAGACTGGAGGCTTAGAAGAAAAAACAGGCACAATTCTCCAATACCAGCCAACCAGTCCATAAGGGTCATGCAAGGCCTAGGAAAACTATGGACCACTTCTGATTCATCTACCTGTGCTCATATAACATATTGTCCTGAAATGTATTCCAGGTATATCACCTCTGACTTTGCCAGTGAAACTTTTGATGGATTTACAGCTAGTACAGCTTCTTTCAGTCTATTCAACACAAGGAGTACCTGCTGCAAATGATCTCTCCAGGATTTACTGTATACAACCATATTGTACAAATACGCTGCTGCAAAAGCATTAGTTACAACCAATACTTGGTCCATCAATAATTGAAAAGCGGCTGTAGCTCCATGAAGTTCAAACAGCACAATGGCAAACTGGTAGAAATCAAATTGGGTCTGAAAAGTTGTATACTCTCAAATTTTAGCTACAAGGGACACTTCCCAGTACCCAAAACACAGATCTAATGTGCTGATATACTATACAGAATCTGATGCTCCCATCCTTCTTAAGCACTAATATAACTGGACCACTCTTTTTACTATTTACATAACACCTAACTCCAGTATTACTAGTATTTCCTCCTTGAGAGATTAAACCATCTTCTGTGGAAGTCAATTGTAGTGGCCATGAGGTTGTTGCCCAACAGGCCCTAAGTCTTTTTTGTAATTTGGTGCTTCACTACTTTAGGCCTTTCCATTGTTCTTTTAAACAGCCCTTTTGGGAAAATAGTTTGAAGATGAAATGCTTGTTTGTTATTAGATGACTAAAATGTAAATGATTATGCCTTTCAATCCTTAGATATCATGTGAATCCTTTTTCTGAACTATCCATATAAAAAATTTTTTTCGTCTCATCTTCTGGAAAATGTCACTTCCCAAGTAAGTTAAAATGATACACCTGTTTTTTTTTCCTTTTTTTATCTGGTGTTTCTAAAAGCTTATTCGCATGTAAGGACAGTAACAGTTTTGGTCTCATCCGTTGCGAGAGATGGACGTCTGAAGCAGAGCTCCGCTAGCAGCGGTGTTATTTTTCATATTATCTTCTTATTATCCTGAGATATTCTGTATTTATTCAATCTGAGGGCACTATTACAATATATGCAAGCATAAATAAACATGACCAACAAGAAAGGGGTTCAGAAAGAAACAAAAACTAAAGCTACATCCAAGTTCAGATCGGCAAGTCCAAGTTAAGCTCAAGATACAGCCTTTTAGATACTGACCTGGATCAGATGGGCGAAAGCCCAGACTCCTTGGGACCACGGTCCGCTACGTCGTCTCCGGCTGAGAGCGAAATGGGGAGCGAATGTACGAGTGCAGGTGCGCAGGTCACAATAGCTCGCCGATTGGAGAAGATCATCTGAAGCTGGAAAAGGCCTTGCAGTCTGCACTTTCAACTACTCCACGCGTGCAGGGAACACCGGCTGCAATAGAGACCACCGCCTCACCTACGGTGCACGAAAGCAGAAATTATCTATCTGAACTGAAGGTGATGATCGCTGAGCTCAAGCAAGAGATAAAGAAAAGCGAGAAGGCAAATGGGAAGGCAAGGGAAAAGGCAAATGAGAAGCTGCGACAGGAGTGGCAGCAGGATAATAAAGACTTGGAGAAACGCATATGTATTCGCTTTGAGGCAGTCTTTAAAGATATGCTGGGTTAAATTGAAGAGCACATTGAGGAAACATCATCTAAACTGAGCACACTTGCTGATCAACTGGAGGATGTCAAGGAGACATTCACGACTCGGATTGAAACAGCAGAAAATCTAGCTGCCAGTGCTGAAGAAAAAGCAACAACTGCCAACTCCGAATGCAAAAAACTTGGAGACAGACTTGCTGCTTTGGAAGATGGAAGCAGAAGGAATAATATTAGAATCGAAGGTCTACCTGAGAATCGAGAAAGTCAAAACCCAGTGAAATTCGCAGCTAAACTATTTTCTAAAATAATTGGAGAGGACTTTAAAGCAGATTCTGAGATAGCAGCGGCTTATCACGTACGTAGATCAAATACCGTTTGACCTAGATCTTTTATTATTCGCTTCGAGAGATTATTATTTAAGCTAGAGGTGATGGCACTCCTCAGACACAAGCAAGAGATTATTTATGAAAATAACCACATTCGTATCTTCCCTGATTTCTCTCCAGCAACAGCTACTAAACATGCAGCCTTCTACAACATTAAACATTGGTTACGACAAGCCAATACCAAATACAGCCTCTTGTATCCTGCCAAACTGAAAGTGGAATTGCACGGCCAATTCTATGTCTTCGCCAGCAAGGAAGAAGCAGAAAAGGAATTAAGAAAGGTAATCCCGACACTATTCTGAAACACAATGTCATGACATAGTAAGGATAAATAACCTACTGTCTGATCTATTTTGTTAAGATACGGGTTTTTATAATTATATATCCTCTTTATTACTAGGACGCTATCTGTTTATGTTTTAATTACAGTTATAGATGTTTGTGTTTATTTTTTATTATTATGTTATTTTATTTATTTATTTTTTTTCTCTACCCTAAAGGAGACTGTTTAACGTCATACCCTTGGTTTATTGTTATTATTGCCTTAAGACTTACTATGCTTATTCTGGACCACTTTCTTACACCATTCCCCCGGTTTATTATCTTAATACATTAAGATTGCTGAAGATTATATATATTTTAAGTTCATAGTTTGTTAATGATTATATTTTAGGAATATGGTATTTAGACTGTATTGGCAATAGATATCTCTATTTTTTAATCCTAAAACACCGCTGCGTGGGGGCTTGTTTTGCTTTGGATGTGCTCTGTCTCTGGGTATGTCAGAGGACCGGGACTGCGTGAAGTGGCGTCCAGCCTCATGTGGGGAGGCAAAATGGGAGGGTGGGGGGTTAAGGGGGGGAGAGAAAAAGAGCAGGCTATATCTATTTCTAATCTATCATTTTAATCTTTATAATTATAACTACCAACGTAACAATAGGCTGCATGGCAATAACTCTTGGGGAAATAGGAAATTAAGGTTAAAGCTGTCTCACTTCCAGTCTATAAAGTTTCACTTCAAGACTATAAAATGACATCAAAAATTCAGAATCAATGTCTCCATGATGGGACAGTTAACTTTGTAAGCTGGAATTTAAAGGGCTGAATCACAAATTAAAGAGAAAGAAAGTACTCTCTCACCTAACAAGTTTAAACACTAAAACACTAGTATTTTTATAGGAGACCCAGTTACTAAGCAAGGATCACTTCTGGCTGCAAAAGGACTGGACTGGCCAAATGTTTCATTCTAGCTTTACAAAGAAAACTAGAGGTGTGGGAATTCTCATACATAGAACAGTCTCATTTGTAGCATCAGATGTAGTATTGGATCCTGAAGGGAGATACATGATGGTCATGGGTAATTTATCTACCTGTAAAATGATTTTGATAAATGCTTATGCACCTAATGTCGATGATAAGAAATTTTTACAAAATTTATTTGCATCCATTCCCAATGTGAACACTCATAAAATTATAATGGCTAGGGACTTTAATTGTCTTTTAAATCCACTCTTAGGTAAGACTTCTATCACAGGGGTGACGACATCTAACACTGCAAAGATAATTACAAAGTTTATAACTGATCACAACTTATCAGACCCCTGGAGGTTTTTAAACCCAAACTCAAGAACATATTCTTTCTACTCACCAGTACATCATTGCTACTCAAGAATTGATTATTTCTTGATAGATAATAATTTCTTGCCTACGATTAAATCTTGCAAATACGATGCTATTGTTATTTCTGACCATGCACCTCTGATCTTGGAGCTAAAGTCACTATGTCCCACACACTCACCTCGCAGATGGCGTCTCAGCCTGCTTCTATTAGCAGATGAGAATTGTACAGAATTTATATTCAAACAAATCAGTTTCTTCCTAGAGACAAATACATCCTCAGAGATTTCTGCAGGAATACTCTGGGAATCTCTTAAGGCCTTCTTAAGAGGACAGATTATCTCATATCTTTCCCATAGAAATAAATTAGAAACCAAGAAAGTAGCAGAGCTAAAAAGCGAAACTACTAGAATAGATGAAGAACATGCCAGGCTTCCAAGCTAGGCTCTACATAGGAAAAGGCAGGCTCTGCATTCAGAACTAAACCTCTTGACAACTAAAGAAACCGAACAACTAATTTATAAATCCAGACATCATTACTATGAACATGGAGAGAAAGCTAATAAGCTTTTAGCTCAACAAATTCACAAGCAAGAAGTCCACAACAACAACAACAACATTTATTTATATAGCACATTTTCATACAAAAAAAATGTAGCTCAAAGTGCTTTACAAAAATGAAGAATAGAAAAATAAAAGACACAGTAAGAAAACAAAATAAGTCAACATTAATTAACATAGAATAAGTAAGGTCCGATGGCCAGGGTGGACAGAAAAAACAAAAAAAAAAAAACTCCAGACGGCTGGAGAAAAAAAAAATAACGCAACGCAATCCCAGTAATCACCAACACGAACGGAGACAAAATCATCGACTACAAAAATATAATGCTCACATTTAGACTACTATAAATCCTTATATTCTACTACAAATTTACAGAAGCCAGAGACAATCAAACTCTTCCTCAAACTTTTCGCCAAGCATTAAACACCGTTTTTCCTAAACAAAATAAGGACTTATTACAATGTGCATCATACAGACCAATTTCACTTTTGAATAATGACGTTAAGATACTCTCAAAATCATAGCTAGAAGGATGGAGAAAGTGCTCCATTCGGTAATATCAAAAAATCAAACTGTATTTATTTAGGGTCGACACTTATCTTCAAATCTTCGATGCCTGTTTAATGTAATATTCTCACTAACCAAGTCAAACTCCCCAGAAATATTATTATCATTGGATGCAGAAAAAGCATTTGACATGATTGAATGGAAATACCTTTTTACTACATTGGAGAAATTTGGGTTTGGCCCGAACATTTGTGCATGGATCAAACTACTGTATACCAATCTAGAAGCTTCAATTTGTATCAACAACATTTGTTCAGACTACTTTAAACTAGAACGTGGTACCAGACAAGGATGCCCCTTGTCACCGCTGCTGTTTGCAATCGCCATTGAACCACTGGCAATACAATGTTAAAATGCTGATCAGATAAACGGGACTTTCAGAGAAGGACTGGAACAGAAAATTTCTCTATATGCAGGTGATATGGTACTGTATATATCAGACCCACAAAATTCTGTGTCTGCAGTCTTAACAGCGTTCAGAGAATTTCAAAAGATCTCTGGTCTCAGAATTAATATGAATAAAAGTGTACTCTTTCCAGTGAATTCTCAAGCATATAATATTAGATTAGACACCCTACCTTTTATCATTGCAGAACAGTTTAAATACCTAGGGGTAAACATCACAAGTAAACATAAAGCTCTTTATCAACAAAATTTCGCCATCTGCATGGAAAAAATTAAGCAAGACTTGCATAGATGGTCAACTCTTCATCTCACTCTAGCTGGAAGAATTAACACTGTTAAGATGAATATTCTTCCTAAGCTCCTTTTTTATTTCAGAACATTCCAATATACATCAATAAATCATCTTTAAGCAATTACATTCAACAATAACCTCATTTATTTGGAACTCAAAACATCCACATATCCAAACAGCGACCCTACAAAGACAAAAGGCAGAAGGTGGCATGGCTCTACCTAACTTCCAGTTTTATTACTGGGCAGCAAACATACAAGCTATAAAAACCTGGACACAAATAGTTCAACATACACAGGCCTGGTCCGCAATTGAACTAAAATCCTGCAGTACTTTTTTGTATTCCCTGCTCTGTGCCCCAATAAATGCAAGTTATCAGCAATATACTAATAACCCAATTGTGCTTCACTCACTCAGAATATGGAACCAATGTAGAAAGCATTTTAAGATGGAGAAGCTTTTATCTGTGGCACCTCTGCCAGAGAACCACCTCTTTCAACCTTCGCAAACATATGCAGTTTTTAATATCTGGAAAAAATTTGGGATTAACTTGCTTAGAGATCTTTATATAGACAACGTCTTTGCATCCTATGAACAATTACATTCCAAATTTAACATTCCAGCTACACATTTCTTTCACTATCTTTAAATTAGGAACTTTGTTAAACAGAACCTGCCTCATTTTCCTCATCTTGCACCCTCGTCCATGCTGGAAAAAATATTGCTCAATTTCAAGGACTTAGACAAAGTATACAATTATTCAACTCAAAATTATATATTGAGCACATCTGTCTTGCCTAAAATTCTCCAAAATGTTTCCAGGGCAAGATCCAACCTGCAAACGCTGCAATCAAGTCCCAGCCTCACTGGGTCACATGTTTTGGGCCTGCACCAAATTAACATCATTCTGGATGAAAATTTTTAATTACCTTTCAGACAGCCTTGGTCTCATCCCTTCTAACCCATTAACAGATGTGTTTGGGGTTCTTCCAGATGGGTTTAAAGTGGAGAAGGACAAACAAACTGTGATTGCATTCACAATCATCAATTTAGGTATGTTTACAAGTCTTAAATTTTACTCCGTTGACCATGCTCTCTTTCTCAGTGGTGGGGGTTGACTTGTTCTCAATCCTAGTTTTTGTAAAAATTGATTGATTTGTATGGAATGATTACAATAAAATGAATAAAATTTAAAAAAAAATGTAAATGATTATGCCTTTCAATCCTTAGATATCATGTGAATCCTTTTTCTGAACTATCCATATAAAATAATTTTTTCGCCTCATCTTCTGGAAAATGTCACTTTCCAAGTAAGTTAAAATAATACACCTGTTTTTTTTCCTTTTTTTACCTGGTGTTTCTATAACAGCTTATTCACATGTAAGGACAGTAACAATAGGATTTGTTCTCCAGGTTAAAGTGTATGTTATCTGGCTGTTTGATCCTACAAAGTATTTTGATCTTGTTGGGACCAAGTCATGAGCTGATGGACTCTTGTAGATAGCTGTTCAAATTTGCTTCTAATCTGCAAAATGTAACTGACTACACCATTTTGATCCATCTAACATGACTCTCCAAAAACATCTAGAACAGAGGTTCACAACCTTTTTCATGCCAAGGCCCCCCTAAGAGACTTTCCTTAGGTTGAGGACCCCCTACCTATCACCACCAAAAAAATGACATATTCCACATGTCTATAATAAACTGTTATACTTCTACCTGTTAAGTACATGTGATAAAACTATACAAAACAAGGCACTTTTACTATGGAAAAAATAGACTGCTCATAATAAATAATTTAAACTCACCCTAGCCCTAGTGATACTTTTGGGCTTAGGTGTTGTAAAAAGAAGCAAAGACACAGCATAAAGGGTTGGGGTTTCCGGCCCCGTATACTGTAAACAAAAATATTTCAGGTGAACAGGTCAAAATATACAAACAAAAATTGTTCATATGTGCGACACCTTTACAGGCGTCGGCGGCCATTTTATATAGGAGGAGCCGGAAGTGGAGGAATGCTGGGAAGGAGTCGTGAGGGATGACGGGATTGCTGGCGTCAGGGAAGATGGCGGAGGAAGGGCGGAAGTGGACGTAGTGCGGTCAGGTTATGATGGCGGAGCGTCTTTTTTCCTAAAAGAGAGAGCAGAAAGGTTAGTACCCCGCCATTCCCTACCGGCAAACGTCCTTCGAAGCGGTTTCAGGTCCGTCCGCGGCCTCCTACCCGCGCATGCGTGACACGACCCCCCCCCTCAGCCCAAGACCGTCTGGTCGGGCGTACCTAACCGAGAGGTCGTGGACGCGAGAGAGGGCATCGGCGTTGGCCTGAAGGCCGCTGCGGCGATAAGTAACCGTGAACTTATAGGGCTGCAGGTCCAGGAACCACCTGGTGACCCGCGGATTCGACTCTTTGTGGAGGGACATCCACTGAAGCGCAGCGTGATCAGTCACCAGAGTGAATTCGCGACCCAACAGGTAGTACCGGAGATAAGTCACGGCCCACTTAATGGCCAGGGCTTCCCTCTCCACTGCCGTGTACCTGGCCTCTCGGTCCAGCAGTTTCCGGCTTAGGTACATCACGGGGTGTTCGACACCATCAACGCTTTGGCTCAACACGGCGCCCAGGCCTGTGTCCGAAGCGTCGGTCTGGAGGATAAAGGGTAGCCCAAAATCAGGGGTCCATAATACAGGTGCCGACGTAAGGGCCTGTTTCAGGTCACTGAATGCGTGTTCCGCCTTATCGTTCCATACCACATGCAGGGGAGCCCCCTTCTTTGTCAAGCAAGTCAAGGGTGCTGCAATCTCGGAGAAACGGGGTACGAACCGGCGGTAGTACCCCGCCAGCCCCAAGAAAGCCTGCACCTGTCTCTTGGTATTCGGATGGGGCCATTCCAGGATGTCTTTGACTTTGGAACATTGGGATCTCACCTGTCCTCGTCCCACAAGGTAGCCTAAATACTTGGCCTCCTTTAAGCCAAAAAAACACTTACGGGGGTTAATGCGGAGGCCGGCTTTAGCCAGTGTCGCGAGGACAGCAGAGGGCTGCAATAGATGCTCCTCCCAGGTGCCGGAATAGATGACGACGTCATCCAGGTAGGCGGCACTATAGGACTGGTGGGGCTTCAGCACTCTATCCACCAGACGTTGAAAGGTCGCAGGGGCCCCGTGCAACCCAAATGGGAGGACCTTGTATTGCCAATGTCCACTAGGGGTGCTAAAGGCAGTTTTTTCTTTTGCAGATGCCGTTAAGGGAATTTGCCAATACCCTTTTGTCATATGAAGAGTAGTCAAATACCGAGCCGTACCCAGCCATTCGAGCAGGTCGTCAATGCGGGGCATCGGGTAGGCATCGAACTTGGAGACCTGGTTTAGACGTCTAAAGTCATTGCAGAACCTCCAGGAGCCATCCGGCTTGGGAACGAGGACAATCGGGCTGGACCAAGGACTGTGACTTTCCTCGATAATGTCCGAGTCCAGCATTCGTTGTACCTCCAGTTCCACTTCTGCGCGTTTTGCCTCCGGGAGTCTGTAGGGCCTCTCCCGGACGACTACTCCGGGTTCCGTGACTATATCGTGGGCAATCAGCGAGGTCCGGCCTGGCGACTCGCTCACCACTTCGGGGATGGCGTAGATAACTTGGGTAATCTCTCGCAGCTGTACGGGTGTTAGCTCGTCGCCGAGGTTAAGGGCAGCCGTGCTAGCGAATAGGGAGAGGGATCTATGTGTATCGGGAGTCTCGTCCCTGTCCTTCCAAGGTTTTAACAAGTTAATATGATAGATCCTCTCGCTCGGTCAACGATTAGGTTGCTTAACTAAATAGTCGACGAGCCCCTTTCTTTCCTTAACCTCGTATGGCCCCTGCCAGTGAGCTAGCAGCTTGGAGTGGGAGGTGGGAACGAGTACCATCACTCGATCTCCTGGGTGGAACTCCCGGAGGACAGAGTTGCGGTTGTAACACCGGGCCTGCGCTGCCTGCGCACGAGTCACGTGGTCTTTGAGGAGTGGCCTGATTTTGGTGAGCTTGTCGCGCAGTTGCGCTACATACTCCAATATATTGGAGGAGGGAAGGGCCTCAGCCTCCCAGCCTTCTTTTAGAATGTCCAAAAGTCCCCGGGGCTGTCGCCCGTATAATAATTCAAAAGGGGAGAAGCCCGTAGAGGCCTGGGGCACCTCCCGGTAGGCAAAAAGCACAAGCGGCAGGAGCTGGTCCCAATTCCTGCCATCAGCGCTGACTACCTTGCGAAGCATCTGTTTAAGCGTCTGGTTAAAGCGTTCTACCAGACCGTCCGTTTGGGGGTGGTAGACAGACGTCTTCAGGTGCTTTATTCTCAGTAATTTGGAAACCTCCCTGAACGTATCTGAAGTGAAGGGAGTACCCTGGTCCGTGAGGACTTCTTTAGGGATACCCACTCTCGAAAAGAGGTTGACCAGTTCCCGTGCGATGTTTTTGGTGGTAGCGGAGCGCAGGGGAACCGCCTCTGGGTTCCGGGTTGCATAATCAACCATGACCAATATATACTTGTGGCCACGGTTCGAGGGTTCCAGGGGCCCTACTAAGTCGACCCCTATCCGGTCAAAGGGTATGTCTATCAGGGGTATTGGGACGAGAGGAGCACGGTCCCTCCTAGGTATCTGGCGAATCTGGCAGTCCGGACAGGATTGACAGAAGCGCCGGACCTCCTCGTTGATCCCAGGCCAGTAAAAGCGGAGCTTGATTCTCTCCAATGTTTTTTCGGCCCCGAAGTGGGCGCCTAGGAGGTGTGCGTGAGCTAGTTCGCATACCTCCCGCCGGAAGGTACGCGGCACTAGCAGCAACTTCCGCACCTCGCCCTCGTGAGTTGCCACCCGATACAACAGATTATTCTCCAGTACAAAGAAGGGCTCGCGTGGCATGGAACCGTCAGCTTGTGAGCTGCCTGGAAGAACAATCGCATTCCTGGCAAACCGCAGGGAATCGTCATTCCACTGCTCTCTTTTAAATGAGGCGGGCGTGGAGCGAAATTGGTGATCCAGGTTGCTCAGGGGATCTTGTGAGAGGTTGGGCGGTAGTGTTCCCTGGCTCGTCCCTTCGCCGGTGGGAGGTCCCGGGTCAGAGTCCGTCGCCTGAGAAACCTCCCCCATAGTGCCTGCGCCATTGTGGCTTGCCTCAGTGCATGGCGTGGAGACCATGGGAAGGGTGCCTTGTCCCTCCATAACCAGACCCAGTGAGGCCCCAGGAGCGGTGCGTGTCTTACCGCATTTTCTTTGCGACCAGTCTTGTCCCAGGATCACTGGATAGGGGGGTTCCGGCAAGACCGCGACCGACAATTTGGACAACTCCCCCCTCCAGGAAAGATAACATTCTGCGGAACGGTAAGTCCTGGTCTCTCCGTGTACACAAGTGACCCGTAGTTGTTTATTTAGCCACTGTCGCGGTAAGACATAACGGCGAGCGACAATAGTTATGTTACTGCCGGAATCAAAGAGAGCCACCACTGAGTGCCCGTTTACCAACACCACTCCCGTGTTCGGACTCGCCAAGGGATGCGGCGGATTATAGTACCTTTCCGCAGAGGCCCAGGTGCAGTCCATCGGCTCCATGGGGGTGTTCAGAGGGTAGGTCGGTAGCAGGTGGCCGGTCTCTCCACACTTGTAACAGCGCGGGGAGGCCGTCTTTTCTCGGGGTCTAGGAGGCGCTTCTGCAGCGCGTCGAGAGGGTTCGGGGGTGGCTGCCCGTCCCTGCCGGTTCCCGCGAGCTTGCCTTTCTGTCCCCCCGGCTCGGAAAACCGCGAGCTGACGCTCCAGGACTTCCAGGAGTCCTGGCATGTCCGTATAGGGGTGGCGCCGAACCTGCTGGGCGAGGGAGCTGGGCAGTGCATTGACCAGGCCCTCACAGGCCACCTGCTCCATGACCTTCCGGGCTTGGGGACCCTCGGGCCGCAGCCACCGCCCCATCTTTCCCCAGAAATCGAAGGCCTGCGCTCGGGCCGGCTTCTCAGGGTCAAACTGCCAGCTCCGCCATTCACTCGCCTGCTGGCTCGGCGTGATGCCGTAGCGTGCCAGGATCTCCTGTTTTAGGAGCTTATAGTCCACGGCTTCCTCCTCGGGGAGGTCATAATAGGCTCGCTGCGCGGGCCCCTTCAGGTAGGGCGCCAGAATGGACGCCCACTTGGACCGGTGCCACTCGTTTCGGGTGAACGTCCGTTCAAAGATCCCTAAGTAGGACTCGATGTCGTCCGCCTCCGTCATTGGGACAAGGGACGGAGGTTTTGGACGAGGCGGGTTGGCCTTTACCCTCTCGGCTTCCGCGAGTTTCGCCTTCGCGGCCTCCAGTTCCCGGGTTGTAGCGGCCTGGGCTTGCTGCAGGGACTGGATCTGTGCATTCATGCCCTACAGCACGGTATTGAGGTCCTGCCTTTCAGTCATTTTTCTTCGGTGCAGTATCCTGCCGACTACGGCACTGTAAAAAGAAGCAAAGACACAGCATAAAGGGTTGGGGTTTCTGGCCCCGTATACTGTAAACAAAAATATTTCAGGTGAACAGGTCAAAATATACAAATAAAAATTGTTCATATGCGCGACACCTTTACAGGCGTCGGCGGCCATTTTATATAGGAGGAGCCGGAAGTGGAGGAATGCTGGGAAGGAGTCGTGAGGGATGACGGGATTGCTGACGTCAGGGAAGATGGCGGAGGAAGGGCGGAAGTGGACGTAGTGCGGTCAGGTTATGATGGCGGAGCGTCTTTTTTCCTAAAAGAGAGAGCAGAAAGGTTAGTACCCCGCCATTCCCTACCGGCGAACGTCCTTCGAAGCGGTTTCAGGTCCGTCCGCGGCCTCCTACCCGCGCATGCGTGACAGTGTTCTTACACAGTTTGTCCACTCTGGATTACAGTTGGCTTAGTGACAATCTAAAAATATTTTTACACATTTAGATGTAATGTGTTTTTCGTTTTCAGCACTTTCAATGCAGAAAAAAACTGCCTTACACAGGTATGTTGCTGCAAATGTTAAGAGGAATCTGGTGACTTTTCACTGAAAAATATGTATTCATTTCTGAGATTGCTCCAAAATTCTGACAGTGGAATGAAAGATAATTGCATGTTCAAATTTCAAAATGTCTTTGGCTATTTCAATTAATACCTCTTGTGACCTCAAATGAAGAAAATCCTCTTCGCTTCTGGACTCAAATTGGAATTTTCATCCAGTTTAAATGATGATTATCCAGATCTGGGAAACAGTTGTGAAATATTCCTTCAGGTGTGTCAGATGTGACAATATTATATGTCTGCAAGTGCACTAGGTCCTAGTTAAGGAGCGGGAACATTACAGTATTTCTTTTGTTTAGCTTTTTCTCAGAACCCACAACTGGTTGTCAAAACAGCTAGCAAATTGGGAGTTCTCATTCGAGAGAAATTCACGCACCTCTTCAAAGAGACTTGTTGTGAAACTGCCCCATGAGACAGCCACTGGACTTCAGAATAAAGCAGAAGGCTTTCAAAGCTGGTGCCCATGTCACTGCACAGTTTGGCAAACAGCCTGTGTTTAAGGGGACATGCTTTGATACTATTTACAACTTTAACAACGTCTTGAAGAACTTGTTGCAATTTGTCCTTCAACCTTTTGGAGACAAGTGCTTCTTTGCAAAGCATGCAGTGTGTACCCATGGCACCTGGAGCTCTGGCCTTTATTAACGTGATAACTCCATTATGCTAACCTGTCATGGCAGTGGTGCCATCAGTACAGACACCCAAGAAATAAGACCAGTCAATTAAATTCGCCTGCATGAATGATCTGTTGTCTTCCCTTGAATTTCTTTGCAGAATAAAAGCTCCTTAACAAACTTTTCATTTCCAATAAATCTGACATAGACATTAAGCAGTTCTGCATTATCTACATTTGTGCTTTCGTCCAACTAAAACACAAATCAGGGGTTGATTTTACCTGTTCCAATAATAAATCTGTTACATCCTCCGCCATGTCAAATATCCATAACACACAGTGTTACGGACAAACGGACAGTGTCATTTTTATGGGCAGCTTCCTCACCAAGCAATTCCCAAACTATGTCCTTGGTCACTGGTAATATCAGATCTTTTCCAACCGTGGGAGCTTTCTTTGAACAGGCAATGCTATATGACACCAAAAAAGACGCCTTCAGTGCGATCTCTGAAATTGTTACTTACTGTGTGAAAGTGCTCACTTGTTTCATAAGCAGTGCTGCTTTTCTTTGGAAAAAAAATCTACATTTTTACCAACATCAGCTGGATGCTTTTGTTCTAGATGTCTTTTTAGTTTAGATGTTTAGTTTATACATTTGCTTGACAGAATTACCTGACAAAGAACTTATTTGGGGCAATTAAGTCTGTCTTTCTTCTAAGCCAGCACAAAGCCAAACTCTATATATGAAACTTCAGACTTTCTAGATTTAGATTTTGCTTTAGATTATTACTCATTTGATGAATTTAAAGCGGAACTAAAAGATTGGTTTTCTTCAAAATATTTCCTTTTTAAAAAATGATCTATCATTAATGTACAGTATAAATAGTTATAATAATAATAATACATTTTAATTAATAGGTGCCTTTCTTAGCACTCAAGGTGACCATACAATGAATTAAACAACAGTAATAAAGATAAAAACAAATAGGACAATAAAATCAAACAGCAATAAAGGTACAGAAGGAGTTACAAACATAAAAGGTAACTGGCTATAACAGTGATAAACTCAAAATTTGTATGCCAGTTTGAAAAGACAGAGGGCAGTTTTAAATTCTGTTATTCAGTCTAGCTGATGGATAAGAGAGGGAAGAGAATTCCAGAGTTGAAGAGGACTATAAGAGAATGCACAAGCTCCCATAGAACAGTGTGGTACAGAAGGCAGAGGTGCAGATGAGGATCTGAGGGAGCGAGAGGGAGTGTAAGTCTGTAGGAGATCAGTACGGTAGGGAGGAGCAAGACTGTGGAGAGCTTTAAATGTTAAGAGCATGATTTTGTATTGCATTCGGTAGTAAACAGAGAGCCAATGAAGTTGGGAGAGAATATGTAATATGTTCAGTAGATTTAGAAGAGGTAATTAATAATAATAATAATACATTTTATTTATATAGCGCCTTTCCCATGCAGCAGAATTTTGTATAAGTTTTTAGGGATGCCAAATACAGGGTGGTCCACAATAAAGTGGCTCATCTCCACTGAGATGACTGCATTATGTGGTTGAAGAGAAAAATGATCAAATTTGTACTCACATTTACAGAAGATCCTGAAAGTGATCTCCTTGTTTGGCAATACATCTCTGTGTCCGTTTCAGCATGTTCATGTACACTCTTTTCAACGTCATGGGATTGATTCTCTTTTTGTGGGCCACCTTGTATTACAGCAATCTGTACATGAAGTGACTAAGGTATTAACCATTACTTTATTACTGTGTTGTGTAAGAACAGGACGAAGTCTAGAAAGTTTCGGAGATGGAAGAAAACATTCTGAGAAACATTATTAATATGGGAAGGGAACTGTCTAGAATGATGCCCAGGCCCTTAACCTGGGAAGAGATGTCTGTGATAGTGCTGTTAATTAAAATTAGGATGAAAGCCAGATTGAAACTGTTTAAAAATTTTATTTTTTCAAAGAGGCACTGAAGTTGGGAGACAACTGTCTTTTCTACAGTTTTTGATATATGAATGGCACATTTGAGACAGGCCAATAATTATTAAGGATATTAGGGTGTAAGCCAGTTGTTTTCAGAATTAGAGTAATTGAATTAATCAGTGGGTGACCGTGCCAGCAGTAAGGGAAGAGTTAATTATAGTAGTTATCATGGGAGAGATATGTGATAAACAGGATTTGACAAAGCTTGAAAAAGGTAATGGATCCAACTGGCAAAATGACGAATTACAGATACACAGTTATAAGCTCCAAGATACCATTTTCAGCTGATAAACTGAACTCTGAGAATAAGGTGATTGGTAAGAGGATATGAGTGATTGTGGAAAGAGTTAGAAGAAGCAAGCTCAATTTTTGAATATGGTTTATCATTCAACACACTATTACTAGCTTCCTATGAACTACTTTAATGTCACAATGCAACATGTGTATGGTTACAGTAACCTTTGACTAGCATTTTAAAAACATTTTGAATAGGCATAATTGGCAAGCGCATGAACAGTGACACTATATTATTAAAAGTCAAGGTGAACTACAGAAGTTCTTTATTATTTACAACTTTTTTAAATAATAAGATTGTTTGATTCTTACACCCATTTTGCCAAGGACCCCCAACATATCCCTGAGGACCCCAAGTTGAGAATCACAGATCTAGAGAACCTCTACTTTCCATACACTAATTCAAAGAGACACTTCTCTATAGATTATATTGTATAGGCAAAAAAGCAAATAAGAAAGCCCTTCCCTCAATCTCTTCCTGTTTCAACCATATATTTCTTGATTATTTCTTCCAAAATTCAACTAAATCTTTCAGCTAATCGATCTGTCTGGATGGTATGATGTGATCCAAATACTCCTAATGCATAATAATTTATATACTTGCCTAAGTTGTGGATAGGAAATGTGTAAACTGATCTGTATTAATGTGTTTTAGTGTGTTCACTCTGGAGAATAGCTACATTAGAGCTCTTGTTGTGGTCCTGTCTTCACCTGATGAAGAAGAAAAGTTAGGGGTAATGCATCATGTAATCACAAATAAGTGAAATATAATAATTGCCCACCTGACTTTGTTCTAATGGCACAATTATGTCTGTCATTATTCTCTCAATAGGCACATCTATTACAGTTAAAATCACCAAAGGAAACCTAGATGTTCCCTTAGCCCCAAGCTTTTGGCATATTGGACAAGTCTTGCACTAATTTTGCACATCACAATACAAACCAGGCCAGTAAATCCTTTTTGTATTTTTGTTTTTGCACTGCCTAAATGCTCTGCCCATGGGACAATATGATCAAATTTTAACACATTCTTTCTTACTCCTGGGGGCATGCTCTAAATGCTCTTGTTTCCCTCCTCTCCTTACAGTAAACCCTTTCTCAATATAAAATTTTCTTCATTGGTAATCCCCCCAGTTTTTGCTGCACTCCTTCCACATCTGACAACTTACAAAAATAAGTTTGTAATGACAGTTTATCTCTTTGCATCCTTTCCCAATCACGAGGTAACTTGCAGTCAACTGTCAAAATCAGCTCCTTCTTCATAACATTGCTATCCTTTGTTGCCATACTGTGCTCAAATTTATCATGTTGCTTCTCACGTTTTGTGGATTTTTTTTTGGGCTCTGGCTCATCAAATAAAGACATACTGCTCCAAGGGACTTTTGTGTCTTACAGCATTTTCCTCTAGTACACACTAATTGACAACATTTTTAGTCTTTCAGCAACACAGGAAACTCCAGTCCTAAAACCACTGGTTTAGGTAATTTTTCCATTAGACCAACAGTTAACATAAATGTCTGCCTTAGCATTCCAATGGATACAGTACTTCTGAAGTTGGATTGACATTTCTTCACGATGGAAAGACTTAATTCCTACTATGGATGTTTTATTCCACTGATCAACTAGTACTTCACTTTACTGAACTAATGTCTGAGTACTACCAGCATCCGATAATGTTTCCACCAGGTGACCATTTACTAACACCTGGACCACCCTCTCTAATCCTTTCTCTAGCCTTGGTTCTATCTCAAGTTTGTTTCTGAGTCAGTATAACATAGCTGAGCAGATTTACTTCACTTTAAGGAACACATGGTCAAAATGCTCCTCCAAACCACACTTCTAACACACCACCTTCTCTTTTGGTTGAATGTTATTTGTATGGCCATCATGTCATTTAAGAGTGCGACGACTGCTATCCAAGACCCCGGTTGACTTATCCCGACTGTGTGACCTGGCTGTATATTTACTACAGGTTATTTGAGCTATAATCACCATCTCAACCAGTATTATGTATCAACTTCAGATTATGGCTTTTAGTTTTATTTTTGAATTATTATTATTTTTCATAGTTTTATGAATTTTCTATTATTTTTGTAATTATGTACTCTGTTTTTAAGTGTACCTCCATTCCATGTATATTGTGGTGGGAGCATCAGGAGGCAGGGCCACCTTGACATCACCACTGTTGGGACCTCCTTCTGCTTTTATCTGGAGGCCAGAGTGAGCGATCCAGCCAGTTGGTTTGCATTAGGAGGCTTTTTGTAGGCATTATTATTATTTCTTGTTTTGCTTGTTACTGGATTTTCTTGCATGCTTCTTTTATTTGCCTTTGGAATTTGTTTACTGGGACTTGGTTGCTTTTGATTTCCCTTTTTTGATCTTTTTAGGATTCTCTCTGTTATTCCTATTTTGTTAAAGGAGGTTTTCCTCTATATACATTCTTTTTTTTTCCTTCTGTTTACAAATCAGGGGTCTGTGGTTATTTACTCCATTGTTGGACATTTGTATATATTTTGGGACATTGTTAAGTCAGTTTTTCCATTTTTAGGCCTAGTCAGGATGAAGCCTGAGGTCAGTTGTCTGAGACAACAAGCTGCACTAAGTATTGCAGCAGCTGCAAGACGTAAAGATTCACACCATCCTAATACTGTGTGAATGTCGATGTTAATGTCAGTTTATTTATAGAGCACATTTAAAACAATATCACCAATGCTATGTCCAAATGCTTTATGAAGAACCTACAATTAACATAAAATGAAAATGAATAGAATAAAATACAATAATAACACAATACACCCAGCAGTAAACTGAAACAAACCACTGACTAAGAGGGGAGAATCACCAGTATCACTGACTGTCATGGAAAGGTAGAAAATAAAAATGAGTCATCAGTCTAGTTTTAAACAGATCAATTGTAATTAGGTAGAGAACTCCCCAGATGAGGTGCAGCAGCTGCAAAAGCCCTGCCCCCCTACCTTAGTTTTACACTTAGTACAAGAGACCGCAAAAGACAACTGACTGGTAGATCTAAGCTCTCTGGATGGTTGGTGTAAAACACACAATTCAGATAAGCAGACGGGAGCATACAGATGTATTGATTTAAAAAATAGCAGCAAAATTTTAAAATCAATTCTGAAACTAACAACAACAACAACAACATTTATTTATATAGCACATATTCATACAAACAGTAGCTCAAAGTGCTTTACATAATAAAGAATAAAAAAATAAAAAACACAATATGAAAACAAAATAAATCAGCATTAATTAACATCGAATAAGAGTAAGGTCCAATGGCCAGGGGGGACAGAAAAAACAAAATAAAAACTCCAGACGACTGGAGAAAAAAAAATAAAATCTGTAGGGATTCCAGACCATGAGACCGCCCAGTCCCCTCTGGGCATTCTACCTAACATAAATGAAACAGTCCTCTTTGGGTTTAGGGTTCTCACGGAAAGGCTTGATGATGATGGTCACGTAGAATTCCGCCTTTTAGTCCATCCATCATTGTTGGAGCATCATGAAGCTTTGAGTAGGTGGAGGTGGCGCAGGCCACCACCACAAAGAAACCGGAAAAAGAAACAGAAAAGAGAGTAGGGGTCAGTACGGATTTAGAGCTACCCTGAATAGTTATTATGAGGAAATTGAACATACAGAGTATCAGGATTAAGTTAAATTAAGTTAAATTGAAGTTATAGAAAGGCCATGTTAAAGTAATATGTTTTCAGCAGTGTTTTAAAGTGCTCCACTGTATTAGCCTGGCGAATTCCTATTGGCAGGCTATTCCAGATTTTAGGTGCATAGCAGCAGAAGGCCGCCTCACCACTTCTTTTAAGTTTTGTTCTTGGAATTCTAAGGAGACACTCATTTGAGGATCTGAGGTTACGATTTGGAATATAAGGTGTCAGACACTCCGATATATAAGAAGGGGCGAGATTATTTAAGGCTTTATAAACCATAAGCAGAATTTTAAAGTCAATCCTGAATGACACAGGTAACCAGTGTAGTGACATCAGAACTGGAGAAATGTGTTCGGATTTTCTTTTCCTAGTTAGGATTCTAGCAGCTGCATTCTGCACTAGTTGCAAACGATTTATGTCTTTCTTGGGTAGTCCTGAGAGGAGTGCGTTACAGTAATCTAGTCGACTGAAAACAAACGCGTGAACTAATTTCTCAGCATCTTTCAGTGATATAAGAGGTCTAACTTTACTTATGTTTCTTAAGTGAAAAAATGCTGTCCTAGTGATCTGATTAATATGCGATTAATAACGGGCAGCCAATGTAAACAGGCTAAAATTGGAGAGACAGAATCAGAAAACAAGCTGCATTCTAAACCAGTTGCAACCTGCATATCAGGAATTTGCTGATCCCAGAATACAATGAGTTATAGTATTCAAGTCGAGAAAAGATAAAAGTATGAGTAACTTTCTCAAGATCCCTAGAATATAAAAAAGGCCTAACCTTGGCTAAAAGACGAAGCTGGAAAAAGCAATTCTTGACCACAGAATTAATCTGTTTCTCAAATGATAGGTAACTGTACTTTGTTTAGTTTATTTTGGGGACCCACTCACAGACACATAATACATTAGCTCAAATGAGTAGACAATAAAGAATAAATTAAACAAATAAAGAATGCAAAAAAAGAATTGTTAAACACACAACACCCACACAAATGTCCACCTAATTAGCATGATGGATAGTTAATTAATTAATGCTGAACAAGAAGAAGCCAGACAAAACACTGAGCACAAAACAATAAACACTCATGGTCAAAGTCCAATTGCAGTCCAGTACAACAGATGCAGATGATGATAGTGAGTGGAATGAAAAACCCCTGTAAGCAACCCACTGAATGAATTATAAAGTTTTGCCCTACTGATTTGATTTGATTGGGAGCACTACCTAGCCAAAAAAATCTTCAGCCAAGACAAACTCACTTGAACAAGAAGGCACAGGACAAGAACATAAATCCAGAAAAACTGTAATTCGAGGTGGTTGTTGTAATCCAACTGAGGGTGAAATTTTGAAACAAATGAACATAGATGATTTCCTCTCAACACCTTATGGCTCCTTTTTAAAAAAAAATTATGGTACTTTAAAAGTTAGCTTTTTTTTCAGTTTTATTCTCTCAGTCACGTTCACGTTCTCTTCATAAATTTACACCCGATCTGACGCTGTTCGTTTTCAAATAATATTGCATTTGTGCAATGATGTTTTCTGATTGGAACTATTCAGGTCATAAAATTATTTCTTCAAAGTGTCACATATATTTGTCGATTTCTTTTTTCTGCCCGGTGCTGCTTTGACATCATGGACCACAAGGCGTGATCTTATTCAGTACGAGCAGGAATACGCAGGTGGCCGGTTGCTGTGTGCTACAACATGCTGGCTGCGATCAACACACATGTACTGTACAAGGCATGCACGGGTCCACTGAGAACAGAAGAGTGTTCTTTGCTCACCTTACACAGGAACTTCATCGACGCTTCTTAGAAGAAAAGGCGATGGAAAAAGAAAAAGAAGATGCAACATCGACAAGCTTCTGTTCCAAGACCGCCGCTTCCCCCAGGAAAGCCAACTCAGTCAGTGCCATGCACCCCTTCAATGTAATAGGAACCAGAGCAGAGAGAGGAGTGTGTACATTGCAACAGGTACACATGTTGTAAATGTAGGAAGGACGGTCCTTGGGTGTGTGGGAACTGTAAATATTTGAATCTAATGATTGCATATAGCACGGAACTGATCTCTCTGTACTATTCTTTCCTTTGCATGTCCTGGAGTACAAAAGAAACACCACCATGCACCAAAATGTGGAGACTGGGCAAGATCAGAAAAAAAAAAAAATACGGTCATTGATTACAACCTCAAGAAGGCGTGCAGGCAAATGGATATGAATAATATGAATAATGTTGCATCAGTGCCACAGTGTTTTCCGAAATGTACTATACATGTTATAAAATGAATTATTCCAAATATCATATATACATATGTCTCTGTTTTTTGTCAGTGTGGCTTTGACATCATGGACCGTTGACAAAACGATACATTTTCACAGCACTCACGATCAAGCCTTTTGAGTACAAATCAGCAGTTCTTACCGCTGTACCATGGAAGCTGTCGTATTGCACTTGCACCTTTTGTGAAAGTGTTTATTTGATATTTGGACTTCAGCTTTTACACATTATACAGTTTATTTCTACTTTCAGTCATTTATTATTAAAATATCAAAAATGTTTCTGTTTTAATAATGTGTTTACATAGATTGTTGTAGACATAAAACACACATGAAATGCATGTATTGCGAATAACGATCTATTATTTCCCCTCTAAAACAAAAACAACATTTATTTATATAGCACATTTTCATACAAATGATGTAGCTCAAAGTATTTTACATGATGAAGAAAGAGAAAAAAGACAAAATAAATAAGAAAATAGAATTAGGGAACACTAATTAACATAGAATAAAAGTAAGGTCCAATGGTCAGGGAGGACAGAAAAAACAAAAAAAAAACTCCAGACGGCTGGAGAAAAAAAAATCTGCAGGGGTTCCTAGGCCATGAGACTGGCCAGCCACCTCTAGGTATTCTACCTAACATAAATTACCTCATAATCAGTCCTCATTGTATTCTGGGTTCACATGGAAGAACTTGATGATGGCAGTCAGGCTCCACCATTTCACTTCAAGATAATCAAGGCTTTAACTAGGAGAATGTCTTGCCCTTTCTGCAGCACTGGTTGGGGGATGGGAGGGATGGTATAGCAGGCTGCTTGCTGCTTGTTTTAATCTACACATTTACAAGACAAAGGATGCTGATGAAGAGGTTTGCTGATTTCATAGGCTTTGGTAATTCTAGTGTTAAGATGTACACAGAGGCCTTTTGCAGTTTCACCTTTTAATATAGTCATACTTAATATTTGCTTGCACTCCTCAGTACTGATGCCATATTTCTTCAACAAAGCTTCTTTCACTTTATCATAGTCTAGAGCATCATTTAGATCCATGGCCAAATTATGCACTTTGTGCCTTGCCTGTTAATAATGGCACTAGCTGTACTGGGTAATGGGTGAACTGTCAACAGACATTGAAAAGTTAGCAAATACTGCTCAATATCATCTGCTTCTTTCAGTGTAGACAATTTCACATTTTGGTTAGCATTAACGCAGTGGGCTAGGTTTCTCACCTCTTTACAATTGCTATAACTCATGTTGCATTACTATTTCCTAGTCTTATTTCAAGGAACCATGTTCCAACCTCTCCTTACAGCTTTGCTGCACTTGTTGGTAGGACTTGAACATCTGTGCAAAACTACCAGTGTCTTCAGTGCCCATTTGAACATAAGGATTTTATTCAAACATTGTTTCCCCTGCACCTCCCTGGTCATCTCTCCCTCCATCTGGACTTCTATCAATAGCAGGTTCAGTGGTCTCTGCTGACTTTTGATTTGGAGCCATTAGGGTTGTACAGCAAAACTGCTTCCTTCTCACTACATTCTCTTTTGGATCCCACCTCTGCCCCCAAAATGTAGGACAGACTTGTTCGGGCTACTGTAGCAATTCAGTTCAGATAACAGAGATGGACAATCAGACTAGTTCTGTCAAGCATAGAACACTTTGTGTTTTACTGCCCACAGCAGATTCCACAAATAAAGTGTCGCCCACAACACTAATTATGCTGTGCTTCAAGGAGGTAAAGAATACAAAAATACATTAAGATCTGCTTACATTTAAAACTTCACATAGAATTAATTACAGGTAAGTACAAAACAGATGCCTACTTTGTCCAAACCAACAGCCTTATAAACCCTATATAGTTACACTCCCTCTCCTTAGGACATCTTATTTAGCAAAGCATAAAATGACAATGGCTATTTAACAATATGTATATATATATATACAGGAGAAAAAACAAATACATAAGTTAACATTATTACCTACTACTAAGTTAAAGAAATTTGTGTGGTGTGCTCCTAGTTTATTTCACATCTCATGCTATGTGCTCCCTAAAATTCAGAAGACCACCCACACATCCATTGCAGCTCCCATGCCAGTAAGGCCTCATCCCATTATTTTTTGGAAGTAATAATTACTTCCAATATAAATTAAACTCAGCATATGCTGATAATAGAAGGTATACAAATTGCAGGATTTTCTAATGTTAAGTACCTGTAATGACAGCTTCCTTCACATGGTGGCTAAATGTTTTTAATTGATGATACAGTGTTTTCTTTTTTCCACTCAGCTTCTTCTAATATTGTTATCTTTATTTAGAATAAAATCTTTTTTGTCTCTGATTTGATTGTTGCCTTACAAGTGATGTTGTCGGGTAATTTTACATAATTTTTTTTAATAACCAAGCTGTATGCAACGCATTATTTAAAAAGGGTAGGTGGTCGTCCTCAATTTTTTAAACAAATGAATTAATAAAGTAATTTATATATTAAATGTGCTAAAATGGTTTTAGTATACATGTCATTTTAATAAATACATTTTCAGGTGAGTTTGTTAATGTATAAAAGTTACTACATAAAAATAAATCACTATATTGCATAATCTTAAGTAGTCACCATCCATCTATCTCGAAAGATAATGTTAGTCTTAAGTAGTGCTCACAGGGTAATCAAACTGAGAATGTTTGCTTATAAAGCAAAACGTTTGCACATATGAATCTGAACAATGGAGGCAGCATTGGTATGCATACTGTACATATAAAGTGCCTTCACAAGTTATCATGTAACATTCAGCTGCAACTAAAACTTGCACAGTGTATTCCAAATTTTATTTTTATTGCAAAATTGCAAGCGCACGGGACCCCGAGCAAGTCACTTTACTTTCCACAATTCCAACTATTATCAAACGTGCTTAAACCAGGTCAGGGCAATGATGAGCCATAGCCTATTAAATCTATAACACAATAAAGTGTGTAGAAAATGGAGGGGTCTGAATACTTTCTGAATCCAATGTAGATGTCCATGATTCCTTAAAATGTTTTGTCAAAGGCTCTGAAAAGAAACAAGTGCAGTCCAGTATAAGGTTCAAAATGTGTTACCTCAGATTAAAACTCCTCTGTTTTTTCAAAATCCAGCCATGAATTTCAGATATTGTCCCTATTAGTTATTATCATTTGTTCATATCTTAGTTCTTGGAATGAGAAGTGAAGGTCAATTGTTACCTTGAACTCTCTGTATAATTAACTTATGAAACCCCTTTTTTGGTACAAATACACCAAAACTCAAACCTAGAACTCTAAGTCAGCAGGAGGGTGGCACTGTGACACCTCAAGACAGCTCTGTGTATGACAACCTGAAAAGGGTGTACAAATTTATTCTGCATTACTGATACACTCTCTGCACAATAATAGAAATACTAAGTGTGACCATCAAGATCAGTGGCAGCAATATACAACGTCTGCCTCTCTATTTGTCTATCTACAGTATTATTAAGTTGGTGGGCCCAGTCAGGACACCCACAGAGATGTATGGGAGTTCTTGGGTGTTTCCAGGGGGTGTGGCAGGGGGAGGGACTCCCTGTTTCAGGAGTTGTCTGTCTGACCTGGAAGTGCTTCTGTCAGGCTTTGCCCTGGTATCGGATTACTCCTGGGTCTGAAATAAAAGCAAGCCATCCATCCTCTACCTGGGAATCAGAGTGGGCAGGCAGAAGGCCAAGCTCACTTGGAGGAGGTAGAGGAGGATTGTTTATTGAAATGCTGTGGACTGGTTGGGAAATAGGTATTTTGTGAAAATAAAAACCTTTATTTTACACCTGAGACTTTTTACTCTATCTATCTATCTATCTATCTATCTATCTATCTATCTATCTATCTATCTATCAACACTAATATTTATTGCCTTTTCTATCTGTATATCCATCTGTCCATTACAGGTAGCTATAAGATTCTACAGGTTCTGAAATAAACCAAGGATTTGCCCACTATTACTCACCAGAACAACCTTGATGCAGTTTGGCACTGGTTCTGCAAGTATTCTGCAAGTGTGGCGGATGTCTGCCAACTGGCCGACCAAGATCAAGCGTTACCTGTTAAGTAACCACCTAACAATCAGATAGCGATTCAGACTTAAAAAAATATTATATATATGACTGTACTGACTTTGTGACTGTACTGAAGAGATGCAAAACCAGTTGGTGTTTTAATGAAGGTAGTGAAAAATGCTGTCTCAGGGACCACTTTAGAATCTCCTGAATGTACACATCTGGTAACTAAGAAAGTCATGGTTTATGATTAACATGGCTGTTGTGCTTTCCAAACAGTTCATTGACTATCTGTGCCTTATGGATGGGGTCATTAAAATTCTGAAAGATTCCACTACTATCAGGACAGAAATGCATTACCACACAATAAAAGTGACCACTCATTGCTGCTCTGTAATTATTAGCATTGTGGAAGAAAATGCTACACTCTTTGGTTAGGTAACAGGGGTTAGCAAAGTGTTGCTTTTAATCCAAAGATTATGGATGAATGTAATGTCGAAAATATTACAGGTGGTCATTACAGTTCCACCCATGTCAGCCTATAAGAGGTCCTGCACATATAGCCCTCTGACAAAACAGAAGTATTAAACTTACAGTAAATGTCTCTAATTACAAAACTTCTTCTGCAACAGTAAAAGCTGAATTTGTTTACAAGCCTAGGGTGTCTTGAGAATAATAGTAAAGAATTTGATGAATGAATGCTTATACTCTTAAATCTTTCTCAAGAAGGTTTAGAAAAATTTACGTGTTGATCAAATAAGACGATTACTGAATATGACCAATCTTGCTTCACAAAGGCTTTGCTATATTACAGTCAGGGTCTTTTCCCTGGCTTGTTTTTCTTGTCTACTTGACTATTTTTGTTAAATGTGAGTTATTATTTTTCATGTCTTCATGTTATTTCTGTTGGTTTCATTTGTATACTGTCCCTTTAAATGTTCTTGTATTGTTTGTTCTTCGTGGGGGAGCCCCAAGAGGTGGGCCATCCTGTAGTCACTGCTACTGTATTCTCCCTCTGGCAATAAATGACTATGAGCAGCAGATATATATATATATATTGTGGCATCCGGCCGGGGCTGGAGCCCAGCCGGGACGCCCAGGAGGACCGGAGGAGGGCTTGGACCTCCTCCAGACCGCGAGGGGGCGTCCGCCCTGGTTATGTTGGGGCCAAGCCCTGTAGGGACCTGTGGCCACCGCCAGGCGGTGCCCCGGTGCCTGAATATCCCTGGAGCCCAGCACTTCCGCCACACCAGGAAGTGCTGGGGGGAAGACGACAGGGGACACCTGGACGGCTTCCGGGTGCGCAGCCGGCACTTCTGCCACACTGGGGCGTGGCTACAGAGGAATGCAGCTGGAGCCCATCTGGGTTCCTATTTAAGGGGCCGCCTCCCTTCAGTCGATGGCGGAAGTCGGGTGGAAGAGAGACGAAGCTGGAGAGAGGACTGGAGGCGGCCAGGAGAGAGAGGCATTTTGACTATGAGGCCTGGACATTGGGGGAACGGTGCAAGAGGCACTGGGGAGTGCACTGTAAACAATTGAAAAAAAAAGTGTGTTGGGTGAACTTACGATGTCCGCCTGTCTGTGTCCGGGTTCAAGTCCACAATGGCGCCCAACGTGGGGCCAACCGTCTGGTGCAAGACGGGGACCCCCAAACAATAAATATTTTGTGGACGGCCCAGCGCAGCAGCCTGAGTGCAGCGGGCTCCGAGAGTCGCGCTGTCGCAAAGGACGGCCCAGCCGGCGTGGCGACACAGAAGGCCACACCGAGGCAGGGGCCTCGGAGTTATGGGATCTGGGAGGTGAATACCCTGCCCTGCAGTAACCGGCCCTTCGGGGTCGCACTTACCTTGTTTCCTACAGGGAGGGACGATCCGGATCCGCGTCCGTGGCAGGAGCCCGCCGGGCCACAGGCTGTCGACAGCACGAGGGCGGCAGCGGAGGAGGCTGCGAAGTCGGAGCCGCTGCAGCTCGAGGAATCGCCGCAGCTGCGAGGCTGTGAGGAGGCACACCACCGCACCCAGAGCAGGGGAGACAAGATGGCCGCCGGCCGGATGTCCCGCCCGCTGACAAGCACGGGATTGGCCGGTGTGTCTTGTGTACCCGCCAATGACAGTACAGAGGCGGGACCAAGGAACGCCAGTCTCATGCCGAAGAGAGACCCGATTGGGCCAGAGGGAGTGGCCCACAGGAGGCAGACGACGAGTAGGGCTGATCGACAGGTAAGCCCACCAATGTCTGTCTCTCTGTTTTCGCCAGCGGTTCAGCGTGAGCCGGAGGAGTCCCTTCGGCCCGCCGAGTCGCCTTTGTTGCAGTTGCTGGGTGCTCTTGTCATCCGGTTGTAGCAGCTGAAGGGGAAGGCGGTCGCGTCGGGAGAGACGCCGTGTGAGACGGAGGATCGGCGCGACGCTGGAGCCTTTGGCTGACAGGACACCGCGGGGAAGGTAGGTTATACTGTCTCCGTAAAGCATAAGGGGGGATCTGTCGAACATGGCCGTGATTTTGTTAAGGAGGACCGGCATTGAGTAGGCTATTCCCCAACAGCGGACGCGGCGGTGCAGACTGCCTGCGAGGCGAGGAGAGCGAGTACGCAGGGACTGGCAGGACAGGGGCTGATGAGTGCCCTGGGTCCTAGTGCCCTGCGATCCAAGCCCGCATCAGTCTCCTGTCGCTCTGCAGGGACGCAGACGGGGCTGGATTTGAGCTGTTGCCATGCTCAGACCCAGACCGTCAAGACGTCCAAGAGGAGAAAGAGGAACCGAGGGGTGATTGCCGGTACCTCCGACAGGAGAGGGCGCGACGCTGGGTGCGCGCGTCCGGTGAAGGGCCGTCCTCTGCGGAGGCAGAGGGAAATCCCTGGGCGGCTGGACGAGCTGCCTGCAAGAGCGGTTCCACTTACACCAAGAGGATGGGCATGGAACCTGCGGCAGAGGAGCCAACCAGGCAAGTCGCGGCCTGTCGATAGGGGGGGTGAGCACTGCCGGTATAGAGACCGACAGGACGCTCGGGGTGAGTGTCCTGGCAGTGCTTCTGGCCCTCCCTTTTCTCTTTTTACAAGCTCGAAGCCCCGACGAGCGCTGGAGCCGACGTCGTTTGGGACCTGCCCTCCTGGAACGGGCTGCTCCATGGGAGGGCTCCCCGCCGGGAGGCCGATGGTCCCCCGGCTGGCAGGGACGGCGGGGGCGAGAGCGGCGCACACCAGAGGGGCGCGTTGGCGTCGGAGGGGGTGCTGAAGTAGGGTGTCCCAGGGTGCCGTGTTGGACCCTGGGGACGTAGTAGGACCCTCTCTGGGGACGTGCTGCCCTTTCGGGAAGTGCCGCTCTTACCCACGTGTCTTCGCTGGCGGTGGGGCACTGTGGCATCCGGCCGGGGCTGGAGCCCAGCCGGGACGCCCAGGAGGACCGGAGGAGGGCTTGGACCTCCTCCAGACCGCGAGGGGGCGTCTGCCCTGGTTATGTTGGGGGCCAAGCCCTGTAGGGACCCGTGGCCACTGCCAGGCGGCGCCCCGGTGCCTGAATATCCCTGGAGCCCAGCACTTCCGCCACACCAGGAAGTGCTGGGGGGAAGACGACAGGGGACACCCGGACGTGGCTACAGAGGAATGCCGGGAAGCAGCTGGAGCCCATCTGGGTTCCTATTTAAGGGGCCGCTCCCTTTCAGTCGATAGCGGAAGTCGGGTGGAAGGGAGACGGAGCTGGAGAGAGGACTGGAGGCGGCCAGGAGAGAGAGGCATTTTGACTGTGAGGCCTGGACGTTGGGGGAACGGTGCAAGAGGCACTGGGGAGTGCACTGTAAACAATTGAAAATAAACGTGTGTTGGGTGAACTTACGATGTCCGCCTGTCTGTGTCCGGGTTCAAGTCCACTATATATATATATATATATATATATATATATATATATATATTTTTTTTTTTAATTTTCTGGTTTCTTGGATTTTTTGTCTTACTATTGGATTTTGCTTTTGCAATTTGGATGTGTTACCTGATTGCCCTGGAATAAAATGAACTTCTTCTGGGTTGGTCAATGAAGGACATTTTAGTGGCCTCAACCCCTTTTCACTATTTGTAAGACTCCATCTCACAGCAAATATATGCTGTATACAGAATTCTGGGATATCTGGCTAATTTTTAGTAACATTTTAAATATTCTTTCTCAACATTTACTTGTCATGATCTGCTGCCATTTAGGGCTATTTCAGAAGGTTCTTGACAACGTTTCTTCATTTGTTTTATTGAAATGTATTTTTTATAGTTTTACATTGTGTTTATGTCTTTTAAGGTGTCATCCATTAGAGATGCTTTCCTATTGCAGCAATGTGTCTTGAATGCCATTTTAAATCAAGGTGTCGCTGTGTTTGCTTGTATGAACTTGTCTCTTACACAAAAATGAATAAAGCTGTGTCAAATATGTCATCTTCTTCTTCTTCTTTTGGCTCCTCCCATTAGGGTTTGCCACAGCGGATCATCTTCTTCCATATCTTTCTGTCCTCTGCATCTTGTTCTGTTACACCCATCACCTGCATGTCCTCTCTCACCACATCCCTAAACCTTCGCTTAGGCCTTCCTCTTTTTCTCTTCCCTGGCAGCTCTGTCCTTAGCATCCTTTTCCCAATATACTCAGCATCTTTCCTCTACACATGTCCAAACCAACACAATCTCGCCTCTCTGACTTTGTCTCCCAACTGTCGAACTTGAGCTGACTCTCTAATGTACTCATTTCTAATCCTGTCCATCCTCGTCACACCCAGTGAAAATCTAAGCATCTTTAACTCTGCTACCTCCAGCTTTGTTTCCTGCTTTCTGGTTAGTGCCACCGTCTCCAACCTATATAACATAGCTGGTCTCACTACCGTCCTGTAGAACTTCCCTCTCACTCTTGCTGATACCTGTTTGTCATAAATTATTCCTGACATTCTTTTCCATCCAATCCATGCTGCCTGCACTCTCTTTTCCACTTCTCTTCCACAATCCCTGTTACTCTGTACTGTTGATCCCGATTATTTAAAGTCATACACCTTCATCAACTCTACTCCTTTCACCCTCACCATTCCACTGACCTTTCTCTCATTTACACACATGTATTGTGTCTTGTTCCTACTGACCTTTATTCCTCTCTTCTCTAGAGCATATCTCCACCTCTCCAGGGTCTCCTCAACCTGCACCCTACTATCACTACAGATCAGAAGTTCATCAGCAAACATCATAGTCCACGAGGACTCCTGTCTAATCTCGTCTGTCAACTTGTCCATCATCATTGCAAATAAGAAAGAGCTCAGAGCTGATCCCTAATGTAATCCCACCTCCACGTTGAATGCATCCGTTACTCGTACTGCAGTTCTCACCACTGTCACACTTCCCTTGTACATATCCTGTACAACTCTTACATACTTCTCTGCCACTCCCGATGTTTTCATACAATACTACAGCTCCTCTTGAGGTAACCCTGTCATATGATTTCTCCAGGTCCACAAAATGCAATGCAACTCCTTCTGGCCTTCTCTATACTTCTCCATCAACATCTTCAGAGCAAACATCACATCTGTGGTGCTCTGTCTTGGCATGAAACCATACTGCTGCTCACTAATCATCACCTCACTTCTTAACCTAGCTTCCACTACTCTTTCCTATAAATTCATGCTGTGGCTCATTAATTTTATCCCCCTATAGTTATTACAGTCCTGCACATTCCCCTTATTCTTAAATATCTGCACCAGTACACTTCTTCTCCACTCCCCAGGCATCCTCTCACTTTCCAAGATTCCATTAAACAATCTGGTTAAAAACTCCACTGCCATCTCTTCTAAACATATCCATGCCTCCACAGGTACAGTATGTCATCTGGACCAACGGCCTTTCCATTTTTTATCCTCTTCATAACTGTCCTTGCTTCCTCCTTGCTAATCCATTGCACTTCCTGATTCAATATCTCCACATCATCCATCCTCTTCTCTCTCTCTCGTTCTCTTCATTCATCAGCCTGTCAAAGTACTCTTTCCATCTTCTCAACACACCCTCCTCGCTTGTGAGTACGTTTCCATCTTTATCCTTTATCAACCTAACCTGCTGCACATCTTTCCCAGCTCAATGTCAAATATGTCATACTCTTGAATAAATCACTCATGGGTATGCTTTGTTTACTCTATAAGGAAAATTCATCCAAATTATTTACCCCTAATTGTCCCTGGAATTCAGTTTATGGTTACCATGTTCCCATCTCCTTACCAATTGAAAAAAAGAAAGAACTACTGCCAACAGTATTCTCTTTTCATGAAGAGATGCCACCAGGACTGTTTATTCAGGTTCAATTGTGTATTTCTGTTGGATGAAAATAAGGTGCAGTATGATTGTTATGATTTTGAGTTTTATTTAATATTTTGTGTAATTTAGTAATACCTTTTTCATAATATACTGTATATCTTCACCCTGCCAAATAAATTAACCAGCTGCTGTGGCACAGTGTCAGAGGAATCGTCTGGAGGGATTATATCTGAGGTTTGATCCCCGTGAGGGGATACAAAAGTGCGTCCACATGATGAGCCCCAATAAAGGCCAACTGGCCGACCAACTACAAGCGTTACTTGGTAAGTAATCATATGTTTGACCTTAGGTGCCACCATTTTATGCATGATTGTTTAGCCATATAGGTGACATCCAGAGTTATACTATGCATATCATTATGGGTCAAGGATATCAAGGTCAGCTCTGGAATCCAAGATTAGATAAAAAATGTGTTGGTGTGTGATTCTTGCTATAAAAGGTTTCCTGGTTAACAAACTCACTTATGGTATTCAGATCTTTCATTTTTGCTTAGTGTTTCAACTCTGGATGACAGATCAGTTAGACTTTTGGATAGGGCTTCAGCTTGATTTTTGAGCTATATTTCAGCTTCCTGATATTGAAGGTGATGTATTTTCATTTTTTAACTTGTGTTCTGTGAGTTTTCAGATGTAAAAATATTTTTTTCTTTGTGAAGTTCTTGATGTTGTTATTCACTTGAGTGATATTGATGGTCAAATGACACAGATATGTTTTTCTATTGTCTGTTGAGTCTCAAATCAATAAAGAGACCTCAGGGATAGAAATTCAAAGGTCAGTCTATCTATCTACATATTATAGAGTGCCTTTCACATCTATCTATCTATCTATCTATCTATCTATCTATCTATCTATCTATCTATCTATCTATCTATCTATCTAT
>JANRMT010062848.1:12314215-12330407 GCA_026402145.1 Polypterus bichir lapradei
TCTATCTATCTATCTATCTATCTATCTATCTATCTATCTATCTATCTTAGGCTACATCCACACTACTGTGTTTTTGTTTAAAAACACAGACATTAGTCTTCGTTTTCGCCTTTTGTTTGTACTGTCCCTGTATTTTTAATGCCCGAAAACCGAGACTTTCGAAAATGCTCTCCAGAGCTGTATATTTCTGAAAACTGCAGCTTAGCATTGTAGTGCTGATGGATGAAAATGAAGGGTTTTAAAAATGCAAACTCTAGTCACACTCTGATTGCTTTTTGCTCTTTATGTGGCCGTTCCCTACTCTTTACATTTTCTCCACCACTTTGCTAGTCTTATACTAATATGTTACTCTTATTAACAATTCCACCTTATCATTTTGTCCAAACTAAAGAAATATATATTTTGTATTAACGAAATAAATGCCTAGTGTGGAGAATACTTCCTCTTCCTGCTTCCACCAAAGTGTGCATGCCCAGTGTAGGAAAACAGCTATATTTTATGTGTTGTCAGTTGTTTCAGTGTGAGTGGGAAAACTTTTCTAAATGACGTAAAAACATTGTTTTAAATTAAAACTTAGTAGTGTGGATGTAGCCTAAGAAATGTCTACCAGTCAAAAACCAGAAATGGTGAAAACCTTTACAATATTGCCATATTTTGATTTGATCCACATAGGTATGAGGCTGCCCACCATCACAACAGATATCCTAAGCCTTTGGGGAATATCAGTGTAATGAACAGCGGCTTGTTTCTCCTTTCTTAATGAATGTTATTGGTTTTATTGGATTAATCAGTAAAATACAACACCAACATTTAAGATAATATACAGCTTACAGTAACTTAATGAATATAAAGTCCAGGGGCTTTATTTATAAAGCTTGTGTATACACAAAATGAAGCTTGAAATGTCTGTATGCAGCTTCACATGCAAATGTCAGAATTTATTAAAACTTTAAGAGGGAATGTGTGTATATTAATCAGAATACTGACCCATGCTTATGCAATATTTAGGAGAAACTAGGAAATGATGACACCCTCAAGGAGGGATATGAGGCCAACTCAGCTAAATGATGACTCTTACGTATAATAATTAATATCACATAGCTGTTATTATAATGTACGTTGACATGAGTTACCGTCTGTTAATATGCAAGTCATCTCTGATACCAAGATGAGATCCACAATCATCAGGACTGCTCTGGCATCATGCTGCTTAAAAGGGCATCTCGTTACAGATTGAAATCAGAGAGCATAGATGTGCTATTTTCTCCTCCCGTTAATGCACATTCTGCCAGTGACTAGTGGTCTGCTTCATCATCAGAGATCAGACCTTATTTATTTATTTATTTAATTTTATTTTAGGCATGGAGCTCATAGCATTTATGACAGAAGTAACATGTTACCATGTAACATATTTGCACTTATATTTGCACTGTTGACACCTGCACTTAGGCCACCAAATGAAGGTTCTTTGTGTGCCACTAACCTAGAGACAAAAACTTCCATCGCACACTACCGGATGCATCATGTGGAAGGGTGCTTTACCAGCCAATAAGGGTCATCTGTATTGTGAATACATATGTATGAGGGTGATTAGCATGGACCAAATATATTTGCTTCAGGGTGGTAACCAGCTGGGTTTGGAGGCGCGTTCACAAATGCCTATTTACAAGTTGATTGTGATTTATAAAGGGTAAGTTGTATAGAAATGTATGTACGATCAAATGTTTTTTTGGTGTATGCAATTTCATATTTTTTTGGCATATTTTCACTTTCGAAATCAGGCAAAGTTTTATAAATAAGGCTTCAGGTGACTTACCAATTTAATTAAAATGTAATAATAAATCTTCTAAAAACAAAGGGTTGTTTTAGGGTTTAAGTAATTGAGCTAAAATTATCCCTCTAATGTAATTGTGATTGATAAAGGGGGAATTGTGTGGAAATGTGCGTAGCCGGGTTTTAGAAATCAGTTTGTTTGGCGTACACATTTTCCTGTTTTTTTGATGAACGCATATATTCATGCTCGAAATCACACAAAGTTTTAAAAGTGAGGCTCCTGATATCGCATTCACATCCTCTTTCCCCACAAAGAACAAATGTGTACATAAATGTTTCTATTTATAAATGCAAATAGGATCAAATTAAACCTGAGACTTCTAAATATGTTAAGATAAATAAAGGAATTGACTGGGGATTTACACTGATTAAGTGGATTGTTTTGGAAAAACTGTAGGCTGAGAACTGCTTATTGAGGAAATGTCATATAATGAGAATGTTTTGAGTTCTTCCTCATAGAGGAGAAAATGTACATGTCTTTCATTTTAGGTAGTACAGGACATGTCTCCTCATTTAATTGTAGCAGGTGAGTTATAATTTCTCTGAACTTACTCCATTGTAGTGGCTGTTATAATGGCTTGATGATGTTGTGATGGTCCATTCAGTACTTCACTGAACAAAGCTATTAATAGGTGGAGATTTATGATTACCCCATGATACTTAACATGTACAAATGCTGTACAAAGATGTTTGAAAGTGAGGGTAAAAGAAGGACATGTGACCAAGGGATGCAAGGATTTCTTGACATCTATCATGGGTAGGGGCAAATCTGGAGAGATTTTGGTATGGGTGCTTGTTGCAAGTTTAAATTTAATCACAAGCTTTATTCAGCATATACAGGTATGTACAGTTCCTGGCCAAATTACATATTTTGTAACAAACCAGTTAAAGAAATTGTATTTTTGTGAAAACATTAATGTACAGTTGTGGTTTATCTGAGGGACTAAAATGTAAAACAATAAAAGAGCAAATGTAGAGTTTGCAAACATTTTAGCACTTTTTCCCATTGTAAGGTTTCTAAACTTGTTAGGTCGTTAGTCTGGTCTAGCTTAGCTTGCAAGAAGTTAGACTTGTTAAGTAGTGTTATTAGGAACACTCAACTGATGACCATCCCAGAGCCTGACTAATTCTTGGACTCTTCAAAAATTGTGCAACACTCAACATCCATGGGCTCTTCTGAAGGTCTGAATGAAAGGCTATAAAAAGACATCAAAGTGCTTCCAACTAGCAATTGTGCAAGAATAAAAAACAAAACTTGCACAGGACCTTGTGATGGATGACTGGGTCCCTTTCCCAGCTGGGATGCTGCCATAATGGAAGGCCTGGGGGAGCGGACATATAAGGAGCTGCCTGCCTTCACTCAAGGAGACAAAGTTGGGAGGAAGAGGACGAATGTTGCCAGAGGATGAGTGGAGGCAGAAGACAGAGAAAGAGAAAAGAAGAGAAACAGTGTTTTTACCCTTGTGCTTTATACTGTGTGCTGGGGCTGTGTGGGGGTAATCATTGCTGATGCAGTTTGTCCACATTTGATATATTCTGTCATGATTTTTGAGACTGTATCTCTTGACATGGGAAATAATTCAGCTCTTTTGTGAACAATGTGGCTGCAGTTCTGGCACGAACTACTTGGCCTCTCAGTTAGTTACCTCCTGCTGCTTTGAAAACTCTGAAATCTGAGTGCTAATTGTCACACCTCTTTTATTGCTTTGCAGAATACTAAATGGCAATCAACTTAAATGCTTTTGTTCTGTAATTTTTAGTTCTTTGTCCTGTGCTTCCTGCATTAGGGATGTTTGGGTATGTTTTTGGGCAACAAGAAAAAAGAATCAAATTTTCAAGCAGCATATGCCCACTGAAAATAATGGGGGGTTGTTGGGTTGATGTGTCTATTGATATTGATTGGATTGCTGTTTTAAGACCAAGTAACCTTAAACTGTTTGGGGCCCACATCCCTGATTGTCTGCCATGGTCCCTTAACATCTATAATCTTTTTAAGAAGGCTCACTTATTGGGAAGATGCTGCATCACAGTTCAGTTTCTTTTGAGTACTGTAACTATTTATAGCCTGTTCTCGATTACAAATAGTTAATATTGCACTTACCATCCATCAAGGATCTTTGCCATAATGGTGTGGAGATGTGCTTTGGCATGCAGTTTTCTCAGGACTTGTTTATGACTTGGATTGAGGGACTAATGTTTCGTCTACTTCTATGAGAAATAGGGGAGCATACAGTAGGTTAGTTGCTGGTAAACACATACACATTAAAAAGTATCCTGCAAAACAGTTTAATACATTATGAAGGTAACTATTTGAACGTAGAGAGAGAATCCAACTGCATGCATGCATACACAATTAAGGAAGTAGAGATACAGGGAGCACTCACCCGCTTGCCATCTTCAGCAATTGCCTGATGCCAGCAAGTGTATTCTGGGATTAGCCAGGTATAACCTTTTCATGTGCAAAACAAGTGAGTAGACACAAGGCTGTCTTTGGATTGTAAGCAGTGAAGAAGAGATTGTGTTACACTGTATGCTGTATGTATTGTAAGAGTCATATGGGGTTGTCTGGCATCGCATCCAGGAGGAAAGGTTGCTCCTAGCCATGAAGGGAGGCCAGAGTGAAAGGACAGAGAAGGACTGGCATTACGATCAGGTTATGAATTGATCCCTTGCCAGGAAGGGAAGCCAAACTAATGGAAGGACTGGGGGAGTTACCCTGTCCAGAATATATACTCCCCCAAGTGCTAGAGGGCAACATCCATGTGTTGCTGCTCCCATTTTCCGGGTAGGCTGGGAGTCATAGTTCTGTGGGACAGCCTTGCTGAGTGACCTAGATGATGTCAGCGGGAGCTGCTGGGATGGACCATCCCTACTTTATGACACCTCTGCCTGACCAGGAAGTACCTTCTCCAGACTCCAGAACTTCCAATGTCTGACTAAAATGGACCTCTCAACCTCACCTCAGGGAGTCGAGAGGTAGAGGGGATCACTTGTAAGGAGGAAGAGGAGTTAGGAGGAGGAGGAGGAGAAAGAGGAAGGAGTCACTGTCCCTGTCTATACAGTGCTGTGTAAAGGTACTTTGACAAAATAATTTTATTTTAACATATGACTGTGTTTGTGTCAGTTGTGTCCAGGATTCAACAGTATATATATATATATATTGTGACCACAAGAGGGCACCAGAGAACACCAACCCACAGGCACAGTAAAGCTTCTGATTTGTCTTTCCCACACTCCACCTTGATGAGAGGCTGATGGTGGATTGAAAATCCATTTGATTTGTTCTTGCATCATAGCATCACTGATTTTTTTGTGCTCCAATTTTTTAATAGCTTCTTGTAGCTCTTTTTCTGCTCCAACAAAATTTGTTCCATTGTCTGAGCGCATGATTTTAACTTGTCCTCTTCTATCTGTAAACCGGAGTATGGCTTGGATACAAGAATCAGTGTCTAAGCTATGTGCAATTTCTATGTGCGCAGCTCTGGTTGTTAAACATGTGAAGATTACTCCGTACCTCTTGCCTAGACTTCTTCCTCTTTTGACTAGAAAGGGGCCAAAATAATCGACTCCAACATTTGTGAATGGTGGTTGGTTCAGTGCTAGGCGATCTTCTGGCAAATCTGCCATTTTTTGCTCACCTACTTTCGCATTGTATCTTCTGCATGTTGTGCACTTTGAAATTATTTTTCTGATAGCTGAATTCGCTTGAGGTATCCAGTATTTGTGATGTAACTGTGCGAGCACATAGTTGTGGCCACAATGTCCGATTCATTTATGAATGTGCTGCAATATGAGAGAAGCAACATGTGAATGTTTGTGAAGAATTGCTGGATGTTTAGCTTCTTCGGGCATTGCAGCTTTGTAGAGTCTTCCTCCAACTCTAAGTATTCCATCTTGTATGATCGGGTCAAGTTTATAGATTTGACTGTTCTTTTTAACACAAGTCTTTTTCTTTAGAGACTTTAATTCTTCTGGAAATTCTTGCTGTTGACTTAGACGGATAAGCTTTGTTTCAACATTAACTAAGTCATCTGGAGAAACTGGACTTGTTTTTAAAGTCTGTTTGTACCTTTTCATATGCTTTGTGATGAGGGATTTTTGTTCTTCTGGATTACCTTTAGTCTGACTAGCTTCTAGTTGAAATGTTTTTCTTTCATTTCTTAAGTGCAACAGTATGTCTTTAAACTTGAGGAACCAAGCCACTGCTTTCTTCGAGCGATGCCAATCTGAAAAGTAAGTGATTAGTTTGTTGATGTGTTCAGTTGCCTTCTCTATTTTTGTCACGTTAAGTGCACAAGTTTTAACTTCTGGATCATCTTCAAAAAGTGAATCGTTCAGTTGATCTGGTCTTTTTGGCCACTCACGTTCTTACTTCAATAAGAAACTTGGACCATGTGACCATGTGGTGTTTTTGAGAAAGTTTTCTATGCTTAGCCCTATAGATGCTTGATCAGCTGGGTTAAGGGCGGATGTGACATACCTCCACTGTGAAGGTTGTGAATGATCTCTGATCACGAAGATTCTGTTGGCAACAAAAGTCTTGAATCAAGTGCTTTTATATGAGATGTATTTTAGCACCGTGGTGCTATCAGTCCAAAATGCAGATTCTTGTAAGGGCATTTGAAGCTCACCTTTGAGCATTTTGTCTATTTTTACTGCCACAACGGCTGCTGTCAGCTCCAATCTTGGAATCGTGACCTGCTTCAATGGTGCAACTCTTGACTTGCCCATCAGGAATGAACAATGCCTTTTGCCCTCTTCATTGGTTAAGACAAGGTAAGTGACAGTGCCATATCCATCTTCATTAGCATCTGCAAAATGGTGCATTTGTACAGTCTTTATGGTTCCAAACCCGGTAGGTTTGAAGCATCTCTTCACTTTATAGTCTGTAAGTAACTGCAAATCATCCATCCATTTTTTCCATTTCTGAATGTGTTTGACTTCTACTTCCTCATCCCACCCAAATTTCTCTTTGCATAAATCTCTTAGAATAAGCTATGCTGGCAGTAAGGCAGGTGCTAGAAAACCAAGTGGATCATAAATTGAGCTAACTACAGACAGAATACCACGCCTTGCAGCAGGCTTGTTTTGTAACTTAATCTGAAATTTGAAACTGTCCGTTTCTGTGCACCACTGGATGCCCAGGGCACGCTCTGTGGGAAGGAGACTGTCGCTCATATCTAAGTCCTTTTGTTCATGAGCTCTGTCTTCTTCGGGTATGGACAATAAAACTGCTCTGTTGTTACCCACGCACTTAGTCAAATGGAATCCCACTTTGAGGCATATAGCTTGGAGGTCCTTTGCCAGCTTTATTGCTTATTCTTCTGTTGTCACTGACCTTAAACAGTCATCCACGTAGAGGTTGTTGAGAATGGTGTTAACAGCTTCCTCAGGAAATGTATCTCTGGCATCTTCGGCTGTTCTACGCAAAGCATAAGAAGAACTGGGTGAAGAAGTAGCACCAAAAAGATGTACTGTCATTTTGAATTCTTCAAGGTCTTTACTTAGATTACCTTCAGGCCACGTAAAACGTAAAAGATCTGTGTCTTTGTCTGGTATCTTAACTTGGTAGAACATTGACTTAATGTCTGCCATTAAGGCTACTGGCTCCTTTCTGAATCTTGTAAGGGCGCCAATGAGTGTGTTAGTTAGGTCAGGGCCTTTTAGTAATTGTTCATTAAGTGAAATCCCCTGGTAGGTGGCAGTGCAGTCAAAGACCACTCAAATCTAATTTTTCTTTGGCTGATACACACCATGATGTGGGATGTAACACACTCTGCCTTCATTGTAATTCAGGCTTTCTTTGGGTACCTTAACAGCATAACCATTGTCTATAATGTCTTTCATGAAGGCTTTATAGTCTTTGTGGAAATCTGAATTTTTGCTCAATTTTCTTTTGAGTCCAATAGCACGCTGTTCCGCAATACAGCGGTTATTCGGCATTCTAAGTGTTTCATCCTTCAAAGGTAAATTTAAACAATAGTGGCCACCTACCAGTCTTGGAAATTCTGAAGCTATACGCATGAACTTGATGTCCTCCTGTAACATCTCCTCCTTTTCTTCACAGCTGTGCTCTGAAAAATCTGTGTTGTACTGTTGCAGTAACATATCTTCAATCTCTGTTATTGACACACGATTGATTGAATGTTTAGGCATCTTACTATTTTGTTTTGCGAGGTTATCTTTCTCTTTGTATGGTCCACCAACTACCCATCCAAGTGCAGTCTTCATGGCGTGAGGTCCACCTCCTTGGCGAGGTATGATTTGTGACTGCTTGAAGATGTCTGGGTAGTTGATTCCTATTAAAAGATCAACTTCAGAGTCAATATGAGATAGACGTACCTCTTTAAGATATGCCCACTTATCAATATCTTCTTGTAGTGGAATACTTTCTCTGTTCACTGGAATGGAGACCTGTGTAAAGACCTTTGGCAAATCAATATATTCAACATCATTGAGTCCACAGACTTGTAAATCTGATAAGACAGAACATTGGGCTAGCATCTTTGAATCATCGTCATAGTTACTCATAGTTTTGAGGAATACTTGCGTCCTTCTCCCTTGAAGGCTCAATAGTCTCTGGAGCCTTTCAGTGTAAATTGTTACTGTACTGCTGAGGTCTATAAAGGCGTATGTTTCAACATACCTTTCACTTTTCTTAGATTTTACCTTAACAGGAACTACTTGAAGTGCACATTCTTCTCCGGCCCCAGTAAAGGCACAAGTTCCAGTCTCAGTTTCCCTTTCAGTAGATGATGCCACACTAGCCGTAGCTTTAGATGCTGCTCCACTGTCTTTTTTAATGTGCAGGATATCTAGGTGCTGTAAGGAACATGTCTGACATTTCATTCTTTCATTACAGTTCTTACCTAGATGACCCTATTTGAGACAGCAAAAACATAAACCTTTAGATTTTAAAAAGTCAATTCTTTCTTTATGCGGCAGTTCTTTGATTTTTCTACATTCAGCAAGTATATGTTGGCCACTACAAAAGGCACAAGGTTTTTTAAAGGCATAAGTGCCTGTGACAGACCTCTTGATTAAAGTGTCCTGAGTTTCTTTTTCAGCAGCTTCTGTGACATTTGTAGCAAAGGTACTTCATTTTTTCTGACTAAAATTTATAGAAGGCTTTCCTTTGTTATTCCTCTCTTTTTTCTATGTAGTTGTAACTTTGTCTAGCCGTGCTATGTATTGAATGAGAGGCGTTCTGAGCTTGTGTGTGTAAGAAATTTAATAAATCATTGAATTTTTCTTCTCTCTCAGTACTGCAGGCAACTGATAACCACTCTCGTTTCATTCCATATGGAATCTTTGAAACGACAATATGTAGATATTCACCTATATCGAATTTGTTCTGTTTTCCTCCTAAAGTAGGTGCTGCATTCATACAACGACCGAGGAAGAGAGCTAAATCTACCAATGCTCCTCCATCTTCTGCTGACTTTATCTGAGGCCAGTTCATAATTTTTTTAATGTGTGCTCTATATATCTGTCTGCTATCTCCATAGTAGGTTTTGATCAGTTGTTGTGCCTTTTGATAACCTTCTTCAGGCGTAAGTCCGATACAGGATTGAATGAGCTCATGAGGCAACCTCTAGTATATTGTTCTAGAAAATGCAGTTTATCTTGTTCATTTCAAACGCTTTGTCTACAGCATAATAAAAGGCTCTAATGAATGAAGAATATGTCAGAGGATCACCATTAAATATTGGTACTTCTGTACGTGGCACTGGGGGTTTATTTTGTTTCTCCCACTGCTGAGCTAACAGATTTGTAGCTTTAATAACTGCCCTTTGGCTTTCGGTTTGATTTTTCTGACATTTGATTTGATTCTTTTGATATTCGGCTTGATTTTTTTGATTTTCGACTTGATTCTGAAATAACATATCAATAAGGCCGTGTCCGTAAAATAATGGCTGTCCTGAGGCAGTTACTGACCGTACCTGCCTTTCGGATTCTAGTTCATCTTATCTTTTTAGGATTCTATCAAGTGTCGATTGTTCAGTCAACACTGCTGTAGAAAGTGATGATGCAAGAGCGGTTTTCTGTGCAAAAGAGTCACATTTAATATCAATAGCGTGCTTTAACTGAGGAGACCTCTTTAGTGTTTTTGACTTTGAGCGATCCCATTCTTGTAATTGCATCTCTTCGAATTGATTAACTAGCTGTTCATCAGATGTGTGTGTTAACGGTTTATTTGCATCTTCCAGCCATGCTGCTGTAGCGACGATAAATTCATTCCATTTCTTAGAGCTTTCGGCGAATGTCGTTTTCTGTTTCTTGATTGCTCCTTCCTTAACGCAGATAGAAGCCTTTTTATGTAACTCCTTTATCTCTCTGTGTGTCTCACAAAATTTTTCAAGTCTTTCTGCTACTATTAAGTGATTTCCTGGAATGTCTTTAAGACTTTCGATTTCAGCTATGAACACAGAAAGCTTAACTTTCCTCTGACTTATGTGATCTTTAAGATCTCTAATTATATTTTCTGACTTCGAGTCTGTACTCAGATCACTGCTGATTTCACTTGAGCTATGCTTAGACATTGCCATGACAACAGTTCAATCAAATGACAGGACGTTTCCTGACAGCAATTTCGTCACAATCGGGACGTTCCAACAAAGCAGATTACTTCCTTGAAATAAAGCTTCAATGAATCAGACAAAAACACATCCGATCATCCAAAATGTCTTTTTCTAATATCACAGTCTCTCAAATCTTCTCAAGGTACGGCGACCTTGCTTTCATTTGAGATCGTGCAGAGATAGTAGATAAGAGTACAGCACCTCCTGAATGATTCAGTTCTTTTTCTTCATTGACGAGTTCTGGAGCAGAAGCGTCCTCTGTGTTCAGATGATAGATTTCAGTCCAAGTTCAGGCCTTCAGATAGCAAGTTTTGTGACGAAAATGTAGCTGCGTTTTCCCAAAATTATCAAAGTTCTGCAGGTTTAACTTAAAAAATGGGATTCAACAAAAGCCTGACGTGCAGAAATGATTCCACAGACAAAATATCTTCGTTTTTAAATGTTTAGTTAAGTTTCAAAGCAAAACAGTTCACACAAAAAAGAAAAAATAATGTTAAGAAAAGTTCAGTTCTATGCTTAATCTTATTACATCTCAAATCGTTACCATTTCAAAACGTTTCAGAACCATTTCTAAACGGTCAGAAAACTGTATGCTTATCCCATTTCTAACTTGAAAATGTGTCTTTCAAGTTCCTCTTTACTGGGACTTGTTCTTACCACAACTAAGCTTATTATCACAATGTTTCTCAGTTATAGTAAGAAGGTTCTATCTCTTACTAACTTATAGGGGGAAAAGACTATACCATAAGTTATAACTATGAAAGAAATTTATATTCTATTTAAATTAAGCAAACATTAATATGAGTTTAACTCAAAACTTTAACTTTCTAAGATTGGCTCTTACACCACATGTTAAATGAATTAAAAATAAAGTTTTTTATTCTTCCAAAACACCTCTTTCCAATATTTCCAGTAATAAACCATGACTTTACAACGGATCACAATAAACTGCCAATTCGTTCCTCCTTTTGTTCTCCAGCTGAGTGTTTCCCACTTCCTCCTGACTTTGACTCCAAGAGCTATGGCAGTGGGCTCCTTTTAAGATAAACCTTGGAGTACATCCAGTGATGTTACATGACCAATTGAAAGCACTTTCAGGCTACAAGAAAACCAGAGATATCCTTCCCTGGCAGTGCCCTTTACCCCCCAGGAACCCTACAGGGCTACACTTCTGGACTCCATCTTCCATGTAGCCCTGCAGGTATCCAGAATGAGACCCTACCTAGAATGGTGGAGGATGAATTGCTCCCCTGATGGTTCCTGATTTCTTTGGGCATCCCAGTCAGGATGAGAATCATAAGGTGTCCTTGCCGGGTATTGTACCCACTTATTCCATCTTTTGGTTATGGAATCCCAGCCGAGTAAGGAATTCTCTTCCATCCTGGGCAGGATGCCCACTCATCCTCTGGGGCATCTACAATGTTTTTATTGTGTAGAGGTGTTTGGGATTTGATGGTCTGCCTATTTTTGTGTCTGTCTTGACTTTTGATTTTGCTTATTTCTTTTTCCCATTTCAGTTATTGACTGGTTTAACCTAACTAAAGTTTGCTCCTTTATTAAAGAAGGAGATCATTTGTTTTTTCTTTTTTTTTTTGTTTACTGCATAGATTTTTGGAGCTGTTGTAAATATTATACATATTTACTTACTTTATTGGTTTTTGCATTTTGTCATTGCCTTTGAACTATGCCTTGCTAATGACTTGACGCAGGACTGTTGCAGAAGATTGAGAAAAGATAATCTTTAATTCTGGATCCGCACATATTTTTATACATAGTGGACAACATCAGGAATTCACAGTCTTATGTGGCAACTTCAATGCTGGGCAAGTGGAGATTAAAAAAAGCCCAGTTCATCACTAACCTCACATGTCCACCTTATGACAAAAGTTGAATGAGGAACTTCCAGTCTCAGTTACCACACAGCCCAGCAGCAAACTGTCTGATATGCATGGACCAGATATTTATTTATACATTGATTTTTAATTTAGAGTGGTTCCATTTTTATGTATATTTAATTATCACTGCTCTGTTTTAGTAACTTGTGTCATTCTCATTTGTACTGTATTGCCGCTGTTTCTTTCTGCACCAGAGAAATGAGCAACAGATGTAAGATAAAACTACAGCACATAGAACAGAACATGCTAAATCCACACAGTGGCTGGTCATTGAACTCACATCCCTTGAGTTGTGAGGTTAGGCCACTGAGCCACTGTTAAAACAACATACCTGTTTTAGGACTCTTCTTCCATTTGCTCTTGGAAATGCTTTAATTTGACCAAGTGTTGCTTTTGTTTGGTCTCAGTGAGTTTATTTTCCATCATTCCTACGTCTCTAAGGATCAGATATATCTACAGCATGGGAACACTGCATCCTTACTCTAATCGTTTTTCTTTTCTTTTTTTTCTCTCTGTAAATAATGTATAAGGCAACAACTGCATGGTTAGGAACATTCACACCAGATACTTGGATAAAGCACAATTGAAATAAATCACATATATCCGGGAAAACAGCACTTCTTCACAGTTTATTTTCCCAGGGCCTGGTGAAAAGGTAAGTATGTAAACACTGCTTTTTAGGAAGGGCAGAACTGTGTCAGGGGCTTTGGTCTCTATTTTTAAGTCATTTACATTAACTGTATTTCTGTAGCATTTGGTACATTTTATTTAATCATATTTTGTTTAGTTAAACAAATGCAAGAAATAAGCAGTTACAACCTATTTGGAATGAAATAGATACAAAAAAAAAAACCTGCTGGAACATTCCCCTTTTGCAGTTGTTTTCACATCTTTTTGAAAAATCAGAAAAAGTCTCACTTTCTAGACAAGCTGACCAGAATTCTAGTCAACATTGCCTGGTATTTTACAGTATATGTGGCCCTTTTCGTAATGGCATCTACTTGTTGCACTCCAGTATTTAGTGACTACTGCCCACTAGCTCCTGCAAGGTTGTGTTCTCTGTCTAGTATTGTATATTTTATACATCGTATAACTTAATTTTGTTTCTCTGTTAATAACCAATATCTCTTTAGATTTTTCAGGAAAGAGAAACAGATGTTTCAGTGTAAGGATGTTATACTCACTAATCATGGTGCTCGAGAGTGGCGATGTGTTGCATGTTGATTAGAACGTGCAAGTAAGAACTTATAAACCTCAAGGTGTACTTGAAAGAGCAGTTTGTTATAATCTTTTACAGTTTAGACAGGGCCTCCAAAAGTAACTTAACTTCATTTTGGTGGTTTTAGAGGTCAAGGAATGTATTCCTCGCTTTGGTTTTGGAATCTGCTACATTTTTCATGGTGATAATAAGCACCTATATTCTCTTGCATCGCCATCTTGTCTTCGGTAGTAGGAACGCTCATACTAGGAGGTGTATTTACAAGTTACCAAATGACTCCAAGAAGATGCACTTAATAACGTTCATGACTCAAACGTTCATCATTCAAATTTGTACATACAACCTAATATTTCATGGTTTAGGCTGAGTATTGAAAAGAATCTTTGGGTTTGAACTCTTTTCTGTCCCTTGACTAAGATTTACCCACCTCACCTCCTCATTCACGGGTCAACAGCCCTGCCTTCAATTCAAAAGTGTGACCTTGTGTGAAAGTGCTTCCTGTTTGTGGATTTCTTTAATTTTCCGAAAGGATTCATGCACAGTATTATAAGCCAAAAAGACATACAATTTGCAAGTATACAATTGGATAATGATGAACTTTATAAATCCTTGAGGGGAAATTGTCTCTTTGCATGACCCATCCATCCATCCATTTTCCAACCCGCTGAATCCGAACACAGGGTCACGGGGGTCTGCTGGAGCCAATCCCAGCCAACACAGGGAGCAGGTCAGGAAACAAACCCCGGGCAGGGCGTCAGCCCCTCGCAGCTGATATATTGTCTTCTTCCTAATTATCTTCAGTCCTCCAACTTGTAAGATTTATGCAGCATTATTGTCTAAACAGCTTAATTTAAGTAAGGATCACAGGGGTTATTCTAGCAGCACCAGGGGCAAGGCATGAATCACACTTGGGGAGAAAGCCGCTCCATTGCAGGGGAGACTGAAACATTTATACCCATCATCAGGGATACATGGTCAAGGTTGAGTTACCAGTTGATCCAACACTGGCCTTCTATAGGACATGAAAGTAAAACCAAAGTACCCGGGGAAATAAAACATGCACAAATGGGAAGAACATTCAAGCTCAGGAATCAGGCCTACAACTGCAGAGCTATGAGGCAGTAGCTAACCACTGTGCTACCTTGCCACTCTTCTATGCACCATACACATTTAATGGTATCAGTTAGGCCTTTGTGCCTTGAGTGAATTAAGTGTTTTAAGTAAATGGAACAATGGAAGCTAAAGCCATAAGGCTCCCATGGACACTTGTCAATAAAGAAGAGCAAAAGAAGAAATCTCCTTGATAAAATTTACAGAGATAGACTAACACTAGGGTCTCTGACTCTTGTTGACTTTTCTAAATAGTCACCCAGCCACCTCCTTGGTAAAATACCAGGTGTGCAGGCCCACCATTGTAACTGTATTTGACTCATTGAGTATGATGGTTTTATATTTAGCTTTGTTGTTAGCAATATCATTTTCTCATACTTTTACCCTATACTGCACATGTTTCCTTGAATTCTCAACCTGCAGTATCAAGATGGGTATCTTACTCTTCTAACTACTCACCATAGCCCATGGAAGGTCCACAGTGGGTGCAGGTTTTTTGTTTCACCCAAGATCTGCTTTTAATTGGAACTCCTGTGTTAATTAAGCATCATTTTATTTACTGCATTAAATCTTTATTGTGTCATTACAGAATGATATAATATTAATGAATTTTATAGGAATTTTAAAAATATAACATTTTCCAGATCTTAGGATTCTGATGTTATTTATTGTGGAATATAATTGTTATTTAAGCAGTTACATCCTCCTGATTTCACAGACAAAGCCGTTATTGAAATAGCAGCTTCTCTTTAGCATTTAGAGCCTGCCTCCTTTATTTTTAAGTACTCATTTCTGGATACAATTTAGAGATCATGATCCACAAACATGTGAAATAAGAGGAAAATAAAAAATTGGATGCCTGTTTATTGTAATTAGTGAAAACGAAATTCAAATTTCACATGGAATTGTCTTTCTCACTGCAAAATGACATCTTGAAAAGGCACATCAGTTACATGATGAGTTTAATTTGAAGCAGTATTATTTTGTAAATACTGTCAGTTAATAGAAGCTAAACCATCTTAAAATGACAGATCAGTATAGCTCAGACGTACTTGATAAATTCCTTTGAATAATAAAGCAACACTGTTGGGTATTTTTCAAATGACACAATAATTTGGAAAGTGGCATATGATGGCATAGCTAAATAGGTGGACTGAGGTGAGGCAGATGTTAATGAATAGCCACAACAATCTGTGTGAGCTGAACTGCTCACTGATGCTTTACTGTACGTTAAGTCAGCATCTTCAAGACTAGTCAAAACAGGACCCCTTTGTGCTTGTGACCTAGGCTGAAATGTCAGGTGAGTTCTGTATGTTCACTCCATGTCTCTGTGTGTTTTCTTTGGGTATTCTGGTTTCCTCTATAATCTCAAAGATGTGACTCAAAATTAGGCTGTTATGACAAAGTGAAAGTATATAACTTAATGTATGAGGCAACCACACTCTTAAAAATACTGGTTCTTTAATGGCATTTTATGGTTCTTTACTGGGTTACGTAGTTCCTCATAGAGCTATTGCTTGACAAAGCACCATTTCATTATGGGAAGGGTTCTT
>JANRMT010062848.1:12332579-12379649 GCA_026402145.1 Polypterus bichir lapradei
ATAGATAGATAGATAGATAGATAGATAGATAGATAGATAGATAGATAGATAGATAGATAGATAGATAGATGTGCCTGCATTCTTAAAAATACTGGTTCTTCAGTGGCACCGTACTGGTTTGTGTGTTTCCTATAGCGGGGCCATCTTAACGCATTGCCACACTGGGCAGTTGCCAATCTATGTATTTTGTGACTTGCTGAGTGGTTGTGTAGGTAGGGGCCCCAGTGCACTGCTTTGCCCAGGGGCTATAATGCTGTTAAGACGGCCCTGCCTCTTAGAACTATTTCTTGACAAAGAACTATTTAATTTTAGGAATGTTTCTTTGGGCTTTGAAAAGGTTCCTAATATTTATCCAAAAAATGTGAAATGTTTGAAGTATTGTAGGCTACCTTACACTTTTAAAAATAATGGTTCTAATGCCACCGGGTTGTGTGGTTCCTTTTAGAACCATTTCTTGACAAATAAACATTTAATTCCGCGGTGGGGTTATTTGAAAATTATAGTAGGTCTTTGGGTATTAAAAAGGATACATTATAATATATGAACAAGACAGAAATCTTTAAAGTACAACATATCAAAAAACAAAGAACTTGGCCTGTGTTATTGTATGCAACAAAAGTCCTTTTAACCTTATGAACCCCTCGGTATTGCGCAAATCTATTATCATCTGTTCATGGTTATTTATGGAACCTGTTATAGATTGAAATAAATGTTATTTATCATGTGGATGTTTTTTTGGGGAACTGAAAACAACTCCCCTATAGTATTACTCTGAAGAACCACTTTGGTACCTTTTTGAGACACCACAAAACTCCTCTATATAGATAATGGGCTACTCAAAAATGATAGGGAGATAGAGAGGGAGAGAATATAGACGTGAATGGTTAAATAGCTATGCCTAAGTCAATTGTAAGAGTCTGCATTAAGCTCATTATAACAAATTAGCTTTGCACTCTTTTATGAGGAGACAATATCTGAAAATATCTGCATTAAAATTAACTCCAGTTCCTTTTTCATTATTGAATTAACTTGATCCTGTTGAAGGTGCCCAATCCACATAGTTAACTGATTGATTTATATATGCGGTATAGATATAAGGAGGAGATCGCTCATGGTGCTTTTTTCTCATGCAACCAGACAACCAACTTAGGACGGATTGGCATCGTCGCAGGTTCCTGTTTCTATAATTTCATAAATATTTAGCGTATTCGCTTTGCTCCTGTAGTTCTGCATCTTCTGCGAGCCGGCGCTAGAAATACTGCAGTTAAACAATCGCCTTGCTCTGTGTAGGTGGCTGCGCTTTGTTTCTCAACAGGTAACTGCGAACCAGCTCTGATTCCAAAGGCTTTACGCACCACTGGGGTCGATTGGCTAGCATTTGTCTTCTCTCTCTCTCTCTCTCGTATAGACATCGGTGGTTTCATTAGCCTATAAAAAAGTATCACACCCCCACCATGCAGTCCACCCCCTCAACCAGGCGAAGCTGCAAGAAGCTGCCGCCAGTTATCTCTGTGTATGTCTCCTAAGCTGAAGCGGGTGCCTCGCATTAGGCATAGGCAGCTACGGTGCTTCGTGGTTCTCAATAATCATTATTATACTTTGATTTCATTAGCGTAAAGCGAACTACTCAGTTTCTTCCCTAAGGAAAGAACTTTTAAAATCAGCCCAGATCCATCTTTTGGAAGCAAGTTCGAGGAAATACATGCTGGGTGCACTCGGAATGCCACCCAATTTCAGTGGCAGAGCTCATCGGGGTTTCCTTCAATTTTCAGACTGCTGAAGTCGATCCTAAGGTAAGAATGTTGCGCTTTTTACCAGCCATTCGTGTCGAAGTGCACATATTAGGCGATTCATTTTGGCACTTGTTGTATTTTCTTATTATCTTTTTATATGCTATTTTTTCAGAATGTGGCACTGACACATAAGGGTTCCGAAATGGAAAAGTCGCAGTCAAAGAGCACATTAGGAAGCAATCGTTTTCCCGTTGCCAAGGAAAAAGCAAACATCATGAAATGCCGAGTACAATTTATGAAAAATAATTGATCCTCCAGGATGGTAGTCGTATTACGACTGTTTTAAAAGGCACCATTAGCTCAGTCAGCATTGTGGCCAGCATTTATTATGACTGATAAGGCAAAATCGTTTTTGGGTCAATATGCCGAGTGTTTTCTTTCTTTCATTCTTTTTTTCTTTCTTTCTTTTTAGTTTTCACATATCGGTTTAATAATACATGCGTTACATTTGATTTTTCACTTATTCTGGGCATTTTCGTTTTCTTTCTGTTAACTTCAGTACTCATTAACCTTGCGATAAAATTTCCACAAACTGTCAGCCTTAAGTATTTAAGGTAGTAGTACCTTTGAGAGCAAGATTTTATAGAAAACATGGTGGTAATGCGCCATATAAACTTTACACATGCGAACCGCAATAACTGAGCCTACTGAATCTGTTGCATCCCTTAAAGTCACCCCTTATTTAACTGAATATAATACTTCAACATTCTAATGTCAATTAAACAATAACAATGTTATGTATATCTGCAAAAAGGCTTGATGAAAAATCCATAATATTAATCATGCATTGTCTTCACACCTCCACGTGAGGTGGGGGTATTACTTTATGTACAGAAAATAACGAAAACAAATATTCCTAGAATAAAGCCTCACAGATTAATTTACTAATAATGCTATACACCAGTTTCGCTGACAGTGTTGTTCTTGCCGCATCAATTTACAAATTCCATTATTCTCTAAGCCTTCGCTCTTCGAGCTTTAACTGAGCATTTGTATTTTATTAATTCAGTTAACTGTGACTGCACATTCGTTACAAATGTCAAGAATAATGCGCGAATTCAGCCTTTTACCTTTTAAATTTAATTTAACCAAAATGCTTTAGCTTTTAGGTCTATAGATGTATTTTATTCTTGGCATAATTGTCTTTAAAGAGCACGGGCTTGAGAACATTGCACTAAACCCAACAGTGTAAGAGGCCATTCTTCAATAGTGTTAATCGCACCAGTAAAATGCCGTACTGACTGACGCCCCCGCACTCCCTCTGCTACACGTTCTTTGTTTGAGCATTACTTTATAACTGCCATGTCATTCCAACCGAATCCCGCGACCAGTGATTGTTACGCTCTCCCAGTATCCGTGTTGGCTTTCCTCCCACTCCCCCAGAGACCTGCATGTGATATTGTTGGAGACTCCAAAGTGGACCCTTGACAGTCTGACTGTGGGTGTGTGCATGAGTGGGGTATGAGATGAACTGCGCCTTGTTCGGGGGTCATGTCCTACCTTGCGCCCTGCACCGCCGAATTAGGGTCCGCCCCCCAACCATTTGATTTCGGCACTGTATAATAGATGTGAAAGGTATTGCACCCTGCTGCTATTGACCCCTGGTGGTCAAGCCAAATATTTGTTGCGCAGAGACTGTTTTCACGAAAGCAGAGCGCGCTACTCCAAATCACACAGCCCCACTTTGATCTTCTCAAGGAAAAAAGATCTTGGAAAATAAACGAATGAATAATCTACTCTTATATGACTGATACAAATGATGACAGTATAAAGACATTTTTAAAATTAAATTAACTATTATATTAGAGTCATAAATAATCCAGCAGTTTAGTAAATTACAGAACAGCAAAAATTTAAAGCATAAGATTTAACCTCAGAACAGGTTCCAACACTGAAAGTTCAAAGTCTTTAGATAGGCAATCTTGTTTACCCAGTTTTGTGTGTTTGTGGTATTTTTTTTACTTTCTGGGAGATGTTCAGGCTGAGGTTTTGTATTAAATACTGCTCTTTAAAAAGCAGTCACTTTACTTTCCAGTTCATGCCCATGTGTCTGTTGCTTCACCCATATGAACATTATCTAAATCACAGCCCTGACTGACACAACAGATAAGGATGTTTACTTTTCAAATATCCTGTGCATATGTCAAAGGATTATTAATGGCTATGTTAAAGTATTTCACAGAGCATACAAATCACTTCTATCCAATTTATTTAATATTAGAAGATGAAATAAACCAAACTTAGGAGTTTTGATGTGCTTCTCATGCCAGGAAAACTTGTCAGCTTCATATATTCAGGGAATCTCATGATTTGATTAATTAGACCATAACATTATACTTATTTTCCAAGAAATTATCACAAATAATATTACAATGAGCACCATAATTAGCTAACAGTTAGGGTGGTGCAGTGGCAGTGCTGCTACCTTGCAGTAAGGAGACCAGGGCTCCCATCCCATATCTTCCTTGCATGTAATTTGCATGTTCTCCTTGTCTGTGTGGATTTCCTCCACAGGCTGAATGAACTGGCAACTCTAAGTTGGCTCTAGTATGTGTGTGTGTATTTTTGCCATGTTGTGGACTGGCATTCTGTCCAGGGTTTCCTCCTGCCCTATGGCAGATGGGATAGGCTCCAGCAGCCCTGGTATGGATTAAGTCAGTGCTTACCAAACTCAGTCATAAGGACCCACTGTGGCTACAGGTTTTTGTTCCAACCAGATTCATAATCAGTGACAACACCTTATAACACTGATCTCATTTAATTAGCTAGTATTTTTTCTATTATTCTACATTCAGAAAAGCACAGCAGCATGATTTTTTACATTTAAAGACATTTAGAAATATTTCTGCTTTTGCTATAGATTTAAATGCTTAACTCTCTTTTGCTGATTTCATTATATTTTGCCCTTTCTGTGTGCAGTTTCCACCTTCGTTGTATCTTATTAATGACAATTAAAAATGAGCAGAGCAGACACCCAGGCAAACAACACTGAATAATCAAAGGCTGAAACTACTTTAGCGTCTTATCCATAAATTAGTAAATAATGAATTAATTAAACAATTAGAACACCCGGAAAACTAGAATGAAAATGAAGATGAAAATATTGTTAAAAAGAACAAAAAATACATTATTCCCACATAAATACTTGGTACTTTTTTTAAACCAAACTTAGTTTTCTAATTTCTATATTGTTCCCAAAAGTTGGGAAATAACAGTTCAGTCCAATTAAAAACAGAAGCTGGTTGGAACAAAAACCTGCAGCCACAGTGGGTCCCCAGGAGTTTGGAAAGCACTGGATTAAGTGGGTTAGAGGGGCTTGATGACTTGACTTTTGAACATTTCACTATTAGAAATAACGGCTCTAAAATGACAATTTACTGGGTTGTGTGGTTTCTCATAGAACTATTACTTGACAAAGAACCATTGTATATGAAATTGGTTCTCTGGGTTTTGAAAATGTTTCTAATATGTGGACAAAACAGAAAAGATAAACAGGATAGTAACAGATGAAGGAAACCTGACCTTCTTCACCTGTGTGACTGGATGCAAGAATATTTTTAAAAATCAAGAACAATCTGATATAACACAAATTTGTTATCATTTGTTCATGCTTATTTATGGAGACAGTTACAGACCTAAGTAAAAGGTCTTTCTTTAACCTTTGTATGGATGGTTCTTGAGGTCACCAACAATGGTTCCCTTACAACATGCTCTGAAGGACCACCCTGGTGACTTTACTATTTATGAGTGCAGGTGTCCTAGTTATTACAGACAGTCCTGTTTATGGAGTTGCCAATGCAGTGACTGTAGTTTTAATTGCAGGTATTATTTTAACGGGAGCACAAAAATACTTTTAATGGAGCTGCATCTCTGATTGTATGTGGAATCAAAAAGATTCTGTAAGTTAAAATAAAGCAAAGATGGGAGATGTGCTTGTTGCTTTTAAAGCTTGCAATTCTTTGCTCTCTGCAAGTTTCCAGTGCACAGTTTGAGCCGTAAGGTACAAGTGTGGATGTTGATGAATAAGGTAGATGCTAAATTAAACCTGTGTTTAGTTCACACAGTTCTCTACATATTTCAGGAGGCCAGTCAATGGAATGATCTTTTCGAAGAAGCAGTCTTGTTAGCTTCTAATTAAAACACTGACATTTTATTCCCACATCTTAAACTTGGGCTATGGACTGTTTGCTGACCCTATTTTGTCCTGGTGTTCATGTGTGTCTTGTGACAGACTTGCATCCCATTTGAGATTGTTTCCAGTGTTGCTTGAATAGGTTCTGTCCCCCCAAATCCCTGCACCAGAATAAGCTAGCAAATAGCAAATGGAGTACATGAGTGGATATCAAGAGTTTAACATTTCTTAAAAAAAGACTTCAGTATACAGCACTGTGTCTGAGACTTAAGAAGTCCCTTTGATTTCATCAGCAAGGGCTCTAACAATGGTGCAGGGGTCAGCTTTACTGTGTTTAGTTTCTGGGATCCTGGTTCAATTCATAGTTTGCTGTTTACAAAGTGTTGGCCCATTCACTCAGTCCTGTGGATTTTGTCTTTGTACTTCAGTTTCTTCCTACTTCTCAGGTTTGTGTTATTTTAATTGGTAATTTTCAGGGACTAGTACCCTGTTTTAGGTCCTGTTCCTCTTTTGTACTACAATAGACTGCCATGTTGCAAATGGGAATTTCACTGAACCCCGTGCATGTGACAATAATGTCCCTATAAACCCTGACAGTGAAATGGAAAAGGTACACACTCAGGAAATAATGGAATAATTCACCCACATTATTGAGGAATTCATCTGAAAGTACAATTTACTCTTGGGTATTTTTAGACAGGCAAAATAAGTATGGAAAAAGGGGAACATTTATGATTAATTATCCATTTAAAGGCAGGCATTGGCAATTGATTGAGAAAAGGGTTGAAACAAAGATGAACGACTATTTTGGAATTCCACAGCTAAGTTTTGCAGCTAATGATATATGTACATTATATTTTTTAATACTGTTCAGCAATTGTAATACAATGAAAGGAGTGAATCCTTATTATCAGGTAACACTCAAGATAATATCTGGTAGCACTTATCCCAATATGTTAAAAAGCTACAGAAAGGTCCAGCATAACCACGTAAGACTTAAAAGGTTACAACAAATGGACGTTCCAAATTTAATAAGTTGCATCTCGTTTTTTTTCCATTTTACTCAATCTAAATGCTAGAGGATTTATCTTTATCTGTTCTGTTGTGGATAAATTTTTTAAAGCAATGTAATGTCAAGACTTACTCACAGAAATAGACGGCTGGTCTTCATAACACAGAGGTCCAGATGTGCTGTTGCCAGCTCATGACTGACTGGCAGGTATAAAAGGTCAGTCCAGTGCCTTTACCTCTAGTAAATGTTTACCTACTGTGTGTGCTGTTTTATTTTTTTGGGAATTCTTGTCTATGCATACTCATTAGGAAATGTATAAGCTGATTTCCAAAGCATTAATAGATAGTGATTATTCTTTCAAAATATTAATCAACCTACACGTTGCAAGAAAATGCCATATTGATTAGGTGTATTACAACTGTTAGGAAGGAAATCTGGACTTGTGACCCTCATCGACAAGAAGGACCCAGGATAAATGTCTGTCTCACGATTTCCATTAGGAAGTGGAATTGAGCTCTCAGTATGCCATAATATAGACTAATGTGCAAATGCAATCCTTATTATTATTTTTCCCCTCACATCCTACGAGGAGACAAGCAACAATTGACTCACAGTCAAGGTTTAATTTGTTGAAACTGCATTCAGGTAAATGATTTGAACACTTAAAATTGTACAGGAGTGACTATTAAACAAATAGCACATGAGAATAAGAAGCTAGTAAGTAGTTTGAAGGGCACGATGAGCATGACTATCTGTTTGAAATTTTATGCTTTCTTCCCTCAAAGGGTCTATGAAGAGACTAATTATAGTTCACAGTTGTTGCCACATTTCACACTTAATCTATATATCTCTTCTGCTCATATTCTGTTATTAAGCATTAGCACAGAGCAGGGGCAGAGTGGGACTGTCTTTCAGCCCTGGAGTGACATGATACAGACCAGCCCAATACCACTTGGGGTGGTAGTGGCAGGGGAACATTATTACTAAGCCGCTATGGTAACTGTCAGCAAAAATAAAGAGTCATACAACTCCTATATAACTCATCTCTTGTTCTTTTTAATGCACTCATGTGGATGTTGGTGCAAGCAGGTGTCATATTTACTAAGGAGCAACAATTTGCCATGGTCAAGAGTATTGCCTTGTAGAGTACAGGAAGATTCAGCTTTGTACCCTCAATAATTAAGGCTATGCTTTCCCAACATTTTTACTGCATCCACGACACTCTCTGTCTTAAGGATTGTTGGGGGTGATAGCAGAAAAAAATAGGTCAAAATATTTGGACTGGACATGTGCAAAGTAATCAAAGGTTGCAGTAGCCTTCTTTAACTTAATTTCTACTGCCTGAGTATTTCTTTCTTTGCCCTTCTCAACTGTTGTTGCCTCTGTCATGTATTAAGAAATACAACCCTCTCTCATTTCTGGCATGGACCCTAAAGTTGAACAAATATTCTCCCTTTGCACAGGGCCACACTTATCTTTAATCTTCTTTTTCTTCTTTCGGCTGCTTCCATTAGGGGTTGCCATAGCAGATCATCTTCTTCCATATCTTCCTGTCCTCTACATCTTGTTCTGTTATACCCATCACCTGCATGTCCTCTCTCACCACATTCCTAAACCTTCACTTAGGCCTTTCTCTTTTCCTCTTCCCTGGCAGCTCTATCCTTAGCATCCTTTTCCCAATATACTCAGCATCTCTCCTCTGCACATGTCCAAACCAATGCAATCTCGCCTCTCTGACTTTGTCTCCCAACCGTCCAACTTGAGCTGACCCTGTAATGTACTCATTTCTAATCCTGTCCATCCTCGTCATCCCCAATGCAAATCTTAGCATCTTTAACTCTGCCACCTCCAGCTCTGTCTCCTGCTTTCTGGTCAATGCCACTGTCTCCAACCCATATAATGTAGCCACTCTCACTACCGTCCTGTAGACCTTCCCTTTCACTCTTGCCGATATACGTCTGTCTCAAATCACTCCTGACACTCTTCTCCACCCATTCTACCCTGCCTGCACTCTCTTTTTCACCTCTCTTCCACAATCCTCATTACTCTGTACTGCTGATCCCAAGTATTTAAACTCATCCACCTTCACCAATTCTACTCCTTGCGTCCTCACCATTCCACTGACCTCCCTCTCTTTTACACACATGTATTCTGTCTTGTTCCTACTGACCTTCATTCATCTCCTCTCTAGAGCACATCTCCACCTCTCCAGGGTCTCCTCAACCTGCTCCCTACTATCGCTACAGATCAGAATGTCATCAGCAAACATCATAGTCCATGGGGACTCTTGTCTAATCTCGTCTGTCAACCTGTCCATCACCATTGCAAATAATAAAGGGCTCAGGGACGATCCCTGATGTAATCCCACCTCCACCTTGAATGCATCTGTCGCTCCTACCGCAGACCTCACCACTGTCACACTTCCCTGGTACATATCCTGTACAACTCTTACATACTTCTCTGCCCCTCCAGACTTCCTTATGCAATGCCACACTTATCTTTAATAACGAATTCAATTAAACTCAATAATCCATGATGACAAAGTGAAAATATGTTTTCAGAAATATGTTCTCAGAAAGGTTAGCATATTTATTAAAAATCTATGTATTGTGTATTACTATGTACTATGGCTAATTATAACTTTGTAATATATAATACATGGTGCCTGTATAGTTATAATATATTATTGCATATAATTCCATAGGTAATTTCTTCATATCCTGCAGTTATAATAATATTTCACACAATAATTTTCTATAATATTGCAAAGGAACAGCTGGTGGGAGCAGAACTGACAAAGCCAGGTAGCATTTTGTTCTCCCTGGGTATTCATAGCAGGTAGAATGTCAGTTATTTAATAGTTTCACTGCACATTCACTAAACATTTTCCCTTTCTTAACTGACTACACATTACCAGAATTCTAAAGCCTAAAACTACCTCGGAAAGCTGGGTAGATCTGCTAAGTTACAACAAATCTGGCTGTCAGAGGGTGGAAGAGAGAAGGCATTAGACTACAGTGACCACCCCTGATACGGTGGGTAATTACCTTCATCAGAGACCTTAACCCTGCTCTGGTACCATGGGGTCTATGTGACCCCAGCCCTCTTTGGACCATGTTTATTTGGAGCAGTAAACTGAACATGGCAAGCTTGCTAAGATTGTTATGACAGTCATTTGTGTCTGATTAAATACTACAATTTGCATAACAGAAAAAAATAAAACACAGAAAATTTAATTCAGTGTATATTTTATGTCTTCATTTGCTCTGTTCAAATGGTAAGAAATTACACTACATCCATCCATCCATCCTCTTCCGCTTATCCAAGGTCGGGTCATGGGGGCAGCAGCTTGAGCAGAGAGGCCCAGACTTCCCACTCCCCGGCCACTTCTTCTAGCTCTTCCTGGAGAATCCCAAGGTGTTCCCAGGCCAACCGGGAGACATAGTCCCTCCAGCATATCCTGGGTCTTCCCCGGGGCCTCCTCCCGAGTTGGACGTGCCTGGAACACCTCACCAGGGAGGCGTCCAGGAGGCATCCTGATCAGATGTCTGAGCCACCTCATCTGACTCCTCTCGATGCGGAGGAGCAGCGGCTCTACTCTGAGCCCCTCCCGGATGCTGTGCTTCTCACCCTATCTTTAAGAGAAAGCCCGGACACCCTGCGGAGGAAACTCATTTCAGCCGATTGTATTCATGATCTCGTTCTTTCGGTCACTACCCATAGTTCATGACCATAGGTGAGGGTAGGAACATAGATCGACTGGTAAATTAAGAGCTTTGCCTTACAGCTCACTCCTTTTTCACCATGACAGACCGATGCAGAGCCTGCATCACTGCGGATGCCGCACCGATCCACCTGTCGATCTCACGCTCCATTCTTCCCTCACTCGTGAACAAGACCCTGAGATACTTGAACTCCTCCACTTGGGGCAGGATCTCTCTCCCAACCCTGAGAGGGCACTCCACCCTTTTCCGGCTGAGGACCATGGTCTCGGATTTGGAGGTGCTATTGCCCATCCCAGCCGCTTCACACTCAGCTGTGAACCGATTCAGAGAGAGCTGAAGATCACTGCCTGATGAAGCAAACAGGACAACATCATCTGCCAAAAGCAGTGACCCAATTCTGAGTCCACCAAACTGGACCCACTCAACACCCTGGCTGCGCCTAGAAATTCTGTCCATAAAACTTATGAACAGAATCGGTGACAAAGGGCAGCCATGGCGGAGTCCAACTCTCACTGGAAACGGGCTCGACTTACTGCCGGCAATGCGGACCAAGCTCTGACACCGGTTGTACAGGGACCGAACAGCTTTTATCAGGGGGTCTGGTACCCCAAACTCTTGGAGCACCCCCCACAGGATTCCCTGAGTGACACGGTCAAATGCCTTTTCCAAGTCCACAAAACACTTGTAGACTGTTAAGGATGTAGAGCTGGTCCACTGTTCCGCAACCAGGACGAAAACCACACTGTTCCTCTTGAATCCAAGGATCGACTATCTGACGGACCCTCCTCTCCAGAACCTCCGAATAGACTTTTCCAGGGAGGCTGAGGAGTATGATCCCTCTGTAGTTGGAACACACCCTCCAGTCCCCCTTTTTAAAGAGGGGGACCACCACCCCGGTCTGCCAATCCAGAGGCACTATCCCCGATGTCCATGCGATGTTGCAGAGACGTGTCAACCAAGATAGTCCTACAACATCCAGAGCCTTGAGGATCTCTGGGCGTATCTCATCCACCCCCGGGGCCCTGCCACCAAGGAGTTTTTTGACCACCTCGGTGACCTCAGCCCCAGAGATGGGGGAGCCCACCTCCGAGTCCCCAGGCTCTGCTTCCTCATTGGAAGGCATGTTAGTGGTATTGAGAAGGTCTTCGAATTACCCCTACCCCCCCCCCCCCCCCCACTGACCCACAGCGTCCCGAGTCGAGGTCACCAGCGCACCATCCCCACCATATACGGTGTTGACACTGCACAGCTTCCCCCTTCTGGGACGCCAGACAGTGGACCAGAATATCCTCAAAGCCATTCGAAAGTCGCTCTCCATGGCCTCCCCAAACACCTCCCATGCCTGAGTTTTTGCCTCAGCAACCACCGAAGCCACATTCCGCTTGGCCTTTTGGTACCTATTAGCTGCCTCCAGAGTCCCACAGGACAAAAGGGTCTGGTAGAACTCCTTCTTCAGCTTGACGGCATCCCTCACCGCCGGTGTCCACCAACGGGTTCGGGGATTGCCACCACGACAGGCATTGACCACCTTACGGCCACAACTCCGATCAGCCGCCTCTACAATACAGGCACGGAATATGGCCCATTCGGACTCAATGTTCCCCACCTCCCTCGGGACGTGGTCGAAGTTCTGCCAGAGGTGGGAGTTGAAGCTACTTCTGACAGGGGACTCTGCCAGACGTTCCCAGTAGACCCTCACAACACATTTGGGCCTACCAGGCCTGACCGGCATCCTCCCCCACCATCGAAGACAACTCACCACCAGATGCTGATCAGTTGACTGCTCCGCCCCTCTCTTTACCCGAGTGTCCAAGACATGTGGCCGCAAGTCCAACGACACAACCACAAAGTCTATCATCAAACTGAGGCCTAGGGTGTTCTGGTGCCAAGTGCACATATGAACACCCCTATGCTTGAACATGGTGTTCGTTATGGACAATCCATGACGAGCACAGAAGTCCAATAACAAAACACCACTTGGGTTCAGATCGGGGGGGGGGCATTCCTCCCAATCACACCCTTCCAGGTCTCACTGTCATTGCCCATGTGAGCACTGAAGACTCCCAGCAGTACGAGAGAGTCCCCAGAAGGTATGCCCTCTAGCACCCCCTCCAGGGACTCCAAAAAGGGTGGGTACTCCAAACTGCTGTTCGGCGCATACGCACAAACAACAGTTAGGACCCATCCCCCCACCCGAAGGCAGAGGGAGGCTACCCTCTCGTCCACCAGGATAAACCGCAATGTACTGGCTCCAAGTTGGGGGGCAATAAGTATGCCACACCCGCTCGGCGCCTCTCACTGGTGGCAACTCCAGAGTGGTAGAGAGTCCAGCCCCTGTCAAGGAGATTGGTTTCAGAGTCCAAGATGTGCGTTGAGGTGAGCCCGACTATATCTAGCCGGAACCTCTTGACCTCACGCACTAGCTCAGGCTCCTTCCCTTTCAGAGAAGTGACATTCCACATCCCAAGAGCCAGCTTCTGTAGCTGAGGATCAGACCGCCAAGGTCCCCGCTTTCGGCCAACACCCAACTCACACTGCACCCAACCTCCTTGGCCCCTCCCATAGGTGGTGAGCCCATGGGAAGAGGGACCTACGTTGCCTCTTCGGGCTGTGCCTGGCCGAGCCCCATGGGTGCAGTAGACCTTCTATGATGAATAAAAAATTTGGACTGCATTACATGGCTTAGTTAATTCCACATACATACATGTAAGAGTAGCTTGATCCCCCCATTTTACGCTACAACAGCCTCAATTGATATGGGTGTGTTCTTGAATATGTGGTGCAGTGGTGCCAGCCCATAGATACTGCACATTTCATGGTAATACTTTTCTTTTTTTTTTTATTAATTTTATTGCAAACCATACAAAGCAATCAAGTTTTTACAAAAAGAAAAATTTAGTTAAGAACAGATCAATCCCCACCCTTTAGAGAGAGAGCAAGCCAAACGGCGTAAAAATTGTTACGGCTTTTAAACATACCTAAATTAATAAATTCTCTGTGCTTCGTTAACTTATTTTAAAATATTACTGATTAGATCCTGCCATGTTTTGAAAAAAGTCTGTACGGATCCTCTAACTGAGTATTTGATTTTTTCCAATTTCAAATAATATAACACATCAGTTTCCCACTGACTTAAAAGAGGAGAGTCTGGGTTCTTCCAGTTTATCAGAAAAAGTCTGCGTACCAAAAGTGTAATGAATGCAATCACAATTTGTTTGTCTTTCCCCACTTTAACCCCTCTGGAAGAACCCCAAACACAGCTGTTAATGAGTTAGGAGGGATTGTGAGTTTAAGGCTGTCTGAGAGGTAATTAAAAATTTTTGTCCAGAATAATGGTAGATGGTAATACTTTTCTATTCAAATGAACTGATTCCATGTCATCCCATACTGTACGTTGAAATCTCGTAACCAGAGGCAGTTAAGTTGAATTCACCATCACTCCAAGGCTACCCCATCCTTATGCATCTGTGATTTTTTTTTGTGTTTACAGTTGGATAGGTTATGGTATAACATATGTACACATATGAGAGAAACTGAATACATAGGAAAAAGTAATTAGACCGTTTCATTTTGAGCATACTTTACTGTCGATTTCAATTTAAATGGAAAAAATTGTTATTCTTGCCCTTCAATCTACACTTAATAATCCATAATGAGAAAGTGAAAATATGTTTTCAGAAATATGTTCTCAGGAAGGTTTTCAAATTTACTAAAAATCAAAAAATGAAATCTGTCAATTTACATAAGTATTCAGACCCTTTACTATGGCGCTCTAAATTGTGGTCAAGAATATCTTGTTTGCTTTAATTATCATTGAGATATTTATAGAACTTGATTAGTGTCCACCTGTGACAAATTCAGTTGATTGGATATTGGTCAGAAAGGCACACACCTGTGTGTATAAGGTCCCAAAACTTACACTGCATTGTAGGACAAAAACCAAGCCATGAAGTCCAAGTAACTCTCTGTAGACCTCTGTGATGAAACTGTGGTGAGGCATAGATCTGAGCACAGGTATTTCTAAAGTTTTGAGTGTCCCCATAGTTGCAAAATGGAATCACTAGGGGCCTCATTCATAATGGTGTGCGTAGAATTCACACTCTAAGGGCTTGTTTATACTTCACGCTCAGAATGCGTACGCGCCCGCATCATGGCCGCCACACGTTTCCAGCATTCATTTGATGTGTCCTCTGAACAGGTCCTCAGAAATTAACGCGGCGCGTACGCGAGTTGCAGTACCAGCAAAAAGTCAGGGAGCGCAGTGTACTAAAAGTTGGAATGTGACGTCAGAGTCTCTGGTTACTATCTACATGTGACAGAAAGCCGCTTTGCGGATCCTACAAGATTGGTGTGTGCGATTCGATGTTTGATGAATGGTTCGAAGTGGTGAAGCAAAATGCCGACATACAGATGCATTCGTGGTGCTTTTATATTCAAGTGTCGCATATTCCCGATTGTAATGACACGATAAATTTTAAAAGTCTCACATACAGTCTTCTGTGCCGTCTTTTTTTCTAGGGCTTCCTCCGGTACTGACAGCAGCAGCAAACAGCAATAGATCACCACACTGAATACATTAAATGTATGATATTCCAACTCTCTGCACATTTAGAATCCTTAGATTTATACTTGATATCACTTTCATGATGAAATGCATTGAAGTATGTATGTTAAATTTTATAGATAAATCGGTAATTTCGTTTAAATAATGAATACTATTAATAATTACACACATGGGGGTGACATGGTGGCGGAGTGTTAGCGCTGCTGTCTTGCAGGGAGTCACGTCGCTGATAATGCCTGACTGCAGTTTACATGTTTTCCTGCTTGGTTTTCACAGTGTGCTCCGGTTTCCTTCTAAAGATATGCAGATTGATTACACTAAAATGACGCCAGTGTGTATGTGTGTGCTTATATTCACCTTGGATGAGCTGATGCCTTGTCCAGGGATTGTTTCTGCCTTGTGCCCAATGCTAGCTGAAATGGACAAATCCCTGGACTAATGGATTTAATTATTAAACATCCTTTTCAGAGATATTGCGGTAAGATGTCATCGAAATTTAATGGGTGTTCCAGGCAATTCAAAACACAGTGAAGCCGAACCTGTTCTCACCGTGATAATATCCAGCACTGCCACCTGGTGGACTCCTCCAGATTTACGTAAAGTACGCACGCAAGTATAAACAGTACAACACTTCCGTAGCAAGAGCATCCACTGCAGCATCTGCTGCAGCGTGCGTTGCGTCGCGTGAAGTATAAACCCGGCCTAACATGGCGTATGGACAAAAGCGGAAATGTGCTTACGCACAAAAAAATCTAGATGCATAAATCTGTGCGAACGTCAACTTCCACATTCTTCCGCTACATAAATCCCGGTCAGCGTGAAAAGTAATGCATGTGCACGCACCTGCTGTCCCGCCCTGTCTCCTCCCAGAATTACGCCTCTTTAAATATGCAAATCAATATAAATAGCCCTTAAGCTCAGCGTTCTGTGAAAAGGCAATGGCAAAAGCAAGGGGAGAAATAGAAGAATTTCAGCGAAAACCAAGTGGAGGCAAGGAAAAACGTACTATTTGTTGGTTTAAACAGTGGTATAAACAACAAAAGGAAGTTGATTGAGCGACATAGAGTGTCGGAGAAACTCGAAAGCTCAATTTCACAAAGTCGCACAATGCCCGAAATAAAAAAGAAGTTGTCAGATATCAAAGTCGCAGTGAAAAGGCGATTATTTAAAATAAGTTAAGTTTTATTTTGCTGCATTTCATCATAAAAATGATATCGTCATCATATGTAAATACATGCTTTATAAAGTGGCTCAGGTTGTGCAATATTATAACTGTATTGCAAGTTTACAGTTAGGTAATTGTACTTATAAGTACAAACAGTTCTACAAGGAGCACTTGATGGACTGATTGAGCGCGTTTATAGTTCTTGGGATGAAACTGTTTCTGAACTGCGAGGAAAGGCTCTGAAGCGTTTGCTGTATGAAAGCAGTTCAATAGACAGCATGGCTGAGGCAGCGTGTGCTTTATGCTGTATACCGATAATTCTCTTTCCGATCAGCTGCTGTAGATCTGTGATTCCCCACTCAGATACAGTGATATAACTACTCTGAGTGGTGCAGTGAGAGTAATATGGAAAAAGATGATCCACTGTGGCAACCCCTAACAGGAGCAGTTGAAAGAAGAAGAAGAAGGTGCAGTGAGAGTAACAACGCTAAAGCAGCTATTGTATTTAGAATAGTTTAACCATTCTGTGGACCATTATTTTGTTACAGGTTAATTCTAATCAGATGCATTAAACTAATAAACAATATGCGGTTAATTTCAGTGTATTTATAAAGCTGCGTCAGGGATGTGGATCTAAAAAAGAAAGGGTAACCATACTGGAACAGTAGCACTGCTTTGACACTTGGTGCTGCCAGTCTACAAAACCGAGCGCAGAAATTGCGTATGCCAGGGTATGAGGTACTGTGGAAATGTGTGTGGCTTTACGCCAAGTTTAGCTTTTATACATTGCGATTTGAGTGTGGAAACATACGTATGTAGCATTTTTGTGTGTACGCACTGTTTTTATATGAGGGCCCAGGACACTTCCTGGAATTGGCTGTCTGATCAAACTGAGTAATTTGGTCAGGGAAGTGACCAAAAACCCAATGATCACTCTAACAGAGCTTCAGAAGTTCTTTGCTGATATGGGAGAACCTTTCTAAAGGATGACCATCTTAGAAGTACTCCATTAGTCAGGCATTTATAGCAGAGTGTCTAAATGGAAGACACTCTTGAGTAAAAGGCATATTACAGCCCACTTGGAGTTTGCCAAATGACTATTAAAAATTCTCTGATCCGATGAGACAAAAATTTAACTCTTTTTGGCAGAACTCTCAGCACTGTGTCTAGTGAAGACCAGGCACTGTTCATCACTGGCCTAATACCATCCCTACGGTGAAGCATGATGGTAGCATCATCATGCATCATGCTATGGAGGGTACTTCTCAGTGGCAGGGATCAGGAGACTGGTCAGAATTGAGGGAAGGGTGAATGCAGCCACATACAGAATGGTCTTGAAAAACCTTCTCCAGAGTGCTTGTGACCTCAGACTGAGAGCATGACAATTACCTGAAGCATACAGTCAAAACAATGCTGAAATAGCTTTGAGACAAGCCTTATTATCCTTGAATGGCCCAACCAAAGCCCAGGCTTCAGTCCAACAGAACATCTGTGCAGAAACCTAAAGATGGCAGTTTACAGATGTTTCCCATCAAATCTAGCAGAGTTTGAGAAGTTCCGACAGAAAGGGACAAAACTGCAGAAAGGTGTGCAGAGCTTGTAGAGACTTACCCAAGAAGACTCAAAGCTGTAAGTCCTATAAAAGGAACTTCTACAAAGTACTGGATTGAATCCTTATATGAATGAGAGATGTCAGTTTTTAATTTTTAATAAATCTGAAAATCCTTTTGAAAACATGTTTTCACATGGTCATTATTGAGCATAGATTGATGGGAGATTTATCGATTTAAAATTAAATCAACAACAACAACAACACACATTTATTTATATAGCACATTTTCATACAAATGATGTAGCTCAAATGCTTTACAAAATGAAGAAAGAAAAAATATAAAAATTAGGCAATAGTAATTAACAAAGAATAAAGTAAGGTCCAATGGCCAGGGAGGACAGAAAAAACAAACAAAAAAAAAATTCCAGGGGGCTGGAGAAAAATACAAAATCTGTAGGGGTTTATGATTTGGAGTGTAAGGTGAGAGACATATTCTGAAATATAGGATGGAGCAAGATTATTTAAGGCTTTGTAATTCATAAGCAGTATTTTAAAGTCAATTCTAAATGGCACAGGTAATCAGTGTAGTGACATCAAAACTGGAGAGATGTGCTTGGATTTTGTTTTCCTAGTTAAGATTTTGGCAGCTGCATTCTGCTGTAGTTGTAACTGATAGATGTCTCTTTTGAGTAGTCCTGAGAGGAATGCATTACAGTAATCTAGTCGACTAAAAACAAAAGCATGAACTAATTTTTCAGCATCTTGAAAAGTTATAAGGGATCTAATTTTTGCTCTATTTCTTAAGTAAAAAAAATTCTATTCTAGTAATCTGACAACACAATAAAGTGTGCAGAGTGTGAAGGGGTCTGAATATTTTGTGAATCTACTGTACGCCTTGCACAGTGGCAGCTGGCTTCTAGAAGAGTATAAAAATATTGTTTTACCTCCAGCAAAAGTTTATGCCAGCTCTCTCTCTGCAGCATATGTGTCTTCTGGGACTTAGTTTTTATAGCTAAGGGGAGAAAAAGAAGCTTCTGCTAAATACTTTACAATACATTTGCTACATTAACTACAACAAATATCTAATTCATACACATAAAAGAAACCAAAATTACTTTTTACAAACACTAAAATTAAAACTCTCAATTCAGGGACCTTCTCAGCTGAAACAGCCAACATACATAAAACGAAGACTTGACTTTTAAACTTTCTATTCCCCATTAATTATATTTGGCTTCAACCAAAGTGTTTACATCCTTGGACATTATTAAGGCAACTCCCTGCTGCCTTACACTTAAAAAGTAAGAAACATAAAAGTTTGTACAAACCCAAAACCATTTTCACTCCTTCCATTATTTAAACCTAATGGCTAAACTGTAATGTGAAACCAAATGCATTAAAACAAAGTGACTTCATGATATTTGAACAATGTTTAAACCAATTAATTAATTAGTAGCAATTTTTGTGATGGCTTTAGTACACCACATCCTGAGTTTCACAATTTAGTTATTTTTAAGTAGTGTCTTCCAAATGAAGGCTACTGTCTCTTGACAATTGGGGAGAATAAGGCAACTATGATTAGTACATTATTTGTTAACCATCTTTTACCTGCTTTCTCCATATTTCAAAGGAAAATCATAATATGTATTATTTCTTGAAGAACTGACTACCGTAATGCATTATTCACAGGCTGTTTAAATTTGCAGATTTCAGGAACACTCTAAAAAGTATTTGTTGAAGGAGCTTAACTAAATTATGTATAGAAATAAATTGAGAGCTTCAAACTCAGTGTTGTCCTAACACTATCCAAATGATTTCTTCTTTGTTCAGCTGCTCCTGTTAGGGGTTGCCACAGTGGATCATCTTTTTCCATATCTTCCTCTCCTCAGCATCTTGTTCTGTTACATCCACCACCTGCATGTCCTCTCTCACCACATCCATAAACCTCCTCTTAGGCCTTCCTCTTTTCATCTTTCCTGGCAGCTCTATCATGAACATCCTTTTCCCAATATACCCAGCATCTCTCCTCTGCACATGTCTAAACCAACGCAATCTCGCCTCTCTGACTTTGTCTCCCAACTGTCCAACCTGAGCCGACCCTCTAATGTACTCATTTCTAATCCTGTTCATCCTTGTCACACCCAATACAAATCTTAGCTAATGATGTAAAAACTAAATTACTAACTCTTTCTTAAATTTAAATATGTTGATTGTACGATCTTGCATTGTATGGATAATTTTAGCTCAATTATGTAAACCCTAAAACAAACCTTTGTTTTTAGAAGTTTTATTTTTACATTTTAATGAAATTGGTATGCCACCTGGGGCTTTATTTATAAAACTTACAACTTACAATATGCTGTAATAAGTTCCACACAACACAGAAAGATGTTTGAGGGCAGCCGCTCGTATACTTGAATTTGGCTGCCAAAATAAGTGAAAGTTGTGGTTCAATGTTACAGCTTTCAGTCCAGAACAAGAACAAAGCAAACAGGCAAACATGGTGGTTATATAGTGGAAAATGGGAAATTATGTCATCAGACAGGAACCGGAAGTGATGTCCTCACAGCCAGAGCTGGAAGTGACATGACTGGAACCGGAAAAGGCACCCTTGGTGCCAGAACTGGAAGTGACATCATCGGTCTGTCAATAGAAAAGAGCAAGGATTAGTGCACTCTGTAATCCCCTGGTTTGGCAAGGAATTACTGTCTTTTGAGCCTTTTAGCTGCCTACCATGCGCACGTGTGTGACAACGCATACGCCAAAAAACAGGAAAATGTATACTCTAAAAAACACACATTTCTATGTAATTTACCCTTTATAAATCACAATCATCTAAAAAATGTGCATTCGTGAATGTACCTCAAATCCAGTCTGGTTCCACCCTAACACAACCATATATGGAGCATGCTAATTAGTCTCATACATATGCAGTCACAGTAGTGCAGACCTTCATTGGCTGGTAGTGTAGCCATATGGTGCATCCAGTAGTGTGAGACAGAAGTTCTTGTCTCTAAATTTAGGCGCATACAAAGAATCTTTATTTGGTGGCCTAAGCAGGGGCATCGGCAATAAGCGTAAATATGGTGAATGGCAACATGTTACTGCTGCTGTAAATGCCATGAGGTCCAGCCACGACATGCCTGAAACAAAAAAAGGTCAGATGTATAGTGATGAAATAGATCGCTAATCACCAGCAGAGTGTGTGTATAACAGGAGGAGGAAAAAAAAAACATCTACACTTTCTGATTTCGATCTGCGATTGGCATCTGTAATTAGAGATGTCTTTTTATGCAGCATTATGCCAGAGCAGTCCTGACGATTGTCAGTCCTATCTTGGTATCACAGATAACTTACATATTAATAGAATGTCACTGCTTACAGTTAACAAAAATTCTTTCTCCTTCTCTAGGTGCCTTTATGGCAGTATGAGAGCATTAAAGTGCTACGATTACATTAGGAAAACGGGCACTGGTGTAAAAAGTCCTTTTTATGTTGGTAACACGTTATGTTATGTTATATGTATATGTTCCCACACCATATAAAAACTGGAAGTTTAAAGGCTTCCAGCATTGTAGGCATGACAGATTGAAGCCTGACTGAGATCTTCCTGACATGTCAGTCAGCTCACTGAGAAGTGACAACAGGTAGTGTGAACTGACGAAAAAAAAATACAAAAAAGATCTTCACTGCAAATATGTAGTATTGGGCCTCTTGAAAGGGAAATAAATACAGTCTGTGTATCATATTCATCACATTTGAGCTTTAATATTTTTGTCATGTCAATGCACATTATAATAACAACTCGCTGATGTGAATTATGCATGCCAGCTGTCATTTAGATGGTTTGCCTGCATTTCCCTGATTGATCAAGGGTATTGTCATTTCTCAGTTTCTTCAAAATGTTGCATATGCGTGGGTCAGAGCTGCACAATCCCCCCTCAAGTTTTCATATAAATCCCAATGTTTGTGTGGGAAGTTGCGTAAACACATTTTAAGACTTTTTGTATGTACTTAAGCTTTATAAATGAGGCCGCTAACCACAACCACATTATTATAAAATGATATTGTCAAGTGGCCAATTACACAAATGTAATTTAGATATTAGAGAGCCTATTGTCATGACAAGGAGAAGAAAAGACTCTTAATGTGGAGTTGGTGGCCCAGTTTCTCAAATACAAATGCAGTCAAGGCCACTTTCATAACCACAAAAATCTTTGGTATTTAAAGTACTGTTATTTCTGGTCTTTATCTTTCTCTGACATGAATAAATAGGTGGAGATTGAAAACACTCCGTAACATCTTGCAAATCAGCTAAACTTATGCTAGTAAGGGTTTTTTGCCACCAAAACTGCTTAAACATTTTAGAAAATATCTCCCAAAATAGAACTCGGAAAATATAAAATATTACAGTGTGACATTCTAACGTGATTGGTGACTCAACCGTAAATTAATGTTATTATGACATCTAGCCAAATTATGTCAATTGTATTAGAAAGGGACACATAAAGTGTGTAAATTGTGCTCAGTGAAACAACTTAAAGTAGCTGCATAATGACAAATGTTCCAAAAAATAAATATGTAAAGCTTAAAACCAAAAGTTAACCAAAGGTAACTGAGTGATGCCAGTATGCCTTAGAAATGATTTCTGTGAATGGTTCTGTTATAGGAATGAGATCTATATATATTGTTTTTACATAAATTAAACATATTATGAGACACTTGAAAAATTCAAGTCTGTTGCTATAGAAATGGGTGAAAGAAGTCACCCTCAGACACACAAAAAGATTTGGGGCAGCCACCCATATATTTTATCTAGCTGCAAAGGTTAATTGAAATTGCACAGATGTGCTCAGGATGAGTTCTCAACATGAACTGATGAGTAGTGGCAAAGATGGAGGTTTTAAAGGCCATCAAAGGAAGTCATGTCATCTATGTTGGAACCGGAAGTGACATCACTCTTGGGTCCAGAAACGGAAGTGACATCTTTCTTGGGGCTGGAACCGAAAGTGACATCTTTCTTGGGGCTGGAACCGGAAGTGACGTCTTACTGGGAGTCGGTACTGGAAGTGACGTCACTTTTGTCACCAGAACCGGAAGTGATGTCTTGTATGAGAAATCAGGCAGGTTTTCCCTGTGTTTGGTCTGCAGAGAAAATAGAGAAAGGTTTAGTACGCCCAGTCGCCCCCTGGCCTGGCGTGGAACTACCTTCTTTTGGTCGACTCAGATTCCTCCAACTTGCACGTGTGTGACAGTGTATAAAGCCTTAAAAGCTGCTTATTTTGAGTAAAGTCAATTTAAGTTAGCTGAGCAATAGCAACGTACCCCAATAATCCTTTTTAATGTAATTCAATATACTGCTGCAAGAATCATTACTAGAACTAGAAAGTACAATCACATAAACCCCTGTTCTTAGGTCTTTACACTGGCATTCAGTTATATTTGATTCTGATTTAAAAAGTCAATTTCTTACAAATGAAGGTTTAAATTGCTTCAGTCCCTGAACATATCAGTTCATACAAACTGTGCATATTGAACTTCTGTGTGTTAGTCATTAACATAACCATACCAGTGTTACACTCATTATGAGTAGTTACTGACGCTCCTCTGTTCTGTTTTTATTCTCACTGTCATGGTGTGGCATTTGATGCCACTGTTATCCTTCTTACTTGTGTCCTTGAGAAATCACTTGAGAGAAAGGATGAAAAGATTATTGGACTGCCCTGCATGTACTTATGATACTGTAGAATGGCCAGAAGTGGGGTGGCAGCCAGTTGGCTGAGTCACCAGAACTATGAACTAGAATGCTGCTCACTAGAGTTTTTGTTTTCCGTTCTGTTGCTGTCAGCTACCTACACTTTAATCATAGTGTTTAATGGACTTCTATTCTGCTGATTTGTTTATGTTACTCAAATCAAAATTGTCCTTATACTGTTGTACTTAAGTTATCTTTTCATGTATGCAAAATATGTATGTTGTAATTATTTCTTTAATTGTCTTCAAAGTACATGGGTGCTCTGAGCATTTACTTACTGAAGTGCATTACACAAAATAAACTAAAATTGAAATTGCACCAAATCACAAAGTTTAAAAAACAAGAGGAGGCCATTCACTCCATGAAGCTGGTTTGGTTTGTTAAAAGCTAAGCTGTTTCAACATTTCATTCAGATACTTTTTAGACGTTGTCGAGGTTCTCCTTCAACAACATCACTCAGTAGTTTGCTACAGATGCCTGTGTGTCACTGATTATGTAACTCTGGGAACTTTTTTACTCATACAATCACTTTTTGCCTCCACTTTTTTTTGGAGTTTTGCTTAGGCTAGAGAAAATTATGGTAAGATAATTTTATGTTACCTTGTCTCTGGAACAATTATGAATTTTAATAGCATTATGTTAGGTGTATACCACATCACTGTTTAGTTTTCTAGCAGGCTCTGCTCCTTTGCTATGATTTGACAGCATGTTGCTACTGGCTCGGTTCCCCGAAGTTGCACATTGTTACATCACTTGTTCAATGCTTGAAAGGCCAACCTGTGTGTTTTGTGGTGTCCAAGATTGCGGATTGCGTTCAAAGACGTTTATGCATTAAAATCAGTATGGTATTTTGACAAAGATTTATGGTTTACAATTTGGTTACAAAATTTGAGTAACTTGATTTCCTGGTTACTAATTTTGAAAGTGTTTAAGTAGACACTCAGCATCTTGTCACCATATGCAAGCATGTTCCTTGCCACTGTATTTTCACTTGTGGCAAATACAAGCAGAGTTCCTAGGTTTCTGCATGCGCTTCTTCTTGACTTCAGCTGAATTCATGGAGTACATGCTTCAATATTTGAGTGAAGACATTCTAATGACTTTTATTGATGCCTTTGAGAACTGTGAAGACATGGATTATTTTCTCATGTATCTAATATCTTTATCTGCTCTAAAGGTTTATTTTTTAGCTTCCTATAGTAGTCCTTTTCAGTCCAAGCATGCACTTTGTCGCTCCTCTCAGCATAACATCAAGGGGTGTGATGACTTTTTTTTTAGCACGGGCACCACAACTTCAGATAGCACTCCAGATTAGGTCTCCCAACAATCATTACTTAGTCTAGGTCTACTTAGTCTACTTAGTCTAGCATCTGTTGATTCATATTCAAACTTCTTATCTTATAATGTAACACTTTACTTGCTTATCTTAATGCTGTTCCTTAAAGCTGTTCTTCGTATTCAGTGACTTAGCGTTGACCATCACATGTAGTTCAAATTATGCAGAGCCCAGAACTGTCATTTGTTTCAGCTTCCAAATATTTTAGCTACTCCTTAATGCCTTGAATTCAATTTTGATGATGATTTTGCATTAAAAATATATTTAACATGGTTGAAATATTCTTTTTCCAATGCCATTGGGTTGTTCATGGGTGCCACCATTTTGTAGAGCAGTTGCCACAATGTAGGGAATAGGAAAGGAAATGCACAGTACATGACATCTTCACCATGATGGTATAAGGGTCATGCAGTTTCTGCTTATTCAAGAGTTTAGATAAATACTTGAAATTGAGCCTGCAAGTTACTTTGGTTAATTTGGTTAATGTAAGGCTACATAAGCTCTGTAAGCAAACCCAATGGATTTGAAATAAAGCAACTAAGATGTTAAGTATAGACTTTCAGCTTTAATTCAAAAGGTTTAACAAAACATTGTATGAGCTGTTCAGAAAAGACAGACATTTTTATACCTGTTCCCCCTATTTTCAGGGGCTCAGAAGTATTTGTACAGACTAACATAATCATAAATATAATGATCATGTTCAATATTTGGTTGAAAATCCTTTACAGTCAATGACTGCCTGAAGTCTGAACCCATGGCAATCTCCAAGTGCTGTGTTTCCACCCTAGTGATGCTTTGTTAGGCCTTTGCTGCAGCATTCTTCAGGTGCTGCTTATTTGTTCGACTTTCTGCCATCAGTTTTGTCTTTAGTATGTGAATTGCATGTCCAGTTGGGTTGAGGTCAGTATGTTGACTTGGCCTTTGAAGAATCTTTCACTACTTTGCAATGAAAAGCACTTGGCTTGCTTTCGGGGTATGCACTATGAAGTGTCGTCCTATTGGTTTGGCTGAATCTGAGCAGAGAGTATAGCCCAATGCACTTCAGAATTCATCCTGCTACTTCAGCCATCACTCATATCGTCAAAAAACACCAGTGACTGACTTCCATTTGCAGATACAGTATGCATGCTCATGCCATAACACTACCTCTGGCATGTTTCACAGATGATGTGGTATTCATTGGATCATGAGCAGTTTTTTCTCTTCTCCACACTCTTCTCTTTCCATCATTCTGGTATTTATTGATCTTAGTTTCCTTTGTCAAAAGAAAATTTTTCCAGAACTGGACAGACTTTTAAAAAATATTTTCTGGCAAAGTCTAATCTGTCCTTCCTATGCTTGAGGTTTACTAGTGGTTTGCACCTTGTGGTAAACCCTCTGTCTTTACTTTCATGAAGTCTTCTCTTGATTGTAGACTTTGGCAATGATAGGCCTACCTCCCGGAGAGTGTTCTTTGTTTGACTAAATGTTGTGAAGGGTTTCTTCTTCACTAAGGGCAGAATTCTGCAATCATCTAGTACAGTTGTCTTCTGTGGTTTTCCAGAACGTCTGGTGTTGCTAAGCTCACCAGTGTGCTTTTTCTTTTTAGGAATATACCACACGGTTGATTTGACCACTCCTGGGGCCTCATGTATAAACACAAAATGTTGCATACTCCTGTTTCCACAGTCAAATCGCGATGTATAAAACCTAAACTTGGTGTAAAGCCAGGCATATTTTCATGCCAGCTAAATACTTGGTATACGCGAGTTCTCCACTCGGTTTTGCAAACTGGCAGCACCCAGAATCAAAGCAGTACTACTGTTCCTGTGTGGTTTCCCTTTCTTTTTTAGATCCACATCCCTGATGCAGCTTGATCATATACACTGAAATTAACCGCATATTGTTTATTAGTTTAAGGTATCTGATTGTAATTAACCTGTAACAATGTAATGGTCCACGGAATAGCCAAACTATTCCAAATACCATAGCTGCCTTAGCGTTGTTACTTTCACTACACCTTCTTCTTCTTCTCTCAACTGCTCCCGTTAGGGGTTGCACCACTCAGAGTATTTATATCACATGTATCTGAGTGTGAATCACAGCTGTACAGCAGCGGATCAGAAAGAGAATTATTGGTATACAGCATCAAGCACACGCTGCCTCAGCCATGCTGTCTATTTGAACTGCTTTTATGCGACAAATGCTTCAGAGCCTTTCCTGTACTGACCTTGCGATTCAGAAACAGTTTGATCCCAAGAGCTATAAACACACTCAATAAGTCCATCATTTGCTCCTTGTAGAATTGTTTGTACTTACAGTGGTGTGAAAAACTATTTGCCCTCTTCCTGATTTCTTATTCTTTTGCATGTTTGTCACACAAAATGTTTCTGATCATCAAACACATGTAACCATTAGTCAAATATAACACAAGTAAACACAAAATGCAGTTTTTAAATGATGGTTTTTATTATTTAGGGAGAAAAAAAAATCCAAACCTACATGGCCCTGTGTGAAAAAGTAATTGCCCCCTTGTTAAAAAATAACCTAACTGTGGTGTATCACACCTGAGTTCAATTTCCGTAGCCACCCCCAGGCCTGATTACTGCCACACCTGTTTCAATCAAGAAATCACTTAAATAGGAGCTGCCTGACACAGAGAAATAGACCAAAAGCACCTCAAAAGCTAGATATCATGCCAAGATCCAAAGAAATTCAGGAACAAATGAGAACAGAAGTAATTGAGATCTATCAGTCTGGTAAAAGTTATAAAGCCATTTCTAAAGCTTTGGGACTCCAGCGAACCACAGTGAGAGCCATTATCCACAAATGGCAAAAACATGGAACAGTGGTGAACCTTCCCAGGAGTGGCCGGCCGACCAAAATTACCCCAAGAGCGCAGAGACGACTCATCCGAGAGGTCACAAAAGAGCCCAGGACAACATCTAAAGAACTGCAGGCCTCACTTGCCTCAATTAAGGTCAGTGTTCACGACTCCACCATGAAGGAGAATGTCCGGCCATCTGTTTGTCAACTCAAGCTGAAGCGATCTTGGGTGCTGCAACAGGACAATGACCCAAAACACACCAGCAAATCCACCTCTGAATGGCTGAAGAAAAACAAAATGAAGACTTTGGAGTGGCCTAGTCAAAGTCCTGACCTGAATCCAATTGAGATGCTATGGCATGACCTTAAAAAGGCGGTTCATGCTAGAAAACCCTCAAATAAAGCTGAATTACAACAATTCTGCAAAGATGAGTGGGCCAAAATTCCTCCAGAATAAAAAGTAAAAGACTCATTGCAAGTTATCGCAAACGCTTGATTGCAGTTATTGCTTCTAAGGGTGGCCCAACCAGTTATTAGGTTCAGGGGGCAATTACTTTTTCACACAGGGCCATGTAGGTTTGGATTTTTTTTCTCCCTAAATAATAAAAACCATCATTTAAAAACTGCATTTTGTGTTTACTTGTGTTATATTTGACTAATGGTTACATGTGTTTGATGATCAGAAATATTTTGTTTGACAAAAATGCAAAAGAATAAGAAATCAGGAAGGGGGCAAATAGTTTTTCACACCACTGTATATGTACAATTACCTCACTGTAAACTTGTGATACAGTTAAAATATTGCACAACCTGAGACACTTCATAAAGCACCTATTTACATATGATGACGATATCATTTTTAAGATGAAATGCAGCAAAATATGTTTAATATATTATACAGATAAAACTTTAACTTCATTTAAATAATCTATATCTATATATATAAGAAATTCCTTTCGCGTTTAAAACGGAAATTACGTATGACCACGCAAAATGGAAATTATGTATGACCACAGAACATAATACAGGAACTAATCACTTTGCTTGTGGATGCCATTATAATATCGTCTTTATGAATTGTTATTATGTGTGTGAGAGTTACTTTACTGATATTGAAAAGAAGTAAACACAAACACGCCGATCTATCCCATAGAAATGCGGCCCACGTCGCCCTCTCCCAGCCCTCCTCTCTGGATTCCAGCACTGACACGTTTGCTGCTAGGCACGTTCTGACAGAGAAGTTTTATTTATTCGTTCACGTGACTGTCGTGGAAACTGCCACATTATAATTTTTTTTTTAATTGGCAGTACTTGATAGTAGAAGAGATGAGGAAAACAGCTTTGCGTCTTTCTACTTTTAACTGCACCGATCTGTAAACAATGTGAAGAAGACACTGCCTTGAGCGGCAAGCAGTTGTGAGAACAAAGTGGACGCTCTGCCGGGTCGAGAGCTTCGCAGTTTCTGGCGGTGTCCTCTCTTCTCGCACTGTTTGTGATGCTTTGACTCCTGGAAAAGTGGAAATCTTTGCAAATGAGTGTAATCAGCGCCATCGAAGCAGGACTCTCTTTGTAAATTGCGCTTCATGACTACTTACTGTCCGTTAAGGTGAGTTCAGGTCACTAAAACCCCACAACATTCAAGGTTTCTTTTGTGATAAATTCTTTTAGGAAGATGAAGGGTTTACTTCTAAGAAGATGTACCGACCTCTTCATGTTAAGTTTTGGACTTGAGAATTGTTTGGACCTTCTGCCCGTTAAGCACGGAAGGGCAGCATCCACATTTCTCACAATAATTTTTCTCTTAAATCACAGGCACATAGTGCAAGGTTGTCAGGCAGAAATTTTTAGGATCGCACAGAAAATGTAATTTCTATACCACAGCGGTCGTGTAGCGCCTTTCACAAGGGATCTGCTACCGAGAGATGACCCAAATACATTTAAGCTGCTGTTAGTGCTACTTACCTGTTGTGTTATAGGACCTTTAAAATGTACTTTACCCGAAAGCACTCCAGTACTGCTTAATTTATCTTTACTTCTTACATGTTAATGTTTTACTGTTTAATAATTTATATACTACATTTTATTTTTTTCCCTTGCACTCATTGAGTAAGGGCACTGGGTAATCAGCTAGTTGTTAATAATTAAACATGTGAGGACACGGTGTCACAGCGCTAGCGAGGAGCTGGCACTCCGTTCACGGAGTGTTCCTGCCTTGCGCTGTATTCTTGCTGGGGCTGGCACAACACTGGAAGGATAGATGGATAGAATAATTAAACATGTACTACAAAGATATTTCAATGTTCCTTAAAAGTTTTGGAGAATCGGCATTCTCAGCTTACAGATGACTTGATGTCTATTACAGAGCTGATTGCATGACGATTGGGTATTTGGAGAAAGAAAAGGAAGGACAGGAATTGGGGGTTAGTATGTTTGAAAGAGACAGTACTGCTGCAATACATTTTTTCATTGAAGGTCGCGCACTGCGCAGCAAGCATAACTGCACCACCATGTTCCCATGTTTAATACATGCTTTAATTCCTATTATCATGAAAATGATATCAAGTATACATCTCAGAATTTAAATTATTCAGAAAGTTGTAATATCATGAATGTAATGGATTCTGTGTCCTGTCGGAGTAAGCAAAAGCCCGTTAAGAAGCACGTAGTGATTCACACACATAGAGAACATAGAAGAACACATACAAAACAAAGCATTTAACGTGCTACTTTAGTTACGATGGTATTTGAGAAACTAGTAAATTAAACAATTTTAAGATGAAGTTTATGATGTTCTACTTTACTGACAAAATAAACTATGTGATTAAATTAAAGTTGACATTTTGTGCTTTTTTACCACTGTGTCCCTATTTTTTTTCTTTTCTTGGTACCCTAATAAGCTTTCATATGACACTCAGATGGTGGGCTATGACTCGCCTTTTCATGGCGACTTTGATATCTGACAACTTCTTTTTTATTTTGGGCACTGTGCGACTTTGTGAACTTCAGCTTTCGAGTTTCTCCAACACTCTGTGTCACTCGATCGATTTCCTTTTGTTGTTTATACCACTGTTTAAACCAACAAATAATAAGTTCTTCCTTGCCTCCACTTGGTATTTGCTGAAATTCTTCTATTTCCCCCTGTGTTTTTGCCATTGCCTTTTCACAGAACGCTGAGCTTAAGGGCTGTTTATATTGATTTGCATATTCAAAGAAGCATAATTCTGGGAGGAGTTTGGGGAGTGGCAGCAGGCAAGTGCACGTGCATTACTTTTCACTCTGACTGGGAGCGGAAGAACGTGGAAGTTGGCGTTCGCACAGATTTATGCATCTGGATTTTTTTGTGCGTAGGCACATTTCTGCTTTTGTCCTTATGCCATGTTTTAGTGTGAGTTCTACACATGGCATTATGCATGAGGCCCCTGGTGTTTCTGCTATCTCTCTAAAGGGTTTGTTTTGTTTTCTCTGCTTAATGATGTCCTGTTTTTACTTGCATGGACAGCTCTTTGGACCTCATATTGAAACTTCACAGTGACAGCTTCCAAATGCAAATTCCACACTTTGAATCAACTCCAGATCTTCTACCTGCTTAATAGTTAATGAGATAATGAAGAAACTGTGTGCATCAGGCTATGGAACAGTTTGTCAATCAAATGTCCAAAAACCTTAGAGACCCTGGAAATGGGGGCTATGCAGAAAAATGTCTGTCATTCCTAAATGGCTCATACATTATTTTTGGTAAATCCCTTAAATTAAAGCTGAAAGTCGACACTTCAATCACATAATGATTGTTTTATTTCAAATCTATTGTGGTGGCATACAGAGCCAAAATAATAAAAGTTGTGTCACTGTCCAAATACTTATGGACCCAACTGTAGGTTTATTGTTTTGAGTTTGACTACAGACTGTTTTGACTTTCCAGTTATATATTTTGCTTTGTATTGTAATAAGCTTCTCCTCTTTTGGTCCCTTACGACTACCTCTGCCAGTAACATGTTCAAATTAATTGGATAGGAACACATTTGCTTATATGTTACGGCGCCAGTAAGGTTAAATTAAGTGTTAAGTGCCCTCTTGCTTTAAATATAATTTCAGATGAGTTCATTTTAGTTTGAGGATTTTTGCTGTGACATTTTTATTGGAAGGTTGCCTGTATAAGGTTCATATCTCTATCTCCAATATTAATACATTTTCTCTTCTTAACCATATTTTAGGTTGAATGGCACTGCATCGATCCCATCAACATTCCCTGAAAGAAACTGACACCATGTTGTTTTTGACATCCCCACTGCCTCCCAACTCTACCTACTCCTGGACTTACACCAGTTTTCTGATGGAAACCGACTCTGTGAATGCTACCAACAATGGCACAAAAAACATAACTGATCCAAATATTGACAAAACAAGCAATGCAGTGATCAGTTTCATGTATTTTGTAGTGTGCGCTGTGGGGTTGAGTGGGAACACACTGGTCATTTATGTTATCCTGCGCTATGCCAAGATGAAAACAGTCACAAATATTTACATCCTCAACTTGGCTATTGCTGATGAGCTATTCATGCTTGGCTTACCCTTCATTGCAATTCAGTTGGCCCTTGTCCACTGGCCTTTTGGTCAGGCCCTTTGCCGAGTTGTTATAACAGTGGATGGACTAAATCAGTTCACCAGTATCTTCTGTCTCACAGTCATGAGTATCGACAGGTACCTAGCAGTGGTTCATCCTATCAAGTCTACAAAATGGAGGAAACCTCGAGTGGCCAAAATGATAAATGGTGCAGTGTGGGGACTCTCACTGCTTGTCAATTTGCCCATCATAATTTATAGTGGTCAGAGAATAAAAGATGGCAGAAGTAGCTGCACTATTGTCTGGCCTGATCCCCCAGAAGCATACTACACTGGATTCATGTTCTATACTTTCCTCCTGGGCTTTTTCTTACCGTTGACTGTCATCTGTCTGTGCTATCTGTTTATCATCATTAAGGTAAAGTCCTCTGGCATTAGAGTTGGATCCTCTAAGAGAAAGAAGTCAGAGAGAAAGGTAACCAGGATGGTGTCCATTGTGGTTGCAGTTTTTGTCTTCTGCTGGCTGCCATTCTATGTCTTCAATGTCACTTCAGTGACATGCTCCCTTGAGACCACACCTGTGATGAAGGGCATGTTTGATTTTGTAGTAATTCTTGGCTATGCCAACAGCTGTGCCAACCCTATCCTCTATGCTTTCTTGTCAGAAAACTTTAAGAAAAGCTTTCAGAATGTCCTTTGCATCAAGAGGGTTGGAGGGTTAGATGATATAGAAAGAAGCGATAGCAGGCAGGATAAAACCAGGATGATGAATGATGCAACTGAAACTCAAAGTTCACTGCTAAATGGAGACCTTCAGACCAGCATTTGATTTGGAAGGCAAGCAAGTATGTAATCACACTCACCTCATCCTTTGAAGAGGTTTTTATCTTTCTGAATTGTCCTTTGCCTGTGTCAGGAGATTTATTTGCACTTTAGAATTAGAATTAAAGAGGAGAATTGTTGGCTAGATCTTCAAAACTGGCACAGAATTTTATAATGTTATCATATGTTCTCAAGATTTCAGCTCTACAAAATGGACACTTGGCCAGTCCACTGACAGAGACTCAAAGCTTGGAAGAAAAAGACTTTATACTTTAAGATTACATGTTTTTATAAGTTGTCTTATTTTTGGTGTTTGTTCTTAAAAAATCTAAGAAACTGAAGATGCATTTAAATACTGGTTCACTGTAAGCAGGTCTAGGGCAATACAGCCTTTGTTTCATTAAGGGCATTTGTTTTTCTCAGTAGTTATCAGAAGCAAAAATAAAGAGATTTAAACAAAACAATACAAACAACATGCACACAGGCACAATCATACTTATAGCGTTATGGTTGTAGTGTCTTCTCATTGATGCCTTTGATTTACAGTACCTTCAGTAAGCTCATCACCATGACACTTCAAAGTTTAAAGAATTTTAGAAAATGGAAGTATGAATGAAATACCAAACTCCACCTAAGAAAATACTCAGACTACGTCCACATACTACATTTTCATTTAGGAATGCAGACATACAGTAAGTTTCGATTTTCACCTTTTTACCCATACTACCTCAGCAATTTAACCCCCAAAATGAAGATTTCTGAAAAAGCTCTTCAGAGTTGTCTACCTCTGAAAATGTCAGCTAAATGTTGCAAATTTAATAGATAAAAATGTAGGCTTTTCAAACTGCAGGCTGTAATTGTGCTCTAATTTGTCCTGCTGTATTATGTAATCCTTTCCTGTTGTTTGGATCCTTCTCATTAGAACATCCTATTTTCTGACTGGTCACCCTTCATTGAAGAAAATCATCTTCCAATATACTGGACACAGGAGAGTTGTTTTCTTTGGCACTTGAATTCTGTACAATTTGAATGCTACATACTTGTGCAAAAGGCAAATAATTTACTGGTCACTATAGTCAGTCAGTCATTGTCCAACCCGCTGGGATTGGTCACTATAGTTTCATTAAAAATTCTGTAGCCAGAAATGTAACTATCCCTTCAATGATTTTTCTACCAACATGCGCATGCCCAATGAAGGCGAATATCTACGTTATTTTCATTTCAGGTACTTTCATTGTGGACAGGGATACATTCGTAAATGATATGAATATACTAGAGTGGACGGAGATAATATTCATTTAAAAACACATTTTTTGAAAGAAAATGTAGTAGTGTGGACGTAGACTCGGACTAGCAAATTCACCATTCAAAATTTTAATTGGAATTTTCCCCAGTCTTTTTTAGTAAGTGTCTGCTGTCTGTTCATTAGGAAAAAACATACATGTTAATTAACTACAGCTTTCTTCTTGTAAATGTCTGTGGAAACAGACCTGCTCAGACATCACCCAGAATGATAAAATACAGATTAGGGAATTCCTCATGGGATTACTTTTTTTCTTTGTACAGGTCAGAGTATTTTTTCACCCACTTGTAGAACTTGCTGTTCTTTCTCCTTTAGACAAAAGTAGTCATATTTGCATTTACTGCTGATACATAACTTCACAAGCCAATGGCCTAATTTTTAAGAAGATAACTTTTGAAACATAGCTGTCATTTTCTTCTAGGGATTTCAGAACCATTGTACAGTTTTAGGCAAGTTATGCTAAATAGTATTTTGCATCTTTAGTTTAAAAGCTATACAAACTTAACATACAACTTGCTAAGTCATATCTCTTCTTCAGTATTTTTCTCTTTGTAACTGGTAATGCTTTAATATTTATATCACACTACAGTAACTCCATTTCACCATTGAATTTGGATGTTTGTTCTTGATTAATTGTAGATAATGAAAATAGTTATTTTTGAGCCAAAGTTCTAATTCCTTTTATTATGCTTTACTGAATACATGATTGGTCTTAAAGTTGGACAATAGTAGATCATTGTTTCCTTAAAGCTAAAATGAAAATACAGTTTTACTTTTATTTATTTATTTATTTTAGAGTTATATGATACAACAGAGGACCAGACTTTGCCAGTAAAACTACTGTTGTAAATGTGGCTAAAACCTACTCTCACATCTCTCCACCACTTCCCACCATCAGCAAATAGGGTATTCAAAATGGATGGGACAGGTAGAAAACCATGCACATTCAGCTCAGGACCACATTCTTGTCATGATGCTTTGAAACAATAAAATCTGTCATTTTTATTTGCTCTGCCAATTTGACACCTCTGCTTGGGGCATGACTTTTTAAAGGAATATTCCACACAACACATTTTTTATGTGCTACTTATCTCATGTATTTTGTAGTGATGACTGAGAAAAATGTTTTATCTCATGTTTTCAATTAGGGAGTGGTCTCCCCTAGACTTTCTCAAATACTTAGATATGGGGGTGGATATTTGAGGAGTAAACTGCAAGACAATGATTACATTTTTATATTATGCACATTAAAGAATCATCAACAACAAAACTAATTAAAATTAATAATATATTGAACAATTATTATAAAAGTAAAGTTGAATAAATCAGACTCTGCAGCTGCATGAAAAAAAGGTAAAGTACCACTTCTGGTTAATGGAAATAGCCCAAAAGTTGATAGAAATCTAAATTTTGTACCTAATACTTGTTTGCAAAATTTGGTTGACCTAAGTGAATGCGTTTTTAAGTTATCATGTTTATATACACACACATACACATACACAGACATAATTAGAAAAAAAATGGTATTTTCGGACTCAGGGAGGTCTAAAATGTCAAGATTCATCAAAATCTCAAAATGGAATTTTTGGAGGATTACAATACTTTCCCTGTGCTTCGTTTACGAGAAAGTCAGGGAGGACTAAAATGTCAAGATTCATCAAAATCTCAACATTGAATCTTTGGATGATTCCAATACTTTCCCTATACTTCGTATACAAGAAAGTAAAAAGTTTAAGATATAACAGTAAAGGATATGAAAAACAACTATGGAAAAAAATCATGTGTAATCAACATGTCAGTTATTCAGTTATACTGACAAGATGCAAAACACAGACAATTTTTTCAATTTAAATTTGGTTAAATAAACACTTCCAGAAAAATAATCTTAAGGCATTCACACAGGATTAAATTTTTGAATTGAAGACTGACCAATGAATGAGAGGATGAGATAGATCTGTATTTGTAAAGCTCAGTCTCATGTAAATGTGTGCCCTGTTTTGCAAATTGTAAACAAATGACTAGATATCTGAGATGTGAATTATGTGATACAAGTAATAAGGGTTTTTTTTACCCCCATCGACATTTTTAATTTTATTTAACATAGTACATTATTGGTCTCCATAGACAATCTGTCTATGAAAATCTTCTTTTTTATTCCCTTTCTCCTTTAAAACAAGTTTAATTTTTTATTGGTTATCACTACAAAACACTTGGGGTAGGTGTTTTTTGTGCATTCCTTTAATTTTTTTTCTAAATTACATTTTTGCTTAAAATGTTGCACCACTGCCTTTTAACATATGTGGGAATTTAGGTCAACAATATGGTGGAAATCTAGCTTTTTTATATAAATATTTTTAATTTATGCATCCTTCTGTGCTCTGCACTTCCTTTTAAATCTGATATTACTTTCCACCCATTGTTTTGATACAGTTTCAGTTTTGCTAGCTTACCTGATCAATAGCATTATTACTATTCAGGAAGGCAACAAAGTTTAAAGTACATATGGAGAGCTTCTTGCTTAACAGGAATTGTACAACCTGTTTGCTGGACTGTAGAATGTAAAGCAACCAACAGAATTAAAAAAAAAACAAAAACAAAACAAAACATAAAGACCTGAAATGGAAAGAGTGCTTTTTACATTTTCCTCTTGTCCACACCATGGATCATGCCCCCCACCATGTGACATTTACTCCTCACCATAATATACATATATGGTTGCTAGGTGTTGATAATTATCCCACCATTACAGGTAGCCCATTTTCAGTTCAGCTTCATTTAGAAATTAAGGATTCTCTCAGAAGTCAGCAGGTACTAAGTCTCAAGCAGCTCATCTAGCATTTCTCTGCTAGTGTATATGTTCTTTGCTTCCTATTTTTTTAAATTATATTTTTGCATTTGTCCTCTGCTTTTAGTTTTTGCTTGCTCTTTTAAACTGTCATCCTCTAACAATGTAAATAGTGGCATACGTCTCAACAGGTTGGTACAAGGCCTGTGTGCCTGCTTAGCCATCATATGCCAATGTGAACATGATTGAGGGCACTTGGCACAGGTTAAAGGCTTGATGTTGTGTAAGCCTGCCAATTAAAATTTCAAGAAGTGGGCAATTCCGAAATCAAATATTTTTTATTGTGCTTCTTCCTTCCGTCTGATGTTTTTTTTTTAATTCTTTGCATGTATTGTTTTCTACAACCATTAGTCACATAATTTAATTGGACATGAAGAAAGAAAAAATGAAAAATTATATTAATGCAAATATATTCAGTGAAGACCATGGAAACAGTTACTACATCTTCTACTGCCAGTTTGGCTGATGCAAAATGATTTTCGGCTAGTTGTCTTTTATTCCGTGTGCTGCCTGATGGGTGGGCCATCCAATCTGCCCTACTACTAGCTTGAACTTTCCCTCTTACTTTCACATTCACTTTTCTCCTGCCAGTTGACATATCACCTCAAAATTTAAAATAACAGTAGCATCACTTGTCATGCTAATAGAAGCTAGTTATGTTCTTCACATCTGAACAACAACAGCAACATTCATTAATATAGCACATTTTCATGCAAACAATGCAGCTCAAAGTACTTTACAAGCTGTCAAAGAGAAAGTTGCAAGAAAAGTAAAAACAAATAAGTATTGGCAATAATATTAAAGATTAAGTAACAAAGAAAGAAAAAAAAAAAACACATTAATGATCTTGAAAACAGATAAATAGCAAGCAGAAGAGTATAGTCCCTATATACAGTGCCATGTTGTAAGTCTCTAAAGACGAGTTCAGCGATAAGGTCAGATAGCTGGGAGGACAGAAAAAAAACAAAACAAACTCCAGTTAGGTGAGAAAAGTTAGGAGAGAAAAACACAATCTGCAGGGGTTCCAAGGCCAAAAGACCACCCAAACCCCACTAGGCATTCTACCGAAATTAAATGTTCTTAATTCATGACTCTTTGTTTTCAGGCTTCATATGATAGGATCTGATGAAGTTGGTCTCATGGACAGCTGGGGCACCCACCTTCATTCCATCTCTTACAGTGGTTACATCATTACAAGCAAAGAAGCAATATATTTCTGTGAGATTCAGTGATGTTTACCTTACAGTGAAAATGAAACAAACTCCTGGAGCTTACCTGACCTTTTCTTTTCTGGCCATTCCAGCTTAAACCATATTCCACAACCTCTTCATCCACACACACAAATAAAGGTAATTCTAAATTACAAAGAATATCTAAGCAGAAGTCTGCTTAGGCCTTTCTGAGGACTTCCCAAAGCTCAAGGATCATGAATTTAGCCTAAGTGAAGCCTTTTCTGGAGGTACAATTGCATTTGCAGGACCAGGCTTGTGACACTTTTCAATAGAAAGGTTCCTACTACAAATGTATCCTTCTGTGAGGCTAAAACAAAAACCGGTAGGCAAACAGACACATGCAAGTAGTCACAACAAGAAACAGCCCCTTTAGAATTCTAAGGTGAGGTTTTCCTTTTTCTTTTTTTTTATTTTTATTAATTTTATTATAATCCATACAAATCAATCACGTTTTTACAAAAAGAAAAATAGAGTTAAGAACAAATCAATCCCCACCCCGAGAGAGAGAGCAAGCCAAATGGCGTGAAATTTAAGACCTGTAAACATACCTAAATTAATAAATTCTCTGTGCTTTATGAGCTTATTTTAAAATATTACTCATTAGATCCTGCCATGTTTTGAAAAAAGTCTGTACGGATCCTCTAACTGAGTATTTGATTTTTTCCAATTTCAAATAGTATAACACATCAGTTTCCCACTGACTTAAAAGAGGAGAGTTTGGGTTCTTCCAGTTTATCAGAATAAGTCTGCGTGCCAAAAGTGTAGTGAATGCAATCACGATTTGTTTGTCTTTCTCCACCTTAAACTCATCAGGAAGAACCCCAAACACACCTGTTAATGGGTTAGGAGGGATTGTAAGACCAAGGCTGTCTGAAAGGTAATTAAAAATTTTCGTCCAGAATGATGTTAATTTGGTGCAGGCCCAGAACATGTGACCCAGTGAGGCTGGAACTAGTTTGCAGCGTTCGCAGGTTGGATCATGCCCTGGAAACATTTTGGAGAGTTGTGCTCGATATATAATTTTGAGTTGTATAATTGTATGCTTTGCGCATATGGAGCTCAAGTGAATTCTCTGCATTGCAACTTTCCACTCCTTTTCTGATATATTAATTAAGAGATCTTTTTCGCAGTGTCCTCTTGGATCTTTGAAAGGGAGGGATTGTAAAATGATTTTATATATTGTAGAGATGGTGTCTAAGTCCTTGAGATTGTGCAATATTTTTTCCAGCATGGATGTGGATGCAAGATGAGGAAAATCTGGAAGGTTCTGTTTAACAAAGTTCCTGATATGAAGATAGTGAAAGAAATGTGTAGCTGGAATGTTAAAATTGGAATGTAATTGTTCATAGGATGCAAAGACGTTGTCTATATAAAGATCTCTAAGCAAGTTAATTCCAAATTTTTTCCAGATATTAAAAACTGCATATGTTTGTGAAGGTTGAAAGAGGTGGTTCTCTTGCAGAGGTGCCACAGATAGAAGCTTCTCCATCTTAAAATGCTTTCTACATTGGTTCCAGATCCTAAGTGAGTGGAGCACAATTGGGTTATTAGTATATTGCCGATAACGTGTGTTTATTGGAGCACAGAGCAAGGAATACAAAGAAGTACTGCAGGATTTTACTTCTATTGCGGACCAAGCCTGTGTATGTTCTTCTATTTGTGTCCAGGTTCTTATCGCTTGTATATTTGCAAATTATGCTATTGTTGAATCTAATTGCTTAAAGAATGATTTATTAATGCAGTGCTTCCCAAACTCGATCCTGGGGACACCCTGTGGCTGCTGGTTTTTGTTCCAACCAGCTTCTGTTTTTAATTGGACTCCTGGGCTAATTAAGTGATGTGTTATTTCCCAAGTTCTGTGTTTTGGGAACAATATAGAAATTAGAAAACTAAGTTTGGTAAAAAAATATATATATTAAAATGTACCAAGCAGTTATATGGGAATAATGTATTTTTTTCTTTTGTTTAATTAATCCATTATTTACTAATTAGTTGGTCTGACACTAAAGTAGTTGCAGCCTTTCATGATTTAGTGTTGTTTGCCTGGGTGTCTGCTCTGCTCGTTTTTAATTGTCATTACTAAGATACAATGAAGGGAAAAACTGCACAGAGAAAGGGCAAAATATAATGAAATCAACAAAAGAGAATTAAGAATTTAAATCTATAGCAAAAGCAGAAATATTTCTAAATGTCTTATAAATGTAAAAATCAGACTGCTGTGCTTTTCTGAATGTACAATAAGAGAAAAAAAATACCAGCTAATTAAATGAGATCCATATTATCAGGTGTTGTCACTGATTAGGAATCTGCTTGGAACAAAAACCTGCAGCCAGTGTGCCCCCAGGACCGAGTTTGGGAAACACTGTATTAATGTACTGTTTGTGGCACATTAGTATATGTGAGGGGGAAAACTTTTCAAGATGGGTGGTGACCATGGTGGCCATTTTGAAGTCGGCCATTTTGGATCCAACTTTTGTTTTTTCAATAGGAAGAAGGTCATGTGACAATTCAAACCTATTGAGAATTTCACAAGAAAAACAATGGTGTGCTTGGTTTTAACGTAACTTTATTCTTTCTTGAGTTATTTACAAGTTTTTCTTTGTGTACAGCCATTGACATGTCGCAGAGGTTAACACGTGAGGAGCGGATAGAAATTGTGTTGATGTCTGGTGAACGCAGTAACCGGGTCATTGCAGCAGATTTCAATGCAAGACACCCTACGAGACCACCCATCTCCCATGCTACAGTTAGCAAACTGCTTGCTAAGTTTCGTGAAACTGGTTCAGTGTTGGATTTGCCAAAATGTGGACGCATGAAAACTGTCACTAATGAAGAAACATCAGTGGCTGTCCTAGCTTCATTCAGCGTAGCACTCGCCGCATGTCACTGGAGAGTGGCATTAGTCGAACATCCCTTCGGCGGATATTAGCTATTTACAAATGGTACCCTTGCAAACTCCAGCTACTGCAGCATCTCAACGAGGATGACCCAGATCGGCGCACTGATTTTGCAGAATCGGCAAAACAAAAATTGGAACAGGACCCTCAGTTTACGCAGAAGATTTTGTTCAATGATGAGGCAAACTTTTATGTGAATGGTGAAGTTAACAAACAAAACCACCGCTATTGGTCTGACACTAACCCACATTGGATAGATCCCTCCAAGACTGCTGGAACAAAAATATTGATGGTATGGTGTGGTATATGGGGTACAAAGATAGTGGGGCCATTCTTCATCAATGGAAACCTCAAGGCCACTGGATATGCGAAATTGCTACATGATGATGTGTTTCCCTCTTTATGCACTGAAGCTGGCACGTTCCCTGAGTTTTTCCAGCAAGATGGTGCACCACCACATTATGGGTGTCAGGTCCGAGCATTCCTAGATGAACAGTTTCCTGGAAAGTGGATTGGTCGTCGTGGGCCAGTTGAATAGCCCCCAAGGTCTCCCGATCTGACCCCCTTAGACTTTTATCTTTGGGGTCATCTGAAGGCAATTGTCTATGCTGTGAAGATACGAGATGTGCAGCACCTGAAACTACGGATACTGGAAGCCTGTGCTAGCATTTCTCCTGCGGTGTTGCTATCAGTGTGTGAAGAGTGGGAGAAGAGGGTTGCATTGACAATCCAACACAATGGGCAGCACATTGAACACATTTTACAAGTGGTCAGAAACTTGTAAATAACTCATGAAAGAATAAAGTTATGTTAAAACCAAGCACACCATTGTTTTTCTTGTGAAATTCCCAATAAGTTTGATGTGTCACATGACCCTCTTCCTATTGAAAAAACAAAAGTTGGATCCAAAATGGCCGACTTCAAAATGGCCACCATGGTCACCACCCATCTTGAAAACTTTTCCCCCTCACATATACTAATGTGCCACAAACAGGAAGTTAATATCACCAACCATTCCCATTTTATTAAGGTCTATCCATATAAATGGCCCACCCTGTATATTGGAATGTTTTGAAATAAAAAAAGGAGCTTAGGAAGAATATTCATCTTAATAGTGTTAATTCTTCCAGCTAGTGTGAGATGAAGGGTTGACCATCTATGCAAGTCTTGCTTGATTTTTTCCATGCAGACGGCAAAATTTAGTTGATAAAGAGCTTTATGTTTACTTGTGATGTTTACCCCTAGGTATTTAAACAGTTCTGCAATGATAAAAGGTAGGGTATCTAATCTAATATTATATGCTTGAGAATTCACTGGAAAGAGTACACTTTTATTCAGATTAATTCTGAGACCAGAGATCTTCTGAAATTCTGTGAGTGCTGTTAAGACTGCAGGCACAGAATGTTCTGGGTCCGATATATACAGTACCATATCATCTGCCTATAATGAAATTTTCTGTTCCAGTCCTTCTCTGCTAATCCCATTTATCTGATCAGTATTTCAACAATGTATTGCCAGTGGTTCAATGGCAATTGCAAACAGCAGCTGTGACAAGGGGCATCCTTGTCTAGTACCACGTTCTAGTCTAAAGTAGTCTGAGCAAATGTTGTTGATGCAAACTGAAGCTTTTGGGTTAGTATACAGTAATTTAATCCATGCACAGATGTTCGGGCCAAACCCAAACTTCTCCAATGTAGTAAAAAGGAATTTCCATTCAATCATGTCAAATGCTTTTTCTGCATCCAATGATAATAATATTTCTGGGGTGTTTGATTTAGTTGGTGAGTATATTACATTAAACAGGCGTCGAAGATTTGAAGATAAGTGTCGGCCCCTAATAAATCCATTTTGGTCTTGTGATATTACCGAGGGGAGCACTTTCTCCATCCTTCTAGCTATGATTTTAGAGAGTATTTTAACGTCATTATTCAGAAGTGAAATTGGTCTGTATGATGCACATTGTAATAAGTCCTTATTTTGTTTTGGAAAAACGGTAAATAGTGCTTGGCGAAAGGTTTGAGGAAGAGATTGGTTATCTATGGCTTCTGTAAATGTTGCTAGTAGGAGAGGAGCTAGCTGAGCGGAAAATTTCTTGTAAAATTCTGCAGGGTAGCCATCAGGGCCTACTGCTTTCCCGTCTTGGAGTGACTTTATAGCATCTAGTAATTCTGATAACGCCAGAGGTTTCTCAAGTTCCTCTGCACTAAAAGTGTCTATTTGTTGTATTTGTAATGTATCCAGAAATGCATTAGATTGTGTATTGTCTTCTTTAAACTCAGTAGTATATAAGGATTTATAGTAGTCTCTGAAAGTGTGCATTATATTTTTGTGGTCGACGATTTTATCTCTGTTCGTGTTGGTGATTACTGAGATTGCATTGTGCACTTCTTGCTTGTGAATTTGTTGAGCTAAAAGCCAATTAGCTTTCTCTCCATGTTCATAGTAATGATGTCTGGATTTATAAATTAGTTGTTCAGTTTCTTTAGTTGTCAAGAGGTTTAGTTCTGAATATAGAGCCTGCCTTTTCCTATGTAGAGTCTCGCTTGGTAGTCTGGCATGTTCTTCATCTATTCTAATAATTTTGCTTTTTATCTCTGCTACTTTCTTGGCTTTGAGTTTATTTCTGTGGGAAAGATATGAGATAATCTGTCCTCTTAAGAAGGCCTTAAGAGTTTCCCAGAGTATTCCTGCAGAGATCTCGGAGGATGTATTTGTCTCTAGAAAGAATTTGATTTGCTTGGATATAAATTCCGTACAATTCTCGTCTGCTAGTAGAAGTGGGTTGAGATGCCATCTGCGGGGTGAGTGTATGGGGCTTAGTAGTTTTAGCTCCAAGATCATAGGTGCATGGTCAGAAATAACAATAGCATCGTATTCGCAAGATTTAATCATAGGCAAGAAGTTATTGTCTATAAAGAAGTAATCAATCCTTGAGTAGCAATGATGTACTGGTGAGTAGAAAGAATATGTTCTTGAATTTGGGCTTAAAAACCTCCAGGGGTCTGATAAGTTGTGATCAGTTATAAACTTTGTAATTATCTTTGAAGTGTTAGATGCCGTTCCCCCTGTGGAAGAAGTACTATCTAAAAGTGGATTTAGATCACAATTAAAGTCCCCAGCCATTATAACTTTATGAGTGTTCAGATTGGGAATGGATGCAAATAAGTTTTGTATAAATTCCTTATCATCAATATTAGGTGCATAAACATTTATCAAGATCATTTTACAGTTAGATAAGTCTCCCATGACAATTACATATCTCCCTTCAGGATCCAATACTACATCTGATGCTACAAATGGGACTGTTCTATGTATGAGAATTCCCACACCTCTAGTTTTCTTTATAAAACTAGAATGGAACATTTGGCCAGTCCAGTCTTTTTGCAGCCAGAACTGATCCTTGCTTAGTAAGTTGGTCTCCTGTAAAATACTATTTTAGCGTTTAGACCTGTTAGGTGATAGAGTACTTTCTTTCTCTTTAATTCGTGATTCAAGCCTTTAACATTCCAGCTCACGAAGTTAACTGTCCCATCATGGAGACATTAACCAGGTTTCCATCCAAGGAGTTTTTGCGAAAAAATATTTAGCGCTTCAAATTTAAGCTGATGGAAATGCTAATTATCGATAAAATGTTGTACATGTCGACATAATATTTTTCCGTTTAACTTTAGCGCATAAATTCCATATCGATACTTCAGATGTTGCAAAAACTACATTGGAAACACTTTTTGTCGGAAAAAAGGGCTTTAACGCAAATAAATGTGTCACATGATACATTTTCATCACGTGCAATCAAAACGAGAATAGCGGAGTGGTTCGCATGGTCTGATGAAGAGACTCGTTATTTCTCGTGATGAGCCAATGCAGTAGCGGATAGGCTGGGTCTCCTGTTACTAAAAGGGGTACCTGAACTCCCTCCACATCAACTGTAGCCTGGGGGTGTCTCTCAGGATATCTAAATAATACAAAAACCGCAAAAGTAATTTACTGTGCCAGTCAAAATATTTAATAAACCGTGTGTTTCATTATCTAAACATGTTTTTCTTATTATTAAATGGCAGATGTTTTGGCATATATGAGAAATTCTCTCGTTAATATTAACTTTAGTTTTTTTTGATTTAACGTCGTTATTTTGTATTAATTCAAATTTCAGTTTTAATTAAAAACCTTAAGGGAAGCAGGTTACAGTACTAATTCAGTTGTTATCGCACTGAGAAGGGATGTTGAAAGGTTGGCTCACCTGTACAGATCCGATGCTGCAAACACAGCTGCAGCATGGGCACTTCCAGGAGTGCCAACGCAAATGTCTCGTATCATGCACCTGTCATCAACAAGGGCCTGGAGAACAATAGATGGCCACCCTTTGCGATTAATGTAATCGCGGTAGCCTTCTGTCGGGGGAAGAATAGGCACATGCGTGCCATCCAGCGCACCGTAAATCTGTGGCACAAGATGCACCAAGGAATTGCGGTATGCAATTTTATTGGCCTCCGCTACAGTCGGAAGTCTGATATAACGCCGCATTAATTTTTCTTTAATAGCGGTGCACACAGCATATACACATCGATGGACGGTAGTTTTACTAACCCTGAAAGTTTCTCCAACTACTCTATACTCAGCGCAGGTTGCCAGCTTGTAAAGGGCGATGGCAATCTGCTTTTGGGTTGGAACAGGTTTGTCTGTGGCAACCTGTGATGGGCGCAACATCAGGACTGATGAATCCACACAACATCTCAAAAGTCGGCCGTGTCATTCTAAAATGTTGCAGCCAGAGATTTTCTGTGAAGTGTCTCTCCACCACTTCCTCCCAGAAGGTCTTATTCCGTCGTCTCTCGCATACCCGTGGGTTCCGTCACACTGGGGTACTTTCTTCGAGCTCTAGGGCTATCAGACAAGCAACTGCTTCATTCTGCTGTCATCTTCGGATATTATGTACAATTCCAATTATTTGTGTAACTGAAATAACAGTAAGCTGTCGAATTTCAAAAAACTGTCTAAATAATCTCTCCATTTCTTTGTTTAGTGGAGGGGGTGTAACGTGGAAAACAAAAGGTAGATAATTTGCGACATACACAAAATTATGTATGGAAACGGCTCAAGGGCAGATTTTTTTCGTGATACAGCAAAACTTATGCGACAGTTCGTTTTGGGGGGGGGGGGGGTGACGTCATCACGCACACCATTTTATCGATAAAAAGCCAGTTGGATGAAAACAGGCTGGAGACAGCAAATTTCACACATTTTTTTTATGTATATTCTGTTTGTCGATAACAAAACGTCGCAAAAAACTGGATGGAAACTTGGCTATTGATTCTGAGTTTTTGATGTCATTTTATAGTCTTAACTGGAAGTGAGACAGCTTCGGCCTTAATTTCCTATTTCACCTAGAGTTGTTGCAATGCAGCTTATTATTACACTAGCAGAATACCCGCGCTTCGCAGCAGAGCAGTAGTGTGTTAAAGAAGTTATGAAAAAGAAAAGGAAATATTTTAAAAATAATGTAACATGATTGTTAATGTAATTGTTTTGTCATTGATATGAGTGTTGTTGTCATATCTATCTATCTATATAT
>JANRMT010062848.1:12380049-12401706 GCA_026402145.1 Polypterus bichir lapradei
AAAGTGCAGTTTTTCTTCTTAAAAAAATAAGTCAGAAACATAAAAGGTAATTTGACCAACTTAATCTTTAAACTCTGAGTAACCTTAGCCAAAATTATTTTGTACATTAGGCTAAAACAGTGTGATCATTGAACATTTTGTAATTAGATGTAATTAGAATTACTAACGGTCATGGAAGTCCAATGATCCCCAGAAAGAGCCACAAAGTCTGCTTTCTGTAATGCATCTAATTTTGCTTGCTTTTCAGTGTGCACAAAACCATGCTTTTATCAAGGCTTCGCTCGGGTAGTTTTTTGAAATGAAATTTTCCTCCGATCAGTCGTAGGAACGCGCTTCATTCCGACTCTAACATTTTTGTAGCTGTGATGTGTGCATCAGTGTAATCGATGTACCAGGAAATCATGCATTGACAAAAGTTCCCCTTTGCTTGGAATTGAAAGTGTTATTAAATGCGTTATTTTTTGTTATGGAGTACATGCATCGAAGCTTCTCAGCTGTGCTTGTGCTAAGAAAAGGAAAGATTTTAAAAATAACGTAACATGATTCTCCGTTAACCTCATATTTTTTCATACGTCTCAAACCAAGGAGAATCGAACATCGGATGTCGGCAATAGAGGGGAAGCCTCTACAATTTCGCCACGGTGTCTATTTGAGAGTATGTAGATCAGGATATATATTCGCAGCAGAGAAGTAGTGTGTTAAAGAAGCTATGAAAAAGAAAAGGGAACATTTTAAAAATAACGTAACATGATTGTCAATATGCAGTAATTGTTTTGTGAGTGTTATTGAGTGTTGCTGTCATCAAGGATTTGATTATCATTTGTTTCAATCAGGGTCGTATTTGTACGATGTGTTGTGTTCAAGTTACATTCCGTGTTTGTCAATCGTTGTAAAGATAAGAGGTTTCATTTATCGATTCGTTTCTTACTGCATCAATAAACAGCTCGTCTTCCTCTTTATCTGAGATGTGACACACTGCATGCACGGGTTTTTTTTTTTTTACACTGTCTTCCTTTAGCGGGACATTGACTTTTTCCACCGTGTGCTTTGTTTCTGCAGTAGCTGCACTTATGAATATGCTTGTATGTATCAGACGCTTCATATTTTTTTGCTGCCTTCTCAATTGTGTAATTCGGTTTTTGTTCAGCGCTCTTTGGAACTGTTGCTTTTTGTCTGTGCACTGCGTCAGTTCACGTGAGCCGCTTGGTGTTCTTGCATCGAAGGTTCCCACTGTGCTGGTGCCATCTTGTGTGATGTCCACGGCTGTATGTAATGTCAGCTAAGACCCGGCACTTAAAAGTTTCTCTTGTAGTTTCGCTGAGTTTGTGCCAAACACCACCCTGACCATCTCATCTTCCTCTGCATAAGCACAGTCCTTCACCCATGAATATTTAGAGGCAGTGTTTCTATTGGATTGCCGCTGACGGATGGCCTTATATGGGCAGGCACTAAATTACAAACGCCAGCGGCAGCCTGTCTATGAACTTAATTTAAAGTTTAGGTTTACACCGTGCTTTGTTTCCGTAGTAGCAGAACTCATGAATATGGTTGTATATGTCACTCGCTTGCTTCTTATTGTTTCGCTGCCTTCTCAATTATATAATGCATGTTTTCTTCAGCGCTTTTTGGAGCGCTTCCTGGTTTTCTATGTACTGCGTGATTACGTGGGAGGCGTGATGATGTCACACGAAACTCCGCCCCCACGGCTTTCGAGCTCAGCTCCATTACAGTAAATGGAGAAAAACAGCTTCCAGTTATGACCATTACGCGTAGAATTTCGAAATGAAACCTGCCCAACTTTTGTAAGGAAGCTGTAAGGAATGAACCTGCCAAATTTCAGCCTTCTACCTACACGGGAAGTTGGAGAATTAGTGATGAGTGAGTGAGTGAGTGAGTCAGTCAGTCAGTCAGTGAGGGCTTTGCCTTTTATTAGTATAGATTGGTAGTTACTAAGGTGAGGTTTTCAATAGATAGATAGATAGATAATACTCAATTTGTCCCCAACAACAACACCATTTATTTATATAGCACATTTGCTATATAAACAAACAATGTAGCTCAAAGTGCTTTACATGATGAAGAAAAAGAAAAATTAGGGAACACTAATTAATATAGAATAAAAGTAAGGGCCGATGGCCATGGAGGACAGAAAAAACAAATAAAACTACAGACGGCTGGAGAAAAAATAAAATCTGCAGGGGTTCCAGGCCACGAGACCACCCAGCCCCCTCTAGGCATTCTACCTAACATAAATGACCTCAATCTGTCCTCATTGTATTCAGGGTTCTCATGGAAGAACTTGAGAAATAAAAATATGGAGAAATAATAAGTAAAAAACTTCAAGAAACATATAAAAATTATAACATACCACAACATTCCACAACCCCACAAACTCACACAAGAACAAGGAGGATAATAAGAGAGCTATAGATGGCAATAAGATATGGTTAGACCTGCCCAGTTGTACCACATGCTTACATTTAGAGGCATTAACATTTTAACAGAGCATGTCTAGCTTGCTGTGTCCATAAAAAGAACATCCTGGTAGATGTTTGTTCCTTCTAAAGTTTCCTGGTTGAAGTCAACAGCATTCAGGAGTGTTAGTTCTGAAAGAATTCAAAGAATGTATAATCTATGTTCTAGCAAAAAACTTAGAGAGAGGTTGTATAGTGTGAAGAAAAGTCTTCATGTCTATAGCAATTCTTAGGTTCCTTCATATGCAGAATATTTGTTGGAAAATCCATTATCCTTTGTTAGATTTTCTGAAGTGTGAGGCAGTTGCTAGTAGCAGACATTCTTATCTGATGCTCTTTTTCTCAAGGAAAACCTCTGTCATGGCTTCATATAACCCATAAAAATGCTTGTCCATTTTTGCACCAACAGTAGCTATTAATTAAGCCTTGAACTTGACTATGATATTTGTAGGCTGAATTTCATTTACTTCCAAGGAAGACAGTTCTTAGTTTTGGCAATATCATGTCTGAAAAAACTATTGTTTCAAATATTTCAACAATATTATTATTTGAGGAATTATTTACAGATGAGTACAAAGTTATTTAGTTAATCATGCTGTTCATGCTTCCTGTCTTACTAGTATAACAAAGTGCTCATTCAGGCTGCTTCTCCTGCATAATGTGGGGCAGTGAGACCACCCTCCAAAACAGAATGTGAAATGCCCACCACCCTGGCTTAATGAGGGTAAACTGATGAATACAAGGCCTGCAGGTTAGTGTCATTCTCTGTCTGTTTTATCTCAATATTTGTGATATGGCCTATGCAGATACACAGTGAAATGATAGCAGATGGAGTGTCGGATTTGACAGCAGTAAACTCTTTCCTGTTAAGGAGTACTTAGTCATTCTTGACCAGAAAACATGGCACCTCTCCTAGCATAAAAGGCAACGTGTCATGATAGTACACTATTCACATATGAAAAGAACACATTCTATAAAAGTATGAACACATTTACTTGAGTGCAAGGTTAAATCTGATCATTGACATACTTCATTACTGGAAACTCATACCATTTCTTAGTCTTTCTCTTGCAATATATGGCAATTTATTTAGGTTGCTCATACCCTGTAAAATACACACTGGAAGAATTAAAAGGAGTTTTAAAAAGATATGAACATACTTGCTTTGCATGGGGGGAATTATTTCAAATTTGTTTAGGCATCTGGAGGAGCATAGGCAATGGCAGAATGTGTGAACATCTGAGTGTTTCATAGGGTATCACATTGCAGAACTTTGACAGTCTCTGAGATGAGACTTTCGTACTTAAGGTAAAGAGGTTTTGCAGACTTTTATTTTAAGAAAGACTTGTAGTATTTGGTTTGTGTTGTAGAGAGATAGACAGAACTTTATTTGTTCCAAGGATGGAACTTGGCACAATCCAATCATGAACACTTATTTGAAGCTTTTATTAGTCATTATTTTCTATTATATTGTTTACTTCCTAATATGGCCTCATTTTATAAAATAACACTGATTTTAGGTATCCCTGAAGTAAGACACATAACATTAAATATAGAATTTACTTCATCTTACTGTATTTTCCCTCAATTAGTTACAAGTTACAACTCTGTTACAAGAGTTGTTTGAAAAGTAAAAAATACAAATCATTCCACAAACAAGTTAAAGTAATTTGCAGGCCGTAGCATGCACATTGCACCAGGGCAGTCTTCATTATCCTACAACAAATGCATCAATGAATGGGACAGCTTGTTAAGATAGCTAACAATCTTGAAGGAGTCAGGAATTTCTACATAGGATACCCAGGTCTAGAGTTACAGAAAACTGGCAAAATAATACCATAGCTACTTGCTGAAAAATAAACTTCACAAGATTTAACAAAAAGCTTGTTCAGTCTTTCACATACATGAATAACATGTAAATGTTTAAACATTTGTATATTTAATCATATTGCTATGGTTTCATGATCCCAAAAATAACTAACTTTTATAATTGTGAATTTGTAAGACAGTGCCTGAAAAATGATCTGATTTGATATCAAGTATAGAGTGATCATGGGTGAAACTATACAGAAATGGCCAGATGTACAAAAGCTTTCAGTCCGTGAACGTGATATCTAGCATTGACACTGAAACTATTAACAGAACATCCAAGGGTTTACCCTTTGAATATTCGTTTCTCCTCATACATTCAGTGTGCTGTCTCTGGTTGAGCATTTTCATGTTTCAAAAGTATACCTTGATTTAGGAATCTGAGACACTTGTTTTTTTAACAAATAATGTCATTTTTTAAATGTTTTTCCTCCTGTTTAAATGACAAGCATCACGTCAGCCTAACTCATGATAAATATGAGCTGGATTGGAGTTTTTGAGCATTGAAGGAACAAATAATGACATAGCATATCTCCAAGACAGCACCCTAGTACATTTCTATGGTTCATAGCCTCTCAGAAAATTCATCAGCTGGGACAATTTGGCATCAGAATGACCACACAGAGAAACCAATAGCAATGCTTATGAGATAAGGACTTTGAAAATGTCTCCAGCCCACTTCAAGGCCATACATATAGTAGCATTCAATTTAATGAAGTCAGATGCAGCCCAGGGTGGACTGAGTTTTACATAATTCTGACATTTGTAAGGAATATGTTGAAATGTGTTGCTCAATGTTGTTTTTTTGCAGATAAATGGATTTTAGCTTGTTACCTTCAAACTGCCCTGTATATTTCAATGATTTCTAGCAGCTGCAAATTTTATTTAACATTAATTAAAAATACTTAGAGAGGGAACAGCCAAATTTAGGTAGTGTTCTGTTATTGGGGATGCAAATATGCAAATTGATGTGAGGGACAGTTTTTTACGAACAATGTTGGTGTTAGAACTCAACAAAGTTTACAATTAAAGTAGGTTACTTACTCCCTGGAATTTCATATAAATGGAAATGTAGGGGATGGGAAGATGGACTATAAAAATGTCTTTGTCAAAGCTGAGCTAAGTTTATGATTAGCTAATTTACTAATACATGAGAACACACTATAAATATATTGTTTAAACATTGCCATTAGTAAACATATGTACTGTAGTGAATGTACATGTTTTCTGTTTTCTTTGGTCATCAGTGCAGTATTTGGAAAAGTGTGACTGCAAATATAGTCTTCTAACTGGTAAAGGGCGCTGTTCTTTTTGATTATCATCAGCATTCCAGTTTTTCACAGTACTATAGTAGATATTGGCATTAATATTTAGCAGTAGGACACTGTCCAAAATGAGAAAAGGCACTGCTGAAGGTCACGGCACTCTCTGAAAAGGCAGAGGACTCTCTAAATCTGGCTGCACATCTTCCCCACCTTAAAGCAATGCTACATAAATGTGCCTACACACAGGAACTTGTCATTTGCTTTAAGACAGAGGTGTAGCTAAGGGAGGAATACAGGTTTGAACCCCCATAAATTGTGTTTTACGATAATTCCAAATTAATGATAGTAAACAGACTTTTGATCCATATACTTTCTCCTACACCACTGCGATTAAATTCAGCCCTACACATTATGGCAGAGGGGAGCTGTCTCTTGTTTTTAACTTTGCTTTGATGGGATGATTTGCACTTCAGAGAGCTAAACCTATAAAAACTGGCACATTCCTCGGTCACCGGGGTGTTTTTAATGACATGATTACACCTGCTACAAACAGCAGATAAAGACTGTGCAGGGAATAGCAGACTGTGTCACTTAATATGTTTTGTAAGGCCTTGAACTCTTCTTACCCCCACATGCAGTTAATAATATTAACTCTGCATAATTAAACTACAACAGTTTTTTTAAATGGGTTATAAAATACGCACATTAGTGTTCCTGTGGAAATGGATTGAATATGGAAGCCCATCCCATTCTTTTTGAACCAACTTATTCTAGGTCAGTGTTGTGGGCTTTAGAAGCTAATCTGGCAGCATTCGGTACAGAAATGGAAGCTACTTTGTTGTACCATTGCAGGGCTCACTCCTGCATACACTCACATTCATGCAAATAAAGCCAAATTAGAGATACAACTTAAGTACCCTGAGATATGTGGAAAAAAAAACACTGGAGAAAGCTCCAGATAGAGATAGGAAGAAGGGACCAATTGTACTGACAGGGGCAAATGGACTGAGATTCAAACCCAGAACATTTGAGCTGGATCACTGTGCCGAGGAATTCACTTTGCATTTTCAAGTGGATTCATAAAGTGAAAGTTAAATTGTAGAGTCTATGGATGGAAATTGAAAATTCTTTATGCATTTTAAATGGCAATGCCCTTCTCTCTAGATTTGGCTTTTATATCTGTTTGTTGCAATGAAGATGTTCTCCTTTCTTTATTTTACTTTGGTTATAGAATAAAGATCAGGAAGGTACAATGCAAAGCAAACGACTTAGCTGACTTACTGGTTAGCCTGGTTAGCACCATTTGAATAGGACTATATACCAAGCTCAGTAAAAAGCCATTCCAAATTTTGCTCATACAGGTTAACTGTGTGGCTGCAAAAAGATGATATTTCCATGATATTTTTCAAATCTGAGAGCTCATCTTTAAGTTAAGCAGCTGTGTGGATTAATGATCTTTTATTGTTTTGACATTTAGCCATGATTACTGTTGATAAGGCTGTTTTTCTTCTCTAGTTACTGCTAAGTGTTGAGTAATAACATTAAAATGCATTTGTGTCAATGTGCACAAGGCAGATATGAACCTAATCCATTACAGGCAAAAATGTGGAGGACAGGCTTGTGCTCCCTTTGCATGCTTTGCCACTTTGAAATTGCAGTTTAAATAAGACTGAAGTTCAAAGCTGGGGTTTAAGATTTTAAACCACCACATGCCTACTCTAGAAGCAGCAATCTATTAATTTAAATTTATTGTCCAGAACAACAGCATCTGTCCATCACATAGTAGACAGTGTCTCTGTGCAAGTTATTGAATCAAAAAAGTAATGATATCTTTGCTTTAATTTAGAAAGAAATCCTAAAACTTGAAATATTCAATACTGATCAGGTTTTTATAATATTCTACCTAAGTTAGTAACTTCTAGTTTATTTTTTTTGGGGTTGGGGGTGCATGTAATGGAAATTGATTTTTTGCTTTGTGTTGAATATAGTGCAGTGCACAGAGGTGCCTGCCCTTCCAAAGGGTAGAAGACCCTAGCCTGTCATATCTGTACTACTGTAACAGACAAATGAACTATGAACATGTAGAGACCTAGAAGTGTGGATCCTGAAAATAAGAAAGTGATGGATGTGGAGAGATTCACTTTATTGTCATTGCTGAGGAGACTTGCAACCATGATTCCTTTATGAGAGAAAGAATTTCTATCAAACTAGTCAACCTACCTATGCTGTGAAAAGCTTATTTCTTTTAAGTCTTCACAGTCTTGTAGAACAACAGGCAGAAAGCAAAGTTAATAAGATTTGGTTGTGAGATAATGAGCAAGAGTTTGTGTGACTTGAACAAAACAAAATGTGTTATGAAGCAGATTTTATTATTGCAGACAGTGTGTCCTGACTTTGTTGCTGGGAAGACTCTTTATCTTTTGGGGGTGGGCTTGTATTGCCAGCTATTATTGCTTTTATGGGTGAATGAGGAATTTAACCTTTAATTTATTTGCTGACTAATTTTTATTTGCTAAATGGCTGGCTGTGTTACCATTTCACACTAGGAATGATATGTTGTAGTGTCCTAGTTTTATATATTGCTTATGCTTTTTAACTTCTGTTGTTGAAATACTTAATTTAGTATATGTTTTGCTCATTAGTATATTTTTGCTCATTAAACAATTAAAGACATGTCTGTAATATGGTAAATTATTAATTGAAATAAATACTGTTACACATTCAGCCTGTGTCTTACATTTCTCAAGAATTTCAAGCAAATAATAAAATCATCCCAGATAATATGGCAAAATGAAGCCTTCCTGTGAAATGAACATCGATCCATTCAAGTGTTGAGTACTGAGTATGTTAAAGAGAGTTTGGATAACAGTTTTACTTTTCACTCTTTGCCATTTTCCCTTTACAATAACTCACTGACTCTGAGGCCGTTCTTATTTGCAATGGTGATGGACAGGTTGACAGACAAGATTAGATAGGAGTCCCTGTAGACTATAATGTTGTCAGATGACATTGTGATCTGTAGCCAGAGTAGGGAGTAGGGTGAGGAGACCCTGGAAAGGTGGAGATATGCTCTAGAGAGAAGAGGAATAAAGGTCAGTAGGACCAAGACAGAATACATGTGTGTGAATGAGAGGAAGGTCATTGGAATGGTGAGGATGCAGGGAGTAGAGTTGACAAAGGTGGATGAGTTTAAATACTTGGGATTAGCAGTACAGAGTAACAGGGATTGTGGACGACAGGTGAAAAAGAGAGTGCAGGCAGGGTGGAATGGGTGGAAAAGAGTGATTTGTAATAGATGGGTAGGAGCAAGAGTGAAAAGGAAGGTCTACAAGATGGTAGTGAGACCAGCTATGTTATATGGGTTGGAAACGGTGGCACTGACAAAAAGACAGGAGACAGAGCTGGAGGTGGCAGAGTTAAAGATGCTAAGATTTGTATTGGGTGTGACAAGCATGGACAGGTTTAGAAATGATCACATTAGAGGGTCAGCTTGGGTTAGATGGTTTAGAGACAAAGCCAGAGAGGCGAGATTGTGTTGGTTTGGACATGTACAGAGGAGAGATGCTGAGAATATTGGGAGAAGGATGCTAAGGATGGAGGTTTATGGATGTGGTGAGAGTGGACATGTAGACAGTGGAAGTGACAGGGCAAGATGCAGAGGACCTGAAGATATGGAAACAGATGATCAGTTGTTGCGACCCCTAACAGGAACAGCTGAAAGGTGAAGAAGAAGAATGAGATAGATTTGCCTAGAAGAAAGAATTACTAGCTGGCTAGAAAATGATGGGTAGCAGACTGGTACTCAGGGAAGCAGCTTAAAAATAAGTGCTGGTAAGTGAGTCACACTCTGATCCTTGATACATGCTCACACTAAATCTTGTATTCCGAGGTTGTCTGAAGGACATTACCACCTTTCTTAATAGCACTGAAAATAACAGCTCTCACTCTTGTAAATGTCTTCCACTTATTTAGAAGCAGAATGCCTTTTTCCTAATAAAGACATCATCGCAGAAGGTTTCAGAACATCATGTTAACTCCTAGTGCTGCCTGTTACATGTTTTTGACAGACTTTTCATAATGTTTTTAATAAAACCACATTGTTTAAAGTGGAAGATGTGATTTCCGTTCCCAAACAACTGCCTCAAATCTGCCTACTGCAGGTTTCCAGCCTAGAATACCTCCAACAAGCCAAGCAGGCAAAATAACTAGAAATGTCCCAAAAATATAACAAAAGACCTAAAAGAGGAAGGATGACCATAAACCTGTGGCTTGTGGACAAACTTGCAACCAAACAATCTTTTTAAATGAAGGATTTATTAGAAAAATAGAAAAATACAAGCAAAATTCTCAAAAGAACAAAATTAAGCAAAAGGGAGTTTCTTAAGCAAACAAGTCCAAATCCACAATCCAGAAAAGGAACCACAGAGAAAATCAAGGAAACCAAAAAATCCAAAGAAAACAGCAACATTCCTTCAAAAACAGAATGTTCTCCTGCTCTTGAGCCTTTTCTACTCCGGTTAAATATCCAGAGGGAGGATTCATGCTGGTGTTGTTTTGGTGCCCACCTCCTTGGGCTCCACTTCTTAAAGCACAAGGAATATATGGAGATTTAAATGAATGGTACATAACTACAGACATCACAGAAAATACATACAAATCCAGAAAATAATAAAACTCATAAATACATGTTAATGCAACAGTAGACGCCAGATGTTCTTTCTACTAAAATAAAAATTGTATACAAATAATTTTAAATATCCAACCAACATTCCAAAACAAAACTATATGTTTGCCAGGAAGGTGAATCACACGATATGTTGTCATCCCTGATTTGCAAGCATGCAAGCACCTGCACTTCAAAGACAATGGAAATGCATACAATGTGTTAGAATGACCAAAAAACACAAAATGTAAACAAACACTTCAAAGACATGATGTGCTCTTACACATTCTTGGGCATACATGTCCCTGCTTTGCTGGCCAAATTCCATCACTAATTCCCCTCAAAACCGATTGTTTGTGTTTAGCGTATGGAGCTTGGGATTATGTAGGAATTTAATGCAGTATAAGTGAACTTATCATTTTGTATGGTGTAGGTTCTGTTTTGAATGTTTTTCTTTTTGTTTCAATCTATTTTAAGAAAGTTTTATTTTATATTTCATGTCTTGTTCTTTGTTTATACCACACTAGTTGCATGTAGTCTTCATGACAAAAAACAACCCAAAGACTTCCTAACAGTTTTACATATTTGTGAACTTGGAGAGGCGTCTAACTCTTAAGAATTACCTAGTAAAAAGGACATGGACCCATCTGAGCTTGCTGCCCCACTGGTTTTCATAAGAAGACACTAGCAATACCATTTCTTAGCCGCATTGCTGGCATATAAGTCCTATTTATCTTTCCCTCATGAAAATGTCTCCAGATAGACAATGTTTAAGTGAAATCTTAAAGCCTTGTCCCCCGTTGCTAAAGTGCTTCACTTACGCATTGCTGAGCTGCGACAGTTGGTTCCTTTCGACATTGTTTCTCTTCATCTGTGTCAACAGCACAAAGTCGTTGTTGTTCATAGTTAAAAGTGACTTCCATGCAAGCACCGAAAAAATGTAAAACTGCATGCATGTGCTATCTATTGTCTGTGGTTGAGACTGCTCCATACACACACACAAACACACACATACACACACACAGGTCTTTCATTTATATATGTCTAATGATAAGAGTTGTTATGTGACCACGATTGTTACATTAGTTAAGTCAAAACATGTGACAGTTTAAGTTTGGGAATTGGTTTCAATATGTCTCATCCCTCAGTTGGATAAGTTTCAATAAAACCAATTCTAGTGTTAGTTAGCTTTCAAATGAGCAGTTTCATTTTTTTTCCAATGCTCATCAAAAACCCCATAAAACCACGCAACTTAACACTGCCAACTTCAGATAAATACAACAAAGAGAGCAAAGGAGCCCATGCAGACCATCAAGTGAGAAAACAGCACATTACCAATCTGATTATACAGAAGAAAAGCTAACTATTAAGGTTTGTAGCCTGGACCAGGGGCAACCATACTTGGACCAGCTTCAATATTAAAACCAGATGTACAGCTGATTCTTGTGCCCGACAATTTCAAAAGGACTCAATTAAAAAAAGAAGATTTCCTGACAGAAAAAGAGGATTCCGAAAATTTCCATTGAGTGGTAATGGCAGCTTTAGCAGTGATTGTTTCTAAAGCAAATAGCCTCTGCTAGATAACAGTTAAATGAAGTGAAGAAAAGATGTAGAAAAATGAGGGGAAGGAAGGGGATGATACTAGTGAAAATGGAAGTAAGGAAATCAGCCATCCCAGACCAAAAACTGCACACAGAAGGACAGTCCCAAAATATGTAGACAAATATTGAGACTAAGGTAACTAACTCAAGAGTTCACAAGGCTCAAGAGAGAGATGGAGTAAGCAAAGGTGATAAGTGGCATCTCTGTCTAGCACTTTAAAGAATTTGGAAAGGGGGAGACTTGTCTAAATTAGTCTGAATCAATGTCATAAAAGACAAATATAGGGTCTTGATCATGCTGATGAAACATGAGGAACCCCCTTAATTGCATTAGTTGCCATATAAATTCTGAGTTCATCTGCTGTAAGGCTTTTCCCGATCCAGTGTCAAAAGTACAGTCAGATGGGATGGACATTGGACAGCATCTAATACATGTAGAAGACATTGGACATTATCTGCTAATAAAACCAGTGTGATCCAAATGAATCAGCCTGTGAGTTAAGATATAGAAGACTGTCCAAAAAATCAAGAGCAGGAGGAGTAAATATGAGCTCCACCTGGTGCCTGGAAGTGGATCTGTCACATGAGGATAAAATGAGTCACTCGTGTCTCCAGGAACTACAATGTCCAAACGAGACCGGAACTAAACAATCACTGGAAGAAATTTCATTGAACAATAAAAATAATAACCAGCGACAAAATTAATCTTACAAGAAACTGTAATAATACTGAACAGAACATGCAACTTACACATACATTTAGGAAAAAAAGTGCTCCTAAACAATTAAATGCATTCTGGAATGGAAAAGCCACCATTACAAAGAAAAGATACTGGTAAAGCAAAAATGGTCAGTTGTCTCTGTAGTCTATTTTGATTTGTTGTAGCAAACATAGCTAGCCATGCGAGTGAGCTTAATGCAGTGGTTCTCAACTTGTGGGGCAGGCCCCCCTAGGGGGGCGCAAAGTAACAAAAAGCGGGGCACAAAGATGTGAAAAAAAGAAAGCAAGAATCAAAAATATGAAAAAAACATCTTTTGAAACCAAAACAAATTAACTTAAACTACATTTTGATACTAGAACAATAAATATAGAGTTAGATAAATATTGCTAAAAGTTAAGTAAGTAACTTTTAATATGCATCTACATTTCAAAAAAATGTTGGGGGGGGGGGGCGTGATTAAAACTGTTATGAAAACTCAGGTCGCAAATACTTAAAGGTTGAGAAATGCTGGCTTAATGCGAGCTGTATACAACAAGTGAGGGTTACGTCTAGCTTTGTTTTTCAAAACCAAGGAGAGAGGAATACACTACAGTTGCACTAAACAAAAAACTGAAATTTGAAATCATAGTCATAATTAGAAACCATAAATTATTATACTATGAATCAAAATAGAATCTTTAAGCTCACACTGACAAGAAGTTTTGTTATTTTTTTATTCATAATCTTAGATGACCAGGAAGGACACGGTGCTGACTTTCAAATTGTTGAGATGATGATTCTATGTGTCATTCACTTACAGTCAAGAGCTCCCTGCAATGTGGTAACAGCTGCCTCACAAAATGGTGGCACCTTAGGATAACTAAAATTGCATTGGGAAAGACGCAACATAATTTTCATTATTCCAAAACAAATTACAAGCTAAAAATACTTGCAAGAAAATGGATTCTGTGAGTCAAAAAAACTATAATGGAATATAAATAATCTCAAAATCATTTCTGAAAAAGTGAAAAAAAATAAAACAAAACCAGTTCATAACAATTCAAAGAAGCAGGACATATGGTTGTTGCAAGCTCTAAGTTGAAGGGGAACTAAGTGCCCATCTCAAGTCAGGCCCTTGTAGTCAATTCTACTGTAAGAATTTTCTTCTCATGTCAATTCGGACTAGAGACACAATTTGATTTTTTTCTATGATTGATTCAGAATCTCCAGAAATTGTTATTAGTAAAGAACTAATTGATCAATTGAGCATTCCTAAAAATCAATAACAAATTAAATTAAGAAAATACTTATGTAGAGAGTAGCCAGAATGGCAAACAAGCATCTGAGGTTATTATAGCACAATCACATCTTAGAGTGGGCTGCCTTCATTCTTAGCATATAGAATTTTATATATAGAGCACCAATGAACCAAAGATAATTTTATGATTTTCACAGCCATGTATGCACTCGTCTGTTACCAAGTGGTAAAATAAATGAATATTAGCTTAGGAAAACAACTGTTTTTAGTCACCTTCTGATAAATTGTTGAACCTGAAATATAATACTTCAATTCAGAACAGATGCCTCAAGACTATGTAGAATTTCAAGATATATTTTAAAGAAAAGCTTTGGAGCTACTTTTACATCATTCCTGCAACTGTACAACAAACTTACTTCCAGGCACACTGCTTCCAAAAGAGAAAATCTATGCATTTTCACACCCTGAAACTTAGGTATTTAATGATTATATATGGGGATATTTAGTAATTGGCTTTATGAGAATGTTAAGCAGTCATAAAAAGACATTTTGGATTTCCGTTGAGGCAAAATATTGTTGTCTTAATCCATGCATTGAATACTGAGAATTGAACAAAATAGTTTTCAAGATTAGTTACCATTTACAGTTACTTAATTAAATAATTGAGTCAACTATATTCACCAAAGTATATCTCAAAGGCACTTATAACTTTATTCATATTAAGTAACATGATCACGGGAAAACAGAATATAACACCATCACTGCTGTCTAATATGTATATTGTTCATTATTTCAGTCTTTTCTGAATTAAGTCCTTTGAAACTACAGGTAGTTATGGATTTCTGTACTAAGGTATTGTAAGAGCCAATCTTAGAAAGTTAAAGTTTGAGTTAAACTCATATTAATGTTTGCTTAATTTGAATAGAATATAAATTTCTTTGTATGGTCATAACTTATGGTATAGTCTTTTCACCCTATAAGTTAGTAAGAGATAGAACCTTCTTACTATAACTGAGAAACAGTGTGATAATATGCTTAGTTGTGGTAAGAACAGGTCCCAGTGAAGAGGGACTTGAAAGACCCATTTTCTACTCAGAGATGGGATAAGCATACAGTTTTCTGACCGGTTAGAAATAGTTCTAAAACATTTTGAAATGGTTCAGAAATGTTAAGTAAATAGTAACAATTTGAGATGTAACAAGATTTAAGCTTTGAACTGAACTTTTCTTAACATTAATTTTTTCTTTTTTTTTTGCTATTTTAATTTTCTCTTTTGTGTGAACTGTTTTACTATGAAACTTAACTAAACTTTTAAAAATGAAGACATTTTGTCTGTGGAATCATTTCTGCACGTCAGGCTTTTGTTGAATCCCATTTTTTTTTGAGTTGAAGCTGCTGAACTTTGGTAATTTTGGGAAAACGCAGCTACAGGTATATTGATGACAATTTAATTTATACTTGAAGACTGGAAATCTACATAAATAATGTTTGAAATGTTTTACCCAGATTAAGGGCAAACTCATTATTTACATTTATGTGTACTATACTATAGTTTCTGTTATTTTTTAATTGTTATTTTTTATGTTTTTATGTAATTTCTGTTATGTTTGTTCATTACTTACCATTTATGCAATTCTTTAAGTTAATATATGCATCTTCTGCTTTGCGACTGGAACCCTAAGAGGTAAGACCACTATAACATCACTTGAGGGACTGTTCTCCACCCTTATATTCTGATGGATAAGATTATTTCCCTCGGGTTTATCATTAAAAGTTATCACTGAAGTTTTTAAGCATTGCTTTGTTCAGTTGGGCAGCAAGGTGGCGCAGTGGTAGCTCTGCAGCCTCGCAGTAAGGAGACCTGGGTACGCTTCCTGGGTCCTCCCTTTGTGGAGTTTGCATATTCTCCCCGTGTCTGAGTGGGTGTGCTCCGGTTTCCTCCCACAGACCAAAGACATGTAGGTTAGGTGCATTGGTGATCCTAAATAGTCCCTAGTGGGTGTGTGTGTGTGTGTGTGCGTGTGTTTGTGTGCCCAACTATCCAAGTCCTTCTTTAATGATATAATGGATTCTAAGTTATCTGCTAATCCACCTATCTTGGTATCATGTACAAACTTAACCAGCTTGTTATTTATATTCCTATCTAAATCATTTATATATATTAAAAATATTAGCAACTCTAGCACTGACCCCTGTGGAACACCACTCTTTACATCGGCCACATCTGATGAGGTTTCAAACACCATCACCCTCTGCTTCCTGTGTCTGAGCCAATTCTGCACCCATCTAAAAACATCACCCTGAACTCCCACTTCTTTTAGTTTAATGCCCAACCTCTCATGTGGCACCTTATCAAATGCTTTTCTGAAATTCAAGATAAATAATATCATATGCTCCACTTTGATCATATTCTTTTGTTGCCTCCTCATAGAATTCCAGCATGTTAGTAAAACACGACTTCCCTCTTCTGAACCCATGTTGACTGTTCAGAATAACTATTGTCCTTGCCATGTGTTGCTTAATCTTATCCTTAATAATTCCTTCCATTAATTTTCCTGTGATGCATGTTAAGCTTACTGGCCTATAATTTCCTGGATCTGCCCTGTCACCCTTTTTATATAATGGGATGATATTTGCTATTTTCCAGTACTTTGGAATCTCTCCAGTGTGTCAAGGTTTATATATATAATAATAATAATAATAATAATAATAATAATAATAATTCATTACATTTATATAGCGCTTTTCTATATGTACTTACTAGCCTCCTTAAGAACTCGAGGGTAAATATTATCTGGTCCTGGTGATTTGTTTGATTTCAGCACATTTAACCTGAGCAGTACTTCTCCCGTTATAATTTCCAAATTCCTCATTAGCTCCGTAGTAGTCCCTGTTACTTCTGGGAGGTTATCCACTTGCTCACTTGGAAACACCTCAGAAAAATGTAAGTTTATGGCATCCACTGTTTCATTGTCTGTATCTTTTAAATCCTCTTTACTATTTCTGATGCATTTGACCTCCTCTTTGACTGTTCTGTTACTACTAAAATACTGAAAGAATCTCTTAGGGTCTTCTTTCGCCTTATCTGCTATATTCCTCTCTAACTGTCTTTTAGCCTCCCTGATATCTTTCTTAATGGTTGCTCTAAAGTTCTCATACGCTCTACGATTCACTTTGCAGTCATTAGTCTGACATGCCATAAAAAGCAGTTTTTTCCTTTGCAACTTTTTTTTTTTAAATCTTTAGTCATCCACTGTGGAGTTTAATTAAATTTCATATTAATTCCAAATTTAGGTATGTATCTGTCCTGCATTACATGTAGAACATTTTTGAACCTGTTCCACTGTACCTCGACTGTCTCCACACTTACTTACCCCAATGTATCCTACTTAGACTTTGTCGTATCTGGTCAAAATAAGCCCTACCAAAGTTCAACTTAACAATTTTAATCTTTGCATCTGCACTCTTTCAAAATATTGAGAATTGTATTATATTATGGTCACTTGACCCTAATGGTTCAATCACCTCTACACCCTCAATTTTATCTGATTATTGCAAAATACTAAATCCAGACAGGCTTCACCCCGTGTTGGTGCTTTAACATGCTGTGTTAAAAAACAGTCACCGATTACTTCTAAAAACTCCTGCTATTGTGCTCCTCCATCTGCAAGGTTATCCAAGTTAATATTTGGATAATTAAAGTCCACCATGACTATAATATCTCCCTGTTAACTTGCCTTTTTGATATTACTTAAAGGACGTGTGTTGAAATTACTGTCTGAATTGGGTGGTCTATAACACACTCCTAAAATAAGACCTCTTTCCCTAATCTTTTCCAGGCAAAGCCACATGTCCTCACTAAGATGGGGCTCATCATCCACCTGAAGAGGTCTTACATTTAAATTCTGTTTGGCATAAACAGCAACCCCACCTCCTTTTCTGTTCTGTCTATCCTTCCTAAAAAATGTGTATTCCTCTATGTTACACTCATCCCCATCTTTGTTATTTAGCCAGGCTTCCGTTATTGCTATAATGTCATAATTATGCCCTGCTACATAAAACTCCAACTCACTTACCTTATTTTTGATGCTTCTAGCGTTTAGGCAAGCTATTTTTAATGTGTTACTCCTTTTACATTTAAATGTTTGCTTACAATTCACATTACTACATATTTTTATTTCTACATCAGTTTGTATCTTCATGCATAGATCTAAACCTGGCCTGTCCTAAACTCCCTGTCCCCCATTCCCTAGTTTAAATAATCTTCGACTAGCCTACTCATATGCCTCCGCAATACATTGGTGCCCCTCCAGTTCAGATGTAACCCGTCATGGCAGAACAGATACTATCTGCTCTAAAAGGAGTCCCAATGCCCCATAAACCTATACCCTTTTACCCTGCAATAAGATTTGAGCCACGTGTTACACCTTATAATCTCCTCAATCTTACCTGGACTGGCGCGTCGCATAGACAGAACTTTGGAGAAGACTGTCTTGTCAGTTCTGCTCCTCAGCTTGGCACTTAACTCTTTAAATTTGGACTGTAGAACTGACAGACTACCCGTTATGTATGTCATTTGTTCCAACATGGACAATGACAACTGGATCCACCCCCGTTCTGGCCAAGAGCCTATCCACCCTTCCAGGGAGGTCCCCCACCTGTGCACCCGGAAGGCAACACACCGTGCGAGATTCTCTCTCTCGAGCACACCTGCACTTCAGTCCCCCTAATGATCGAGTCCCCAACTATCACTACCTCTGTCTTTCTGGGAACTGGTTTTGAGGTGGCCCGTTGGGGCTCCTCATCCCTGCCTACCACCTCAGAATTATCAGAGACTCCGTCCAGCTCCGCAAGGACATGATAACGGTTTAACTCTTCTAATTCTGAGGTTGATGCCCCCGGACAGTGTGCACCCTTTACCTTATGCCTTGTGACCGTGACCCACCCATTTCTACTTGTCTGGTCTGGAATCTCCTCCCGTGTCACCTTGTGGGTACACACTGTCTCTCTAAAGAACATCTAACAGAACATGCATTGCACTGGCCTCATTATTAAAATTTGATTTAGATTAGTAAAACTGCCTTAACTTTTTTTCTTAAAATTAACTGATTTAATTTAAGTGGTAACACTGAGAAATGCTACAGCTATTTTACACCTTTTCCCCTTAAGCCCCTGTACTGTTCTCCCTCTCAGCTGCCTGCTGTTTGTCCTTCTAGGAGGTTAACTTTACTTTTCTCTGTCTCTTCTCACAACTTTGCACTCAACTTACTTATATGCTCTCCACTTGCACTGTTTGTATTATCCCGTATTAATGAACCCTTACACTGTTGTCTGCTTAACTGTTCTACCTCAGGACCGCTAAGGACTGTTCAATCTAAAATAAACAAATACATAAAACTTTACTACCTTATGTGCTCTTACAGCCCCTTGTGCCTGATCGGTGTCTTAACTCTGGCCGCTTACCTGCGCACCACTGAGCCTTCTCCTTTACTGCTTTGAAGTCAGCCACGGCCTCTTTTTTTCTTTTCCTTTAAACCAGTGGTTCCCAACCTTTTTTTGGGCATGCCCTACCTAGGCCTCTTTAAAATCATGATGTCCCCCACTGTAGTATATACCTTATTCTTATTATTACCTATTCAAAAAGTGAACTCCTACTCACATGGAAGAAGGCCATAATATAATTAATTTGGTCTAAACAAGCTTCCAAAGAACATGGAAACAAAAGAGAGAAAGAATAGTTGAAGTACTGACAAAGAAATCACTTTTTAACAAGAACTTGTTAAAAAAAATATATATATATATATATATATATATATATATATATAATATGAAGTAATATGAAAATACAGCAAATACAGCAAATACAGTTTTGAGAACATATAATAAGAGATGTGATATTCATAAATATAAAATAACTTTACTAACAGCTTTTTCTGTAATATATTGATCATTTTATATTTTTGTTATATTGCAAAATTTTACAATCATTGTTGCAATTCATATTATTTTAATGGTAAAAATAATTAAAAGTAGAAAAACCCAAGCCGGTTGTAAAATCATAAATTAAAGGGTTCTTCACCATTCCTTCTATGTTTATATAAATGTATAAATGTCTCTGTAAAAAATAAAAATTATTTGTTTATTTTTTTCTATAATTTTTAACAGTGAAGTTCTGTTTTTTCATTTTATAAATTGTTTAACGTACCTAAATTCTCAAATTGCCCCCCTAAAAAATCAAATTGCCCCCCAGTGGGGCATGTACCCCATGTTAGGAATCACCGCTTTAAACTAAGGAATCGCTATTATGACGACGCGGTTATTTGCTTACAAATGGCGATATCAGTTACTGCTGCTTTTTACCCTGCCTCCTCGGTGCTAGTTCAAATACAGATAACAAGAACAAGTACACATAAAAGTACAAGTAACTTTTCCAAGCGCACCTCCAAACGCCCAGCTACTTTTGCTCTTGTGCGGGTTAGAAAGAGCAAAAAAAAAAAACTTCTAAATTGAAAAAAGCTTTAAAAAATCCCACACTGTTCCTTAGTGGCAACCAAAATCCAAGTTTTTAAGAGCCAAATTTATTTTTTTATTTAACTCTCACATAACAGAAAACACCAAAAACTATGGCTGCTTGATACTGATATGTCAACACCATGTCAAGCTTTCAAAGCACTGGTGCTCGAAGTAGTGATGGGCTGCTCAATACTGACGTTTCGACACTGTATCAAGCTTTGAACGTCATTGATATCTGTGCAGTTAGCTTCCGATTTGGTGAACCACTTACCTGCCGAACTTCTTTGGCTCAAAGCGTAAAAGCAATTGGCTCTATAGCATGTGTAATGTGCACTGATGCAAGTTCCTAGTTGGTGCTCGCCTATGGTCCCTGCCCAAAGGTAAAATAAGGATTTAAAAAAAATGGTTATGTGGTACTTGTCTGTAAGTTTACAAATACGTTTAGGAGACATTATGAACGATTCACATGGGGCACCTCGTTCCTTGCTGTGGAATCGTGTCCACCTAGAATCTGTGACAAATTGATGAGTATATTTTGCGTAAGACAGCACATATTATAACAATACAATATCTATTCTACCCCATGTCCATTATATCAGAGAAGCTATGAAACGTTTCACTAAAGCTGACGTGGTCATTACATCAGTATATGCGCAAGACACTCCTCATTAAACGTTTTTAGTATTCAGTGATTCCCAGATCTGCAGCTGATATGTATTATTGGTTTCCAAAAAACAATGTGAGTAAAAGTGTGTGCTGTATAACTAATCACAACTATCTTTAAAACAGAATCAATGTAATCGACAGCGCCTTCTGTACTTTAGAGAAAGCCTTGGGATTTCTGCAATAATGAGACAAAAAAGTTTTGAAGAAACTTTGCGAATTCATCCAGAGGTGGACATAAAGATCACTCAAGTAATGACAAGAATGAACAGCTGGATAAGCACATCTGAAGCCAAACTTTCAAAAAAGCACCTGACTTTGTCAGCAACATCCTTTCCTTGTGGATGCATCTTGTCAAAGACTGTAGTGGGGGTAAATAAGTAGTCTTTCGGACTGCAGCACAACAGAGTAAATAATTGAAAGACTATGCTTCTGTCGTTTCTGTATTCTTAAACCATCTTTAAGTTACACAATCCCCTGCAGCCACTGACACGTTTAAAAATCCCTGCTCCTTACCTGTCGTGTTACCCAAAGCATGAGTTTCATTCAAGGCTTTACCGTCCTTCCTTTCATACTCATAAAATAAGACACACATTTCCTCTACATAATAATAATAATAATAATAATAATAATAATAATAATAATAATAAT
>JANRMT010062848.1:12445761-12506294 GCA_026402145.1 Polypterus bichir lapradei
ATAATAAAAATAACAATTAAGAACATTCGAGTAAAGTGGATAAAACTGATTTTGCGACCGAAGTGGGCTTAAAAGAAATGGATATGTGCTGACTGCTTGTGGTCCGTGTATGGAAGATGAAAGAAAAAGAGAACGCATAATACACTGCAAGAATGAATACGCAAAGACCAGAGAACACTAAAAAAAAAGAAAAAACTTTAAATGGGAGCTGTTTTGCTTATATTCAGGAAAAAACTGCCAAGGAAGTAAATAAGTTTAATTGAGAACATTTCACAAAGATGTCTCTTGGCTTTGGTTTCATCTTTGCAGTGTACAAGGATTTGACAGAAGGAAAACAGATATTTATAGACAATGAGATATTTGTTGTTAAGAGGCATAACTGAAGTTGGCTCTGGAAAATGAGGTATGAGTGTGTGAATAGGGAAGGTGTTGCGAGAGAATTTGAAATAATAAAATGTAAGAGCAGTGTTGAAAGAGTTAACACCACCCAAATATTTGTGTTTTTTGAGTTAGTCCCTATTGAAACATTATTAGGACCATATTTACAGTTTGATGACCAAAATAGCCTTAACAGAGAAGTAGGAGGAAAGTACTAAAAATAAAATTAAGTAATAGAAACATTTGTAAGCATATGTGTGTGAATGCGTATATATTAGTATATATTTGTGGGGAAAGAATATAATTAGATGTGCTAAAAAGAAATGTGCACTGTATTTGACTCCAAAGGTACCTGGCGCTCACAGATGCCTCTGTGTGTGTGTGTGAGTGTGCCTGTGTTGAAATTCTTCAATGTGTGCACGCGTGTCTTTTCCACATGCAGCTGTGGCCTTGGTGTTAAGTTATTTCTAACTTCTTATCTTCTTACTGGTGCTATGTGAATTGAAAGAAGCTTTTTCAACTGTTTCAATGTGAGCGTGAACAGAAAATTTGTGCGTTTATCAGTAGGAAGCAAAACATGGAGGCCTTTGGGTAATGTGGTCCATTTGTAATTTGCTAAAATACATTATGCACAAAAAATTCTTAATATTGGATGTAAATTTCCAGAGCTCTGAGGTATTTTGGCTTAAATAAATTTGAATATGTGTAATATTTCATAAAATGAAAATGTCTCCACTTCTAATTATATAACTGTTTATAACTATGTAAAGCATCTTTCCTTCAGACCCTGATCAAGTCTTAGGGAAAAATGTTCTTTTGATAACTATAACATACAAGGGAGACAATTTCTTTCAATTTCTTCTTTCCTTTTCTTTTTTCTTGTGATGTGTGTATGTGAGGTTGTGCATTATGGGGATAATTACAGTGGAGTGTGTGTGGTGGCACAGTGGTTAGCACTCATGCTAAGGTTCAAGCTTATATGTGATTTGTGTTGAAGCTTACATGTTATTTGTTTTGAGTTAATATTCTCTGTGACTAAGTAGCCTTTTCTGGGAAGTCGGTTTTGCTGTGATATCGTACCACGTGGTTTCTCAATAGTTGGATTTGTCCTTGTTGTCGCAGGATTGGATCGCCACGGAAGCTTTTTCCTTGTTGTCGCTGACTCAGTTCACCAGCTGAGCAGGATTGTGTTAGATTTCCTAGTTTTAACACCAGCTAGCATCATGAGAGGCTGTTTTATGTTTGTTTGTCCTGATTAGTAACGTTAAGTGAGAGTGGAACTTGCTCTTTTTCAGAGTTCATTTCTTTCTGATTCCTTTGCTGCATTGTTTCCTAATATAGTGTATGTTATTGCAATAATATGTAATAATACCCGGGTGAGGTTGAGTGTGTTGAAAATGGTTTGGGTGAATTTGTGTTTGTTGTATAGTGTATTAAAGCGATCCCTGTGAGTGCATTTTAAACAAGTTTAAGTGTGTTTGAGAGTGTTTGTCGAAACGTGGTGTTGTTTGAAAGGATGAGATGATTGACATTAATATTAATGTGAGTAAGAATATAAATGTTTGTTTAAATTAAAAGAGCTCTTAAGTTTAACTAAAAAAGATGTGAGCAGGTGGTGTAAAAAGGTCTCCAAATTAGGCATGATATTGTATGAGCACCCCTTTCATTTGAGTTCTGGCCAGACTCAAGTGCAGGGAGGATTTTAATAAAAAAAAGCGTAAATTTTAATTGAAGGAGACATTCTTTAAAACAGTAATGAAGCTGAAGAAAAACAGTGACTTCCAGTCCAGGTAGTGCTCCTTGCTAAGATATGCTATAAAGAAGAGGGAATAAGGGGGTTAACTAACAGAAAGACAGACTGTGCCTTTTGGAGTCAACATTCTGTAAAACATGCAATAAACATCTGAGAGATAATAATGAAAGCGCGTGCAAGACAAACTGGCTTTGGCAGAAGGTTATGGGGAAGAGAAATCAGTGTATGTAACTGTAATGGAGTATTTTCTTAGTTTGAGATTCTGAGGAGATTAACTAACAAAGAAGCGGATTCTTCATTCTGAATACGGGTGGGAATGTGCTAATTTCCTATTTTAAAAATAAATAAATAAATAATGGCACATTTTGCATTATAGGGCATTCTGATATATTGATTTCCTTATCCCCTTTTGTGTAATATGGACATATTTGTGTGAAATATAATGAAATACCGTTGTTTGTATCACTATAAAGCTTATGAAAGGTTCACTTTTATAATTTGATGCTTTAATGAAACATTGAATGAAACATTTTTATTAAGATTCTAAAACCTAAAATCTAAATATATGTGGTACTTTAATTAATAAAAGAATTTGTAATGAAATAAATAAATAAATAATACTTGAGATACATGTATAGAAACTTTAAGCTTTTGAGATGGCAAGTTATAAGGGGTTAGAGATGGAGTCCAAGATCATTTTTGCTGATAAATGGCCTTCAAAATAATTTAAGGGACTTTGAGTGGGAAGGAATAAAAAATTTTACTTCACTGACCTTGTTAATCTTAGATATGGTCTAGATATACTCAAATATGAACATCTTGTATAAAAGGAAAAATGTTTTTTAATTAGATAAATGTTTTAGAATTAGATACATAAGAGAGGAAATGTGGAGCATAACTGTTTTTGTTATATTTAATGTCTAAAAATAATTAAGAATTTACCCGTCCAGACTGTGGATTTGTTTCTTGACTCTGCTTGCTATGCTAACTATGAGATGTTCTCTGGAAGTTGCTGGTATACATTGACGTTCATTTAAGGGATGGGTATAGTGAACACTGAGACAAATTTATATTTATAAAAATTGGCTGAAGTCTTCTTGCTTTTTACACCAACCTCCACAGAACATGGCTCTTTAACTAATAAATACTCGATCTTCTCTTGCTTTTGTTTGTTTTCCATCCCTGGACGTATTTGTACTCTCTGTAAGAGAACTATAATATCTGGCTTTTATTAAATTATTATATTAATGGGATCAGTTTCAGATACCCTCTTGCTCCACATCTCCTCTAATTGTAATTGACACAAGTGTCAATAAGGGGGGAAGGGTTGGTATAGTAAATGTTTAATTTTTGAAGCCATTTTTCATTTATTATGGAACAAATGCAGATAATCTGAATATTATGCTAACACTATTATGAGACCAATTTTTGTAATGATTTATTATTGTGTACATTTTCCCTTGATACAATTAAGATTGACATTATTTTTATAATGATGACTTACTTGTTATGAGGGCCATGTTTTCAGTTGAGTAGAAATTGCAACTGCAGCCAAACTGGAGACAGCTATAAAGGAAGGCCTGAACATTGTGCTAATCAATTTCAAACTTTACTTTGACTACTAAAAGCAAATTGACTTAGACAAGCACAGACTGGATTGAAATGGCCGTTTGTTTTATTGATAGCAATATTTCTAATAGGGGTACCCCCTACGAAACAGATCTGACATCTTATGACATATTATTTCTGGGATCCATAAATAGCTACCAATGAAGAATTAACATGCTGACTATTTAAGTAACATTTCTTAAGTCTTTACATCTGCAGGTGAAAGCTGTTTTTTCCTAGTAAATTATAGATGACAGCATTTCAAGTTGAACACAGAGATTGGGCTGTGATAAAGGTCTGCAGATAAACTAATCATCTGACTCCAAGGAGAACCCAGCCGTACTGCAGATGGGATCAAGTTGTGGATCAGGCCATCGACCAACTGACTACTAAATAACGTACATCAATTCCAGCCCAAGGCATCATGGATCCCTGCTGCTAAGAGCTCAACTGTGCTGGTGATGATTGAGCCCAAAAGATCATTGTGGATTCCGAACCGTAGATGGCATCTGTCTGCTTTGGTCCAAGACTTCTAGACGTGGTCCTTTTTACCTTGGGATATTGGACCCCAACACCTGCTTTAATCCTTACCAGAGAAGAAAATTTATCACCCTTTTACTCTGCAGGGCTCGATGTTCTTTGCCGGAGCCCAATTTAACTGTCCACTTGTTTGACAACTAACAACATCTTTCAAAAAGTATTTGAACCATGAACTTATACAAGGTGTAGAAGGAAAAGCTAATTATCTGCAAACAAAGCAGAATACAGGGACTCCTAAATATGTATTTAATGAATGTTTACATTTATGGGAATACTACATAATTATTATGAATTCAAAGTGGTTAAGAATAGATATTTTTAGATAAGTGTTTTGATATGACTATTGACATTTAGTATGAGATAATAAGTTACCTTTAAGGACCAAAGATTTATGTAATTTGGATTTAATCAGAATCTAATCTAATATAGCATAAAATATCTATTAGAGATTATGTTGAGTGACTGTCATTGCAGAAGCATTCCACCATTGCTAGTTAAGGCCAGTTCAGTTTAGATATTCTAGGTTATTGACTGTAATATTATAACAAATAATGTAGAGCTTAACATTTAGGTACATTTATTAATTGAGAAGAATAATAGTAAACTTATGCGATGGCACACATAACTAGTATTTTGGGACACTTACTGTAGATCAGAACATTCACAACCTTTAGAATAGGATGATACAGTTTAGGCTGACTTGTTGATGGCGATACAGGACAAATGATTAACATTATGGCTTGTTGAGTATATTTATACAAGAAAGCGAAATGAAGCAATAATTTGGCCCATAGGAGATGGAGTGCCTTATACATATAGTAGTGAATGTGTGGTCTATGAAGTAAAAAGCCCAGATGAAAATTTGAAAATCTCTACTGGTGACAGAAGATTTGAACCCTTGATGAGAAGCTTGGGTGTAACCCTTGAAATCTGAATGTGACCTCAGAGATGACCCAGTGACTTGCATTTTGGAAAGTAGTGCTGACATCTTTCGAAGGGAGGATTGACACCTACTGTCCACAAAATAACTGCATTAATGTGATAAAGGTGGTTCAAGTTTGAGACCACAGCTGGGTGTAAATCTGAGCCACTGGCAGTTCACTGTCGAAATGTTTATCAGATAAAGGGGATAATCAGAGAAGGACTTGAACATAAAATTTCTCTATATGCAGACAATATGGTACTGTATATATGAGACCCATAATACACTGTGCCTGCAGTCCTAACAGCACTTACAGAATTTTCAAAGATCTCCGGTCTCAGAATTAATCTGAATAAAAGTGTACTCTTTCCAGTGAATTCTCAAGCATATAATATTAGATTAGACACCCTACCTTTTATCATTGCAGAACAGTTTAAATACCTAGGGGTAAACATCACAAGTAAACATAAAGCTCTTTCTCAACAAAATTTTACCGTCTGCATGGAAAAAATTAAGCAAGACTTGCATAGATGGTCAACCCTTCATCTCACTCTAGCTGGAAGAATTAACACTGTTAAGATGAATATTCTTCCTAAGCTCCTTTTTTTATTTCAAAACATTCCAATATACATCAATAAATCATTTTTTAAGCAATTAGATTCAACAATAACCTCATTTATTTGGAACTCAAAACATCCACGTATCCAAAGAGTGACCCTACAAAGACAAAAGGCGGTGGCATGGCTCTACCTAACTTCCAGTTTTATTACTGGGCAGCAAACATACAAGCTATAAAAACCTGGACACAAATAGATGAACATACACAGGCTTGGTCCGCAATAGAACTAAAATCCTGCAGTACTTCTTTATATTCCCTGCTCTGTGCCCCAACAAATGCAAGTTATCGGAAATATACTAATAACCCAATTGTGCTTCACTCACTCAGAATATGGAACCAATGTAGAAAGCATTTTAAGATGGAGAAGCTTTTATCTGTGGCACCTCTGCAAGAGAACCACCTCTTTCAACCTTAGCAAACATATGCAGTTTTTAATATCTGGAAAAGATTTGGGATTAATTTTCTCTTCGTCAACCATTGTCTATGACTTTGAAAGAAATTTATATTTTATTTAAATTAAGCAAACACTAATATTGGTTTAACTCAAAGCTTTAGCTTTTTAAGATTGGCTGTTACAGCTGATGAAAGCAGAACATGAAGCAAAGCCTGAAAAAACAGAGATGACAATAATCAGGTTGAGGATGAATGCTGAAATACGACAAAGATTAGTGTGAGGCAAAAATCGTTTTGCTATGGATAAACAGACTAAGGTGGTTTGCACATGGTAAGAGAAAAGCAGAGCATGACTGAGTAAAGAGATGCACCAAGATGGAAATGGAGAGATGAGACGCAATGATAGACTAAGTTGGAATTGTAATTATGAGAGACTCACCCCAATGGGTTCCTATTACCATGAACTGTAGAGTACAATGATTTGGGGGCAACTGACTAATTGAGTAAACACAAAAAGTGACCATTTAACCAGTGGTGATGATGTTTGTAAGCAGAAAGTAAACTGAAGTATACATTTAAAATCGCTGCGTGCTTAGCTCCTTGCTGTATTGGTCACAGATAGAGATGAGACTGCCTAATGACAGGAGGTGAGACTACTGACAGAGTTGTGTTAAGATAACAGCCTTACTCCTAACGTCAGCAACACAAAGAAGCTAATCTTTGACCTTAGTAAAGTTGCACATGCCCCCATCTACATCGGCAGTGATTCTCTAGAGAGGGTCAAGAGCTTCAAATTCATTGGTGGAAATATTACATGGTACTTACCATAAAGATGGCTTACCAATGTCTGCACTTCCTCATACTTCTGAGAAAGGTAAAGATGTTCCCTGCAGTACTGACCAGTTTCTACAGGTGTCCTGTGGAGACAGTGCCTACAGTATTTTGTAGCTGCACCGCACAGCTTTACAAAGGGTTGTAAGAACAGCACAGAAAATTTCTGACATGCAGCTACCTGAAGTTCAAGGTATCTACAGTGCAGGCTGCCTCAGAAAGGCAGATTATGTCATGAATGACTCCAGTTATTCTGCAGTGAATCTTTTCTCTTTCCTTTCTTATGGTAAAAACCTAGAACCATCTGTAAACACATCAACAAGGATCAGAGAGTTTTTATCCCCTGCCAATAAGCCTGCTGAACAATCATTGACTGGCAATACTGACACTTAATAGCAAACAATGTACACTTACATGTTCTAGATTTTCTTGAATTGTGCCAATTATCTGACTCTGTAGTTATTGGATATTCATGACCCATTATTTTACAGTCATATTATCAGAATTTATTATTTATTGCTTAACCTCTGATCTACATTCTGTATATTACAGTAAATTATCTTCTAATGCTACTTATTGTACTGCCAAGTCTAAGAACTGTCAGTTATAAGTGTGCTATTTACAATATACATTGTTTATTTTATCTGCACTGCACTGTATTATTATTACTTAATCTCAGGACAGCCACTTTATTCTAGTGCTCTTTTCTACCTCATTGTTAGATTTTATGTTAGATTTTGCACAGTATTTTGTATTTTATTTATTATTCTGTATTGCTGCATTGTTTTACTGTTAATTATACCATTGATTTCTAGTCAATGGTTCTATTCTGCAAGGTAGACATTCAAATAAGAATTTTATTCTAATTTTATTCTAATTTATTCTAATTTTATTATACTTTTACATCATGTGGTGGGTGCAGCAACACACTATCAGCACATGCTCCAACTGTACTCTGTATATATGACAATAAAGTTTTGATTGATGGACAAACAGTTAAACATGTAATTTCAGTAAAAACAATTAAGCAAAAAGAAAGCCACAGAGATTAAAAGTCAACCTATCTGCATCTTTAGGGAAACTTGATTTAAAAAAATGGAGATGAGGAGTGGGGATGTAAGTAGGGTACACTGTAAATACTGTACTGTACAGATAATGGGAAATGGAAAAATGAGACACTGGATCAATGAAACTAAAACTGGCAATTACTTTGTACTAACAAGAAAAGGAGACTGGATTCAAGTAAAAATAAAAGGATAAAGCCAAGATTTGCAAAAGTGTAATTTTTCATTGTCTGGTTAGATTGTTTAAAGACCTTAGGGAATAAAATTGGCCTTCTAGACATTAAACATTTGCTCTCATCCATAAAATACATCTCAACCCTTACAAAAATGAAATATATGTAAAATATATTTTATAAATACATTGTATATTGATACCAATATAAATGTTTTAAAATATGTTAACAATATGAATATTAACTGGAATACTCTTGCAAATAGTGGAGTGCAAGAGCTTTTAAATGTAATCAGTGATTGTTTTTTTAACACATTAGTTAAAGCTCCAACAAGGGGTGAAGCCTCTCTAGATTTAGTATTTTTGTAATAATCAGGATAGCATTGAGGGTGTACAGGTTATTGAACCACTAGGGTCAAGTTACCATAATATAATACAATTATCAGTGTATTGGAAGAGCAAGAATACAAAGATTTAAATTGTTAAGTTTACCTTTGATAGAGCAAATTTTGAGCAGATGCAGCAAAATCAAAGGAGAATGGACTGGGATAAGTTTTTATGTGTGGAGACAGTTGAGGATCACTGCAACAGGTTTAAAAACCATCTTATATATAAACGTCTATGTGCGGAAGTGTGTTTGTATGTCTGTCTGGCCTGGAAGTGCCAGGCTACAGCATGAAGCTCAAAGAGCCGGCAAGGGGGCCCCATGCTAATGACTCAGAAGAAGAAATAAGTACGAGGCTACAGCATGAAGCTGAAAGAAAGCAACTCCGTCGCCACTCACTTAAGAAACTCACTTAGCCACTGACAGACAAAGTAGGCAAGCATGTCCGCAAAACAAAACCGCCAACTCTGCATTTCAATTTTTTTCATGACGATTTCAATAGTTTATATGAGCCAGGGCTTTTTACAGCACAGGCTTACACAGCTAGTTTACATATAATGCAGGACAGGCATATAACAAATTTTGGAATTAGTAGGAAATGAAAGACCTTGCAGTAGGATAATAGTACTGAAAAAGCAGCCGCAAAAGGAAGAAACGGCTGTATAAAGTGTACAAGACTAATAACTCCAAAGTGAATTGTAGGGCATATGAGAGCATGAGGGCAATCATTAAGAAGGATATTAGGTAGGCTAAAAGGTTGCGAGAGTGGAATATAGCAGACAAGGTGAAAGATGTCCCAAACAAATTCTTTCAATATTTTAATAGCAAATTAACAGTCAAGGAGAAGATGAAGTGCATCAGGACTAGTAAAGGGGAATTAAAAATGCAGACTGAAAAACAGCAGATGCTATAAACTTGCATTTTTCTGAGGTCTTCACATGTGAGGAGGTGGATGACTATAGACTACTAAGGAGGTACTGAAGAATTTGGGAATTGTAGGGGAAAAAGTACTGCTCAGATTAAATAGGCTGCAATCAAACAAATCGACTTCTCAAGGAAGTTAGTGAGTACATATATAAACCCTTAATGCATATTTTTAGGAAACCACTGCACACGGGGAAGTTCAGGTGGTTTGTGCTGAGGAATCTGGCAGAGGTGGAGAGGACCCCAGAAGGGAACCACCAAAGAATCCAGTTCCTCAGCAGGACTCATACACGTGATGTAAAAGAAATTGTGATTCACCAGACCAGGACACCTTCCTCCACTGCCCAATGGTCTACTTTTGACACTTATGTGCTCATTGTAGGTGCTTTTGGTGGTGGACAGGGATCAGCATGAGCACTTTGATTAATGTGATGCATTTTGTGTTCTGACACCTCTGTGTCACAGCCAGCTTGACAAAGTTTACACAAGACAAGTTTCCTTGCGTTCACATTGAAAGGGTCAAGCAAAAATGTTCCTGACCACTCTCTCAGCCCTCATGCTCTTCAGTCAGCCAACTAGGAATTTGTCTACAACACCACAGAAACCTTTACTCAAAGGATCCCTTGAATTGAGGTGACACCTGGATTTGGAAATAGCTGTCATTGCAGCGTGGTTCCAAAGAATCACATCCATGATTGATAGCACCACCAACAGCAGCAAGGGTTATTGGGCACTCAAACCGAATCTTTTCCCTCTTCTATAATTGGGCTACATATTCAGAATTTTCCAGGCTTTTTCCTCCCAAGACATTTTTATAGGAAATAACATGTCACATCCTTGAATCCAGTGGCTCTCTGACCACTTGAACATTCCAGTTTAAATTAATCTAATCTTGTGGGGGTGGAGAAGGCTTCTTTGACGGATTTAGAATGACACTTATCTCCCTACCAGTGTTCTACTTCTTCCTCTTAAGGGAACTCCTGCCCCAGTAATGGGATGTATGTTGCCTGCAAAAGTATGAGAACACATCTTATGCATCACTCCAATTGTGGAATCAAAAAACTGCCCAGAACAACACCCACCCTTGACATGCTGATTTTCAGTAAACTTTAAGGACTCCATTCCTCCACACTTTGCTATCTATTGTATTTTTTTATTAAATTTTCTTCAATTGGTGTTATTATACAGTACTTTGTTATAATGTTGCTTTTAAATTTCTATATGTTGTCTTTATAGCTCAAGTAATTGAAGAAATAAAGCGATTATTCTGGCACCTGGTGCAGGAGAGATCGCCATTTGCTCAGCCCTGCAGGATTATCAAGGCTGACATGTCGCACTTCCATAGACAGGACAAGCATAATAGAAGTGAGACATCATTGGTCAGTATGAGGCATATAAAACAAATGTGATAGTGTGGGCGATAGCGAGTTGTTATGTGGTGTAATGAGGAGTGATAGGCATTGTAGTCCTCACTCATGCATACTTATAAGGACAGGAACTTATGCGGAATAGTACCTTGAAAGGGCTTCGAGCACATATGGAACATACGTACCAGAGCAGGCAAAACTGCACTCTATACATCAGTACAAAAAGTCTAAAGGGGCACCTGTAACCACACAGGCTTGAGGACAGATTAAACCAACACAATGGAAATCTGCAAAGTGAAAAAAGACATTTTAAAAAGTAGACAAAAGCAAGAATGAACAACTTCTCAGTATCTGACACACAGACTCCCTAGGCTACTAAAATGCAGATGAGCTGTCGGTTTAAAATTCAATGGGACTTCACTGTAGGAATGGAAGGGATGCTCTGTTCAGGTTTTTTAAGGCTGAAACCAATCACCAGTTTCACGTTTCTTGATAAGCTGATTCTGAAACCCATTCCGTTTTTTTTCTTTTTCCCTAAAATAACTATACACTATCTCCTGCATAACCAGACAAACAGAACTTATGTCTTACATTAAAGTTATTTTTTATAATTATTGACCACAAGTTTAATTGCTCATTTATTATTAAAAAATGAAGTTCTTTAGGCTTATTGTTCAGTGACCATCTTTTTCTTCTTTCGGCTGCTCCTGTTAGGGGTTGTACCAGCAGATCATCTTGTTCCATATCTTCCTGTCCTCTACATCTTGCTCTGTCAAACCCATCCTTTCTCACCACATCCATGAACCTTCTCTTAGGCCTTCCTTTTTTCCTCTTGCCTGGCAACTCTGTCTTTAACATCCTTTTCCCAATATACCCAGCATCTCTCCTCTGCACATGTCCAAACCAATGCAATCTCGCCTCTCTGACTTTGTCATTCCAACTGTCCAACCTGAGCCGACCCTCTAATATACTTATTTCTAATCCTGTCCATCCTCGTCACATCCAAAGCAAATCTTAGCATCTTTAACTCTGCCACCTCCAGTTCTGTCTCCTGCTTTCTGGTCAGTGGCACTGTATCCAACCCATATAACAAAGCTGGTCTCAGTACCATCCTGTAGATCTTCCCTTTCACTCTTGCTGATAACCGTCGGTCACAAATCACTCCTGACACTCTTCTCCACCCATTCCACCCTGTCTGCACTCTCTTGTTCATCTGTCTCCCATTACTCTGTATGTTGATCCCATGTTTTTAAACTCATCCATCTTTGCCAACTCTACTGCCTGCATCCTCAGCATTCCACTGACCTTTCTCTCATTCACACACATATTTTGTCTTGTTCCTACTGACCTTCATTCCTCTCCTTTCTAGAGCATATCTCCAACATTCCAGAGTCTCCTCAACCTGCTCCCTACTCTCGCTCAGATCACAATGTCATCCGCAAACATTTTAGTCCAAGGGGACTCCTGTCTAATCTCATCTGTCAATCTGTCCATTACCATTGCAAATAAGAAAGGGCTTAGAGCCGATCCATGATGTAATTCCATCTCCACATTGAATGCATCCATCACTCCTACTGCAGACCTCACCATTGTCACACATCCCTCCTACATATCCAGTACAACTCTTACATACTTCTGTGCTACTCCTGACTTCCTCATACAATACCACAACTTCTCTCGAGGCACCCTGTCATATGCTTTCTCCAGGTCCACAAAAACACAATGCAACTCTTTCTGACCTTCTCTATACTTCTCCATCAACACCCTCAGAGCAAATATTGCATCTGTTGTGCTCTTTCTTGGCATGAAACAATAGTGCTGCTCACTAATCCTCATATCCCTTCTTAACCTAGCTTCCACTACTCTTTTCCCATAACTTCATGCTGTGGCTCATCAATTTTATCTCTCTGTAGTTACTACAGCTCTGCACATCCCCTTTATTGTTAAAAATCTGTACCAGTATACTTCTTCTCCACTCCTCAGGCATCCTCTCACTTTCCAAGATTCCATTAAACAATCTGGTTGAAAACTCCACTGTCATCTCTCCTAAACACCTCCATGCTTCCACAGGTATGTCATCTGGACCCAACAGCCTTTCCATTCTTCATCCTCTTCATAGCTGTACTTACTTCCTCCTTGCTAATCCGTTGCACTTCCTGATTCATGATCTCCACATCATCCAACCTTTTCTCTCTCTCATTCTCTTCATTGATGAGCCTCTCAATTTACTCCTTCCATCTTCTCAACATACCCTCCTTGCTTGTATGTTTCCATCTTTATCTTTTATCACCCTAACCTGCTGTACATCTTTCCCAGCTTGGTCCCTCTGTCTAGCCAATCGGAACAAGTCCTTTTCTCCCTCTATGTGTCGAACTTCTCTTACAACTCATCATACGCCTTTTCTTTAGCCTTCGCCACCTCTCTCTTCAACTTGCACCTTATTTCCTTGTATTCTTATCTACTTTCTTCAACTCTCTGACTATCCCACTTCTTCTTTGCCATCCTCTTCCTCTGTATACTCTCCTGTACTTACCCATTCCACCACCAGGTTTTCTTTTCCTCCTTCCTTTGTCCAGATGTCACGCCAAGCACCCTTCTTGCTGTCACCTTTGCTACTTCTGCTGTAGTTGCCCAACTGTCTGGTAACTCTTCGTTGCCACCCAGTGCCTGTCCTACCTCCTGCATAAACTCAACCTTGCACTCTTGCTTTTTCAGTTTTCACCATTTGATCCTTGGCTCTGCCCTCACTCTACTCCACTTCTTGATCTCCATATCATCCTACAGACCACCATCCTATGCTGTCTAACTACACTTTACCCTGCTATCACTTTGCAGTCTTTAATCTCCTTCAGATTGTCTCTTCTGCATAGGATATAATCTATCTGTGTGCATGTTCCTTCATTCTTGTACGCCACCGTATTTTCCTCCCTTTTCTTAAAATATGTATTCACCACAGCCATGCCCATCCTTTTTGCTAAATTCTCTATCATCTGACCTTCTTTCTCTGCTTGACACCATACCTACCCATTACCTCTTCGTCTCCTCTGTTCCCTTCACCAACATCTCCATTGAAATCCAATCCAATCACCACTTTCTGTCCCTTGGGCACACTGTCCATCACTTCATCAAACTCACCCCAGAAATCTTCTTTCTCACCCATTGCACACTCAACTTGCGGGGCATATGCACTAACAGCATTCTTCTTCCATCCATCCATCCATTTTCCAACCTGCTACATCCTAACTACAGGGTCACAGGGGTCTGCTGGTGCCAATCCCAGACAACACAGGGCACAAGGCAGGAAAGAAACCCCGGGCAGGGTGCCAGCCCACCGCAGGGCACCCACACACCAAGCACATACTAGGAACAATTTAGGATTGCCAATGCACCTAACCTGCATGTCTTTGGACTAAGGGAAGAAACTGGAGCACCCGGAGGAAACCCACACAGACACAGGGAGAACATGCAAACTCCACGCAGGGAGGACCTGGGAAGCGAACCAGGGTCTCCTAACTGTGAGGCAGCAGTGCTACCCACTGCACCACTGTGCCGCCCGCATTCATCATCACCTCTTCAGTTTCCAGGTTCACAATCATTACTCTGTCTGGCACTCTTACCTCCAAAACACTCTTGACATACTGTTCCTTCAGAAAAACCCCTACCCCATTTCTCCTCCCATCCAAACCATGATAGGACAATTTAAATCCACCTTCAATCCACCAGGCCTTACTCCCTTTCAATTTAGTCTCTTGCATGCACAATATATCAACCTACCTTCTCTCCATCATATCCGCTAACTCTCTCCCCTTATCAGTCATACTGCCAACATTCAAAGCTCCTACCCTCAGTTCCACTCTCTTTACCATCCTTTTCTCCTCTATCCTCTTGACACGTCTCACCCCTCTTCTTCTCCTTCTTCAGCCAACAGTAGCCCGAATTCTGCCAGCACCCTGTTGACTGATGGTGGTTGTTGTTAACCTGGGACTTGATGATCCGGTATGGAAATCTGTTGATCTGGCAAAATTTTACACCCGATACCCTTCCTAATGTAACCGTCAACATTTCTCTGGGCTTGGGACCGGCATGAAGAAACATACTGGTTTGTGCATCCCCTGTGGCTGGGTTGAATGAGAAAACTACTTAACGGATTTAAATCGGGTTTTTTTCTATAATTTGCTTGAACATTCTGCTTGATTTTGCAACTCTTATTGTGCTTAGAATCACAGTTCACTTGCAGGAGTGATGTATTTGCACCAATCCGAGACAGAGGCTGGGGACTGAGGGAAGGGGAAGTGTAATGTCAGGAGTGGGGAGCCGGGAAGGGCCCTCCTCACTCACGCGCCAGCCTCTGTTCGAGTTGGTGTACCTCTGCATTTTGGAGTGTACATTGCCTCCGCTTAGCTAGTGATACCTGTTTGTTTATTTATTTTTAAAGATATTTCTGTATCACAACTACGTGGGCAGAGCCACAGGGCACTGCTAGTATATACTGTATATATATATATACACTCACCTAAAGGATTATTAGGAACACCTGTTCAATTTCTCATTAATGCAATTATCTAATCAACCAATCACATGGCAGTTGCTTCAATGCATTTAGGGGTGTGGTCCTGGTCAAGACAATCTCCTGAACTCCAAACTGAATGTCAGAATGGGAAAGGAAGGTGATTTAAGCAATTTTGAGCGTGGCATGGTTGTTGGTGCCAGACGGGCCGGTCTGAGTATTTCACAATCTGCTCAGTTACTGGGATTTTCACGCTCAACCATTTCTAGGGTTTACAAAGAATGGTGTGAAAAGGGAAAAACATCCAGTATGCGGCAGTCCTGTGGGCGAAAATGCCTTGTTGATGCTAGAGGTCAGAGGAGAATGGGCCGACTGATTCAAGCTGATAGAAGAGCAACTTTGACTGAAATAACCACTCGTTACAACCGAGGTATGCAGCAAAGCATTTGTGAAGCCACAACACGCACAACCTTGAGGTGGATGGGCTACAACAGCAGAAGACCACACCGGTTACCACTCATCTCCACTACAAATAGGAAAAAGAGGCTACAATTTGCATGAGCTCACCAAAATTGGACAGTTGAAGACTGGAAAAATGTTGCCTGGTCTGATGAGTCTCGATTTCTGTTGAGACATTCAAATGGTAGAGTCAGAATTTGGCGTAAACAAAATGAGAACATGGATCCATCATGCCTTGTTACCACTGTGCAGGCTGGTGGTGGTGGTGTAATGGTGTGGGGGATGTTTTCTTGGCACACTTTAGGCCCCTTAGTGCCAATTGGGCATCGTTTAAATGCCACGGGCTACCTGAGCATTGTTTCTGACCATGTCCATCCCTTCATGACCACCATGTACCCATCCTCTGATGGCTACTTCCAGCAGGATAATGCACCATGTCACAAAGCTCGAATCATTTCAAATTGGTTTCTTGAACATGACAATGAGTTCACTGTACTAAAATGGCCCCCCCAGTCACCAGATCTCAACCCAATAGAGCATCTTTGGGATGTGGTGGAACGGGAGCTTCGTGCCCTGGATGTGCATCCCACAAATCTCCATCAACTGCAAGATGCTATCCTATCAATATGGGCCAACATTTCTAAAGAATGCTTTCAGCACCTTGTTGAATCAATGCCATGTAGAATGAAGGCAGTTCTGAAGGCGAAAGGGGGTTAAACACCGTATTAGTATGGTGTTCCTAATAATCCTTTAGGTGAGTGTATATATATATATATATATATATATTTAAGGCTTGCGAAAGTTAGTGCATTAATTTTTGCAAACAATGTGGTCTATTTAACGTGGTAAAAAATATTGTCGTATCTAGGCTGACAACGAGGCGATTACCTCAGGCAGTTCTTTGGTTTGGGTGCCATTTTCATGTAATTTTACTTTTTTTATGTCAGTGTTAAGTACCAGTTAAGTGTGTACCTAAGTAATTACATACATATCCAGTACCGCATTTACATAGTACCATTAAAACTTTTATGATATCAAATTTTCACTTGAAGATTTAATATTTCATATTACGTGTTTCTCAACAATTTGCTGCATGTCAATACCTAGCACTGATGTTCATTTTCTTGATTTATATACTGTATACTGACATAGGTGCTGCAGAATGAAAGGAAAGGAGGTGGAAAAATGGGGGTTTATGGCAGTCCTGGTGCAATGCTAGAGAAAAGTTGCAAAGGTAAAAATTACATTCTCTCTTTTGTTTCTTTTTTTTGTTTCAATTGAATATAGTATTTGCAGAATTGTAACACAGGTTTTAATGTATGTCTATTTGTTGTAAGCAGTGCTTTCAAAGTTAACAGTCATTTTAATAGTTTTTGTTTACATTGACACGTAACACATTGGCCTCGTTTTTTTATTACCTTCTTTTTAACTTGCCTTTTAGGAAGGCATTCAAATTCAGGTAGTACTTGCTCAAGTAGTATTTTGGTAGTATTTTGTTAAAAGTTCAGATTTAAGTTTTAAACCATGGAATTTTTATTTTTAAATTCTTTGCATTGATTCTACATTACTTTTTTGATTCAGTATGTATTTACTTTATAATTTATGTATTAATTTATATTTATATATAAATTATAATTATAATTACATGTTTTAATGTTAGATGTGATCTATCTATCTGTCATTTTCAGTACTATTACTCAGTTCTAGTTTGGACTTCAGGCTGTAAAAACTGTTTTTTCACTCAAGCTACTTGTTACCAAGTATATTGGCTGGCTACCCCAAACTTTTTTCTGCTTCTTTTGTTCTTTATTTCCACAGTTGGCATAGTTGGCAGGATTTGCTCCAAAGATGAGCCAAGAGAAGGACCTCAACATAATTCTGGCTAATATGGCCTCAAAGCTCCTGATCCTGAAACTCCAGGTGGGAGAGTAATGAATGCAGCATGCCGAGTCCGAGGCGTGAGCAAAAGCACATGTGGTTTTCCAACAGGACATGGTGTGGGCTCCATCCCAGGTATTGCTACCCCTCCAGGATAACGACAATATCGAATCTTATTTTTTTAATCTTTGAATGTACAGCCAACAGGCATCACTGGGAGTGTTCAGAAGGGGCTAACATAATGGCTCTGTTCCTAAAGGGGGAACCGCAGAAGACTTACTATGACCTCTTGGAGGAGAAAGTCACCAATTATGATGCTGTACGCCTTTTCCCCAGACCAGCAGGCAAGGATTTGTTGTGAATAATGATTTGACACGGAGAGACCAACACAGTCACAGGCCTTTGATTTTGGGGCTAGGCAGGATACTGGCTATGGCCTGACATGACTTGTGACAAGTCCTTGAGCAAATCACTTGTGATGCCCTCCCCAACTACTTTGTCCAGCTGCTCCAATGTCAGTCTTTTAAAAATATGGAGGCTTTCAGAGATACCATAGAACATCACTGGGTGGCAATCTGAGAGGGCCTAGTAGGACCCCAATAGCACTCGGCTAGAGAACATAATATAATTTAGTACTTGTTGATTATGCTACTCAATATCCTGAAGATGTACCTGCTTCAAAAGCAATCACACAGAAATTGGTAGGGGTCTTTGCAAGAGTCATCATCCCTAAAGAAGCCATAACAGACCAAGGGATGCCTTTTACTATGGAGATGTTCAGGGAACAGCTAAGTTACTACAGGTGAAGCATGTAAAAACCTCTGCCTACCATCCTCAAACCAAAGGTTTTCTAGAGAGGTTTAACCAGGCCCTAAAACAAATGCTATGAAAGGTGGTCAGGTAGATTGGAAGGAACTGGGACCAGTTACTTCTCCTTGTATTATTTGCCTGCTTTCCCTAGCCTCCATGGTTTTCTTACCTTTTGAATTATTATACGACAACCATGAGGCATATTGCACATTATAAAAAAAGGTTTGGAGGAAAAGGCACTCCCTTAGACTAATATATTAGAATATATCATGCAATTATGTGATAGATTTAGAAAAATCCAGTCCTTAAAGAACACACAGAAAAAACATAAGCAGCAAAGGCCTGCAATTACGACTGTGGCATGTTTCTTCAGGAGTTCTGCCCAGGAGATTGTGTAATGGCCCTGATAGCCACCTTCCATTCCAAATTAATGGACGCTTGTCAAGGCCCATACAAAGTTAAGGAGAGGAAAGGGCTCATTGATTATCTGGTGAAACAGTTGAATCGTTGACCGAGCAGTCAAATGCATCATATGAACTTGTTCAAACATGGAAGGATAGGGTCCCTGGTCCATCCTCTGGACAGCTCCATTCATTCTTTGCCTGAAAATAGCATTTAACTTTAGACCCAATCTGACAGCCAATTAACGACAACTCAGCAAAAGAAGTGTTCCTTTTGGTTGACCAAAGCCAAATATTTGGGGTACCTGGTGGGTAGGGGTACTATGAAACCACAGTGTTCTGAAGCGGATGCCATATTAAAGTGGTCCTTTTCAAACACCAAGAGGCATCTGTGTCAAAGTGTCAACACTGTGAACACCTGCAAGTCTCGCCCTTATAGAGGATGATAAAGCTGGTCATGCGGGAGCTTGGAGTCATGAATCAATAAAAGGCCACAGTCAGTCCATTCACTGTGTACAGCTCCTTCCAGACTTGACACAGCTTACAGTACTAAAGTTCACCCTTCCTACCCACTTCCTAGAAGTCCTAATTTATGGGCTGTTGTGACATTGAGTACAGCCTTCAGATGATGGCTCAGTGATAGCAAATTATTTTTTACATTGTTCTAGAATATTTGCATTCCTGTTTATAGGATCTTAATTGTTTGGTTTTCACTACAAAATCCTGTGTAAAGTGCAGTACAGTGTCCCCACAGTACAGTAACGGGGAACACTGCTGCAAAAATGGCACCACCCCCTGTCTCTAACAGCTATCTCTCACGTCTTCACCACCTATTAACTAATATGTGGTGAGCTTACTGATAGAAAAATGACTGCTATCACATCATCCAGCTGGATGCTGCACATTGGTGAAAGTTGAAGCGGTTCCCCACTCACTCTATAAGAACTTTAAGAATCTTGAAAAGTTCTACATACAGTAAATAAAATGTCTTCTTTTTCTAAAGAGAAGGAAAAACCAAATTAAATCCGCCAAAGTCTAAGGGCTCGTTTATAATTCCCAGCGTTCATTTGACGCATTCTCTGAGCATGTCCTCAGGAGTTAACATGACACATGTGCAAGTTGCAGTACCAGCAAAATGTTAGGGGGCGCAGTATGAAAAAAGTTGGAATGTGATGTCAGAGTCTTTGTTTACTATCTACATGTGACAGAAAGCCGCTATGTGGATCCTACGGGATCGATGTGTGTGCTTCGATGTTTGATGAATAGTTCGATGTGGTGAAGCAAAATGCCGACATACAGATGCATGCGTGGTGCTTTTAAATTTAAGCGTTGCATATTCCTGATTGTAATGACATGATACCTTTTAAAAGTCTCACATACCGTCATTTGTGCCGTCTTTTTTTTTTGCAACTTCACAACAGCAACATAATGTAAAGCACTGTACTTGAGCCATGGGGAAATAAATTAAGGACATGGTCAAAATGTGTATTTTCTGATTAAAGTGGAAATTTTGGCTTTAATCTCGAAATGCCCACTTTAACCTCGTAGCTTACTTTATCGGTAAAGCAGTCCGTCGTAAACGTCATCCCAGTTATTAATCGCTACGAGCTTCTGGGACTTCCTCCTGACCTGACAGCAGCGGCAAACATCAATAGATCACCACGCAGAACACATTAATTGTATGATATTCCAACTCTCTGCACATTTAGAGTCCTTAGATTAGACTTTATATCACTTTCATGATGAAATGCATTAAAGTATGTATGTTACATTTTACAGATAAATCATTAATTTTGTTTAAATAATGAATACTGTTAGTAATTACACACAAGGGGGTCACATGGTGGCGGAGCAGTAGCACTGCTGTCTCGCAGGGAGTCACGTCGCTGATATTTCCTGCTTGAAGTTTACATGTTTTCCTGCTGGGTTTCCACAGTGTGCTCTGGTTTCCTTGCAAACATATGCAGATTTGGTGACGTTAATCACTGTATGTGAGTGCTTGTATTCACCTTTGCGATGAGCTGATGCCCCGTTTAGGGATTGTTTCGACCTCGTGCCCAAAGCTTGCTGGAATGGACACATCCCTGGATTGATGGATTTAATCATTAAACATCCTTTTCAGGGATATTGTGGTAAGCTGTCATCAGAATTTAATGGGTGTTCCCGGCAATTCACAACACAGTGAAGCTGAACCTGTTCTCACTGTGATAATATCTTGCACCTGGTGGATTTACATAAAGTATGCGCATAAGTATTGTCACGCATGTGCGAGTAGGAAGCCGCGGATGGACCTTAAACCACATCGAAAGACGTTCACCGGCAGGGAGTGGCGGGGTACTAACCTTTCTTCTTTTTTTTCCAGAACTAAAGACGCTCCGCCGTAAGGAACTTTCCCGCAGTACGTCCACTTCCGCCCTTCCTCCGCCATCTTCCCTGACGTCAGCAGTCCCATCATCCCTCACGCCTCCTTCCCAGCATTCCTCCACTTCCGGTTCCTCCTTTATAAAATGGCCGCCGACGCCTAGTATGGCGTTGTGCAGATGAATGTGTTTTGTTTCTCTGTTGACCTGAGTTTTTTTTTTCAATTGTGGATTGTAAACAATATAAGAGGCCGGAAAACCCCAAACCTTTTTGCTGCCTCATTTTGAGTCTTTTACAGTATAAACAGTAAAACGCTTGCGTAGCAGGAGCGTCCGCTGGAGCATGCGTCGCATCACATGAAGTATAAACCTGGCCTGAGGCAGCCTCAAGTTCAGGTTTACGATACGGCCTACCACAAGCAGAACTTGAGGAGTCAGGTGAAGGAATGGATCAGCCAGAACCTTACAAAACATCATCTACTCCCACTGACAGCAAATGTGGGAGCAAAAAAGGAAATGAGGTGGGCAGTGAAAATTCAATAGTTTTGAGTGGCACATCTGAACTAGGAAGGGCCTCATCAACAACACGGCCTGTCCTGTATGAAATGTGCCATATGAAAGAAAAAAATGCATAAAGTAAGAAAGAAATGAGTAATGGGGAATGGTGATGACAAACATCAGAAGGCAAAGTTCACATCTTGTTGCCTTTTTGTGGTTGAAATATATAGATGCATTACATAAATACTGTTAAAAGATGTACCTATGGCCAAAAAAGTCTCTCTCAAATACTCAGCATATTGTTGTGTGTTACAACTGTTATACATTAGTGTCCACTATGAAATTCACTATATGAAAAAGAATGAAAGTCAAAAAGAATGATAGAAAGGTCATTTAGTGCTACATAATAGTGATACTGTATAAAGGAAATAAATATTAACAGTCATTAAGAGGTAAATAATAATATGAAAGGCACTATATGAAGAAAGAAAGAAAGAAAGAAAGAAAGAAAGAAAGAAAGAAAGGAATGAGAGTAATGTACTGTAAAAGCAGATTATAAATAACAAAAGGTAAATTTTACGTCTTGTTGCCCACTTCTGGTAGTATATATTATTGTCATCTATGAAAGGTGGTAAACTATAGAAAATTGCAGCATATAAAAATTCTTTTTAGAAGATGTGCTTCTCATAAAAAAACAAAACAAAAAAAATGTCTATATGAAAAACAAGTAAATGAAGAAAGGTTGATACAAGAGTTATTAAGGCAAAACTGTCATATTGTTGCCCTCTTGTGGTAGTTATATAAAATTGCAGCACATAAATCCTGGTTTGTTTTTTTTTTTGAGCAAAGCCTTTACATCTCTCTCTTTGACTTGGCATACCTGTAACAGATGTTCAGTATTGTATGCACATGGAATGTTTGTAGAGATGCAATTTGGAAAAACATATCTTTATTTCTGTTGTTACTGTTATTAACAAAGCTCAAGTAGTGACTTTAACAGTATTTAAAAAAACAAGTAAAGCAAGGAGTCCCTGAAAAAAACACACTTAAAGTTTCAAAATGGATCTATGAAATATGATCTACATCAGGAGATATCAAAAATAAATCTAAAATAAGAGTTTATGTGTGCGGTGATCTTACTGCTTCCAAATGTTAGCTAAGAAATAGTGTGGTTTTTATACTTGCGGGTGTCTCAAACCAAACTGACATTAACATTTTTTCCAGTTCAAAGTACTGTGATAAAAGACACAGAGAGAAGGTGGAAACCTATGAGAAGAACAGCGACCATCCATCCATCCATCCATTGCCTACACCTGTTTTATCCTGACCAGAGAAACTGGAGCCAATCCCAGCAAATATAGGGAACAGGACCATCACAGGGTAAGATGGGGGACCTAAAATGCAAAATTTTTAAATCTGTGAAAGTACCCCATTAGGATGCAAGGCATTGCTTTAAAGCCTGTTATACACTCACCTTCATCATTAAATAGAAAATAAATCACCCATCCAATATCTCGTTAAAAAAAACGCTTTTGCCTGAACCCTGAATGGACTGGTTAAAAGAAGATGGTACTGTGGGTTCAATGAAGTGACACCCCCTGCTGGCCAGCCCTGAATGCATCATCTAAAAGGAATTCAGCCAACTGTCATCCATGCAGAGTCTTTAAGCGGCTTTAGCTCAGGTATGGTGGCATAGGGGTGAAAGCATTGACAAAACAACCCAGCAACAAAGAGCCGGTCCTGTAATGGAGCCCGAGTTGAATGGGGTCCAGAAGAATGATGGTAAGCATTATTCTATCATTTATTTGCAACGTCACCAGACAGATTGGTTCTTAAAAGTGTTGCACGTCCAGCTCTGTACCAGACCACCAGCTAGGACCGAAGAGGCAGTGGGCTCAAATCTCACCTCTCAGCCTCATCAAAACAAAAGCTGCTTTGCATCCTTTATTAGAAGAAAGAACAAACAGCAATTGCTTACTTTTAATAATATTGTAAGGTCCCAGCCAGGTTGAAGGCGTTTTGGATTGACTGTTGGGTCCGATTGAGGGAAGGCGGAGTACAGTGCGAAGAATTGACAGTGGGGGTATGATTGATGCGGAAAAGCGGGGTGGTACCTGGGACAGAGGGGATGGGAGGAGGGTTGGAAGGCTTGTTGGAAAAAGGGGCTAGAATGAAGATGTTGTGGGGTTACAAAGTTGCCGTTTTTCTTTTTCTGTTTTGCTTTTCTTTAACAGCTTCTCTCAGGACCTCAATTATGAGAAAAATATAGGAGACAGTAAAAAGTTCAACGTCAATTTTTTTTTTTGCTTTTACAGCCCTGTGGTTTTTTTCTTCTGTACTGTTCAAGTAAACTGTTTTGTGAGCCTTACTTTGTCCATCTGTTTTTCTTCTCTTTTTTTCAAACCTGACGCGGAGGTCGCTACACTGGTGGAAAAAGAGGCTAGAAGGAAGGTGTTGTGGGGTTACGAAGTCAGCGTTTTTCTTTTTCTGTTTTGCTTTTCTTTAACAGCGTCTCTCAGGACCACAACTATGAGAGAAATATAACAGCTTGTAAATAGTTCAAGTCAAAGACGTTCATTTTTTTTTTGCTGTTATAATCCTGTGTTTTTTTCTTTTTTACTGTTCAAATAAACTGTTTTGTGAGCGATACTTCATTCGTCTGTTTTTTTTTCTTCTTTTCGAATCTGATGCGGATGTCGATACAATTAAAAAAAAAAAGAAAACTGTCTATTCTGCATTTTTAAAGTGAAGCAAATGCTAACAAATAATAATAATAATAATAATAGTAATAATAATACATTTTATATATATAGTGCCTTTCCCATGCTCAAAGTGCTTTACAATTAGGAAATAGCAAATATATATGGGATACAAAACAATATCCACATAAAACACTAAATAAGCATAAATATAAGAAACACAAAGATGAACAATTAATTAAAAAAGAACTCCCAGCCTGCTATTCCTCAATCAGCTCATTCTCATTTACTTCATCTTTAAAGTCAGCAAGCTAATTTATTAATATTTACTTAACTCCTTCACCCAAAGCAAGATACAATTGGCTCCTTTTCTTTGTTCCAAGTGCAGCACCGGCAGTTGAATTAACTAGGTCATGGTCACACTGCATTAGTGTAGGGGGGGATTTGCGCTCATATAACCTCAGGGATGGAATAGCAAAGTGGGACTCTTTAAGCACAACACCACAATGTGCATATTAGTTATTATTTGGCTGACACTTTTATCCAAGGTGACTTTTACAGACTCCTTTAGAAGGCAAAATGCCATGATTTGAAAAATGTTTACTTTGGTCTGCTGTTGGTATTTGTGTTAACAGATTGTAACAAGTGGATTTTGTCCCCAGCATAACCACGTTTCCTACTTTAAGTTGTCTGATAGACTACATCACTAAAGGAGCTGACCACGCGGTTGAAACAGATCGACTATCTTGGTCAAAGGTGCAGACCCAAGCCAAAGGTGGCCCTAAGCTCAAGCCCAACCTCCAACTCCATAGGATTCACTACACATAACAGGCAAACTGTCCATTTATTTGTAGTGCTCTGCATTCAGCCAATGATATAAAAGATTTCTTGTAACTTCTAGTCAAAGTATTAGCTCACCGAGATAGATGAGCCGATTCAATTCTCTCAATAAAAAGCAAAGAAGTAGGGTTCAAGCACCATCCTCTCCTGCCGGCATCAGGGGCCAACACATTTGTTTAGTGGGTCCACAGACCTGTTACTAACATTAAATGTGTCTGGTCAGCTAACTAAGCAGTCTGACTCGGTAGCTCAACACGGTGGATCCCTCATGCAGCATAGGACAGTGCGGGTTCACGTCTGCCCCCAAATCATAGGCCCCTCCAGCTGTGATCAGGGGTCAGTACATTTCTTTTATAGGTCCACAGATCTGTTGCTAACATTAAATGTGTCTGGTCGGCTGACTGTAGCTGTCGCAAAATATATGTGTATATACATGTAAATTTGATACTTGATTTTGTAGATAATACTTTCTTTTCTAATAGTAAATTTATTCATTTTTGATCTCAATGTATTTGTACTAAGAATATAAAGTTGGTCTGAATGGAAGGGTGCTGTGGTCATGTAATAAGGTTCATTGATGGAGTGTAAATGCACATAGTGAGACACTTAATGGAAGCTGAGCCAAACAAAGGTGTTTGTTTCAATAACATAGACATGAGTGCGGTATTGGAGAGACTGTAATAAAGACTCCTGAATTTCTGGTCAGAAGGCACACACAGTATGTTTTAATTTTGTTATCCCTACACCTGTGTAACTCATTTATTGTTTAATTTACTAGTTTTACTTTATTTTAGTTTTTCATGGTGTTTGAGAGTTGTAAAAACAGAGAGAGAGACAGCAAATAAATAATCTTCAAACATCAGTTGGAACGTGGCCACATCTGTACCAAGAGAAAACTACAGTGAAAAACTTTGCTGTTTATGGGAGTGACTCAGCAAAGAGGCTTGCTAGCGTTTCAGTGAAGATTGGAAGGGCACGTATCATTTTAATACTCCATTACCATGTTCCACAGGAGGATCTGCCTACAAATCCCAGCACTCGTTGCATGCAAAGTCACCCACTTCAATGCCCGATTCAGCATGAAGGTTTGGCACGCAATAAGAAGACAGTTTTGAAGTGAAGTGTAGCAACAAATGGGGAATCGTCATAATATCCTTGGACTATTCAGTTTACAATAAGTCATAACGCTGTTGGGACATCAGATTACGCAGCTTTAAATTTGGAAATATAGTCATATTCTTAATTGTTGATGTTAACATTTCTTGTTATTCATATTAGGAAAATTCTAATTACATATTGTGTTTAATATGCTATTTTGTTTTGTAAGTTGAACAGAAATGTGTAGATTGTTTGATAATTGATTATGCATATTTTCAAGAGAGTTCTATAATTCACATTTGATTGTTTAATATTGCAATACAGTGCTTCCAAGTTTGTTAATGAAATTGGAACAAGGTATAGTAGGAAATCATTTACTAGAACAAGTAATTGAGGCTTTAGAAAATGAGAAGGCGCAATTAGAGAAGAAATTAGGAATTGACCTTGAAAACTCAGAAAGACAAATGGCTGAAGAATGCATAGCTGAAATTTATGCAGAGCTTGAAATACACAGAGTAGGGCTACAGGAAAAACCATCTCATGTCGAGAAACAGGTTAGGCACTCAGAAAGAGCTAGACGCCCAACAGAAGAAATGCTTGAGTTAAAAGAAAATGAGATAGCTAGGAAGGAAAGAAAGTTTATGCTCATGTATGTAAATTTCAAAGCAGAGGTTCAGCTTATCAGATTGAGGAAGAATTATCCAAAGCTGAGTTAAGTGAAATGATATTGGATTTGAAAAAATATGAATTAGATCTGAAAAGGGAATATGAGAGTTTGTGTACACTAGCTACCCCATCTCAATATATAAGAAGAAAAATGTATAGTAGCATCTCAGTAATTAGTGAAATAATGATAATTCTGAAAAGGCACTATATGAAATCAGGTACCAAAATATTTGATGCAGTTGCTGAGAAAGAAACCCTCCTCCAGTTACTCTAAAGAGAAGAAGCCAGGTCAATTTATGGTTCAAGAGCTGGACGTAGTAGTCATCAAGGAAGTCACGTGTCCACAAAAAGGGTAGAGGCAGCAGCACACTTGGCAGGAAAATGGGCTGAGATAAACAGAGAAAGGGAAATTGAAATTTGGAGAAAGGAGGTCCTAGCCCAGCAAGTGAGATTAAAAATGCTGGAAGATCAAAGGGATCTTGAAGTCATTACAGTGTTTATGCTGAAAAGGAATTAAAGTTTAGTGCCGAAATAGGAGATATTGGAGTAATAACCTCACTACCTCCAAGTCAGTCTCCAATGCAGCATGACAGCATTCCTCCTGCCCAAGTTCCTCAAAGCACTTCAGTTCCTGAAGGTAAAACAGAACCAGCATTGAAGGAAGCTTTGCTAGTTCAGGCATTAAGAGAATACCTGGCATTGACTAAACTTCCAGCATCAGAGCCATTTGTGAACACAGGTTGTTCTATTTGAAACGATACGTAAATGGTGAAGCACTGAGCATAGTAGAAGGAATATTTTATATGAGTGATAGGGAAGCATACACACAAGCTTGGGTTGCATTGAACAAACGTTATGGTCACCCCTTTGTAGTCCAAACAGCAATCAGAGCAAAACTGAGTACCTAGCCAAAGATTGGACCAAGATAATCTCTTAAATTGAGAGAGTTTAGTGATTTCCTCATCTCATGCAAGAATGCAATGCTGCATATACAGGGCTTAAAGATTCCAGATAACTGTGAGTAGAATCATAAATTATCGCAGAAGCTACCTGACTGGCTAACAACCCAGTAGAACTGATATGTTACAAAAGCACTGAGTGGAGACAAACCATATCGAAGCTTCCAGGAATTTTCAGACTTTGTAGAAGAGGAAGCACACATTGCATGCAATCCAATTTCCTCACTTCATGCATTGAAACATGGAAGAAAAACCTGTAATGGAACAAAAGCATCTTAAGGCAACCACCTTAATGACATCAACAAAGACATCTCAAGATCCAAAATCCACTTTAAGAGACTCAAATGTAGCTCTTCCGCTACTCAAAACTTGAGGCAAGTAGAATGTGTGTGTTGTCAACAAAGCCACTTTATATATAAATGTAAAAAATTTACAGCATTGTATTTGGAGGAAAAGAAAAAAAATATCATTGACAGCAACATGTGTTTTGGATGCCTTAGGGTTGGCTACATTTCCAAAAAATTGTTATAAGAGGGCCTCTTGCAATGTAGGCAGACTTAACCACCTCACACTGCTTCATGAAGAACATCTTCAAGAAAAAAGGCCAGATTTGCCACAGTCAGAGGAGAATTCATTCACTGCTTTGTGCAGCATGAATGTAGCCAACAGCAATTGCACTTCAATGATTTTTATGGTGTGGCTTTCATGTGCAGCAAAGAACAGCCCAGAAATCTTAGTGTATGCATTACTGGACACACAGAGCAAGAACATGTTTATTGACCAGGATGTTTGTGAGAAAATTCAAGTGGACACAGAACCTGTCAGATTAAAGCTGTCAACAATGACTGACAAAGGTTCAATAGTGAATTGTCAAAGAGCAAATGGACTAAGAGTGAGAGGATACTTTTACATTGTACTACCACCTGCATATATTGTAGACGAGAGTACATCCCACTAGAACAAAGTCCCTTCTCATGAAACAGTGAAAGGTTTGACTCATCTTCTCAGTGTGCCAGAAAAAATACCAGATCTGTTGAACTGTCCTGCAGGTCTTTTAATTGGCTACGGCTGTGTACAAGTCCTGAAACTGAAACCAGTGATCTCAGGGGAGGATTATGAGCCATATGCAGTTGAGACTGATCTAGGCTGGAGTATAGTAGGATCCATAACACCTTGTATAAACCCAAGGAATGTGAAGGGATTTTGTCACCACATCTCTGTAAAGGAACTACAGTTTGTTATTCCTGCCACTGTGATTAAGGCACTAGAAATTGATTTCTTGGACACAGAACCCAGAGGAAAGAAAATATCTCAAGAAGATATCCAATTTCTAAACCTCTTGAATGATAAAATTGACCACAATGAAGAAGGACATCTTGAAATGTCTCTACCCTTCAAAGAGCATCCTCTGCTGCATAACAATACGCAGCTTGCTGAACTACGTTTGAGGCATTTAAAGAGAAAACTGGAGAAAAGTCTCAAGTACAAAGAGGATTATGTGAAATTCATGAATGGTGTCATGAAAGATGATGATGCAGAATAAGTAAATGCCACATCAAAGGAGATCAACACATGATACATTCCACACCATGAAGTGTATCATCTTAGAAAGCCAGAGAAAATTTGTCGTATTTGACTGCTCTGCAAAATTTGAAGGTAACTATCTAAATGACCACCTGCTTACAGGACCTCACTTAACTAATGCTTTGACTGGAGTCCTTCGTAGATTTTGCCAGCACAAAATAGCAATTATTTGTGATGTGCAAAAAATGTTCCATTGTTTTCATCTCAACGTAGAAGATCTGGATTTTCTGAGGTTCTTGGCACAATCCAAAAAGTTGAGTTACATCACTTTTCAAATGCTAGCAATAATGGTTATGGTCAGTGTTTATATATTAGGATTGTGACTGACAAACAAGTGCATTGTGATCTGATCATGAGTAAGGCCAGAGTAGTCACCCATAAAGGTTGTTACAATACCTCACGTTGAGCTGACTGCGGCTATGGTTTCTGCTGCAGTGAATAGCATCTTTGGAGAGGAGCTAGAACTGAGGATAGATCAGGAAGTATTCTGGACAGATTCGCAGGTAGAGTTTGGGTATATCAAAAATGAAGTTCGACGCTTCCATGTTTTTGTAGCTAATTGTGTTAAGAAAATAAGAGAAAATACAGATCCAAGCCAATGGTTCCATGTTGAAACAAGTCAAAATCCAGCAGATCAAGCCTCTAAGGGTGTCAAGGTGGCAGACTTGATTGCTTTACACTGTTTCACAGGACATACATTCCTATGGGAACGGGAGATTGTAACAAGCCTACAATCCCCAGAGCTACTTATAGGTGACCCAGAGGTAAGGGTCATGAAGTCTGATGCTCCTGAATTAGAAAGTTTTCTCAGGATTCTCAGATTGGAATGCAGCTCTTAATGTTGTTGCTAGAATTCTACGGTGGGCAAATAAAGACCAAACAGGACTCATTAGTGTAGAAGAACGAAGAATAGCCACCTTTATACTCATAAAGGTGGCACAAGGGGAAGCCTTTGAAGAGGAACTGAAGTGTTTCATTCTAAATTCTGCCAAGCTATCAAAAATAAATAACACTTAGAAGGGGAACAAGTGCACCATACTGTTACATTTTCCGGGCCACTGGCACACATGCACGAGACAGTGGCACAGGACAGTAGCGTGTGCTCACAGGCCAGTGTCTCGGTTCTACAGGCCAATGTCTCACCTTGCATTACAGGTTACTGAGGTGCTTTCACGCACTCCATAGCACGCTGGGCTGAGGTGCAGTATAGACCTCTAATGACACAGAAAACTCATTACAATAGATAGGTGCCATTATGCAAGTGTAGCTGTAACACATTTTTTTTCTTCTTCTGAATTTAACCAGCATTACACCACAATATGTTTTTAGTTTGCAATGTTTGAATTATGAGCAGTATTGCATGTTAGTTCTCTATGGCAGTTAATTTAATTGTAATTTTTACAATAAATCTTTCTTTTTTGCACCTAAGGGGGCACTTTTGCAATAATTTCTCCCTCTTTAAAAGTGTTTTTTCGAGCACTGAGCGTACAGTACTGTACTGTTACTTTCCACCCTCGCTGGCCAGTGGCATGCGCTCACGGGCCAGTGCCCCTTATTTAAAAATAGCAGCATATGCAAAGTTCACATTAATAATAATTTCTTAATCATCTGGTGTCAGTCTTTTTAAAAGGTCAAACAAAAGTGGTTTTAAGTGAGCAAATGACAAAGCAAGGTAATAATGAGAGCACTTCAATTAAAACACCATCTGCAGGACAGTTAATTTGCAGTTCTTACCATTCATCATTTTCCAATTCTATAAACTTCTGTGCTTGCATTGGTTTGCTCTGGATGCTCCAGTTTCTTCCAAATGTCCAAAGGCCCAGAGTGTATGTGATGTGTGTGTTAGTTAACCATAAGAGCACAACAATCCATGTTGTATGTCTGTGGTTAATAAACTACGCCAGCCTGCATCTGACCTGAAAAGAAATTTATTAACTAAAATATTAGCAGCACAAATCTAAACTGTTTTTGAATTGCACAAAGTGCTCATACTGGGCAAATAGTTGGAGGTTTTGTTTTCAGAATTGTGATAATCTTGAATTGACCAACTGAAATTACATGCTAAATGGAACCACAAGTTAATAAAAAAACAATAGATTATAATGAAATCCTGTAATAACACCTCTATCTTCTTGTTAAACATTGTGTATGCTTACCTGAAAATAACTAACAGAACATGGACTTCTCTGTGGTGCTATAGAAAATAAACTGGATTTACCAATCTCTAAAGGTCACTGTCTATTCAGACGGGTGTATGACTATGTCCCCACCGATCATAAAAAGTATGTAATTTGAAACTCACCAGATGAAGCACCAAGGATACCCTGTACCTAGGAAAATGCCTGCAATTCCCCTGAGTTAATAAAGATGATCATCAAAGAAGTTGTTAAAACATTGTAAGACAATCTTCCTGTTCAAAAGCTTCATTCAGCTGTTTATTATTTATTACAGATAATTTAAATTTTATCATTATTTGGTTAATTGTCATCATGTCACCATTTTGTTTCTCACTACCACCATTTTGTGTGTTTGCTTCAATGGGCACCACAATTTTTGAACTTTTGATGGTTATGCTGCTATGTGGCTGTTCAGCACATGATGTGTGTCACTAAGACACATTGATCATCAATGTGCTGGTTTAAATAATAACTGAGCAGTGAGTGGAAGCCTGAAAGTGGCGTATCACACACACACATAAAGATTTACAAGCACAGAAAAGAATAGATGAAAACAAATCAAATCCATAAGTAAAGTTCAAATGGAGCAAAACTCACTTCTGACAAGAAAAAGAAAGTTTAAAGCCATCAATCTCCAAATGATTCAGCTGAATGCAGAAAGCACAGGATCAACTGAAGAAAGGGATAAAGATGAACTCGGTGCTGAACATAAATTGCATCAGCTCTCTGCCCATTTAGAATGTGTTTATATGTTGTGTGTCCTGCAGCAGTACAGATCAGGTTTTCTGGTCAATAGTACAGACAGCTTTACCTACCAAAAATCCTTAATTAATTTTGCTACACAGGCTGGAAAATAACATTGGGCTTACAGGCATGTCCTTGCATGGTTTAGTTTTTATTTATCAAAATGATTCCAGTATGTATAGAAATAGCACTACATCATTACACACAGAAGTTCAATATGGTGTCCCACAAGGCTCAGTACTGGGACCTTTACTGTTTTGACTTTACATGCCTCCAATGGGATCTATCATTAGAAAACATAATGTTAATTTTGAATCATATGCAGATGACACACAGTTATATCTTTCTTTTAGATCAAGTGACTTTTTTCCAATATTGTCTTTAATTAGATGTGTTACTGAATTAAAGGGGTGGATGGATGAGAGCTACTTTTCTTTAAACAAACAGAAATTTTTAAAATTGGAAGAAATAATGCTGATTGTAACAATATTTTGTCATTATTTAACTTGGTTGGAATCACCTTTACTGTTACTGAATCGCCCCACCCACAATCTAGGCGTTATCTTTAACATGTCATTTAAAGCGCACATTACAAATTTGTCCAAAACACGTTAGTAGTATTATGTCAGGTAGTATCTGTCAAACTGTCAATCCATTTTGATTGTTGACCTGAAGCCCCACCCCTTTCTCTCTGATTGCTGGATTTGAAGGGATGCCCTGCCCCCTGGCGGTGGATTGGTGAATGACAACCCGTCCCCCGCCCAGACCCCTGTTTGCACCAGGTTAGTGTCAAGACCATTTTGATGGATGTCAGTCTCGTCCCCAGCCCCCCCATCAACCTGCTTGGCCACTTGTTTGTCAACACCTGTTTTGTGGGGTGGCCCCCCAATTCCTGGACCCTTCTCTCGAGGACATGTTCAGACATGTTCCAGCCTGCCCAAGCGACACGTCCGGACATGAATGAATGAAGCCTCTGCCTCTGTCCCCGGTCTGACCGCAACTGTTGGCTGGCCCCTCCACTTCCCAGACCACTTCTTCCGAGGACATACCCACAACATGTTCCAGCCGGGCCGAGCTAACTTATAGTCGTTCCTGCCTATACTGTTTGGGGTCATGCCCAAACAGAGCTCACGTGTTTGTTTATGATAAGTTGTAGCCTTTTATATTGACATGTTTCTGTCTGTCTGAACCTTTCATGAAAGGAGATGAAGAGGCTATAAATGGGCATGACAGGCATGTGTGAGTGAATATTTGAGTATAATTACGGTTGTATAATGGAAAATGTGTCGGGATACAATAATAAAGTTTGTTTTAAAAAACGTATGGCTAAATCCTTTCATTTTTTCCTTAGGGCTATATATATACAAGTAGAGTCTCCGATTCATTATGCGGAAGCAGGTAAGAACCTTTTAAAAAATGATATATGTTTACAACGTGCCTGCGTGCGTGTGTGTGTGCGAGTTTGGACGCTCGTGTGTGATTAGGAGCGTTCTTGTGTGCGCGCTTTCATTCATTTCGCTAAATGAAATGTAATTATTTTAATGCCGCCTAGTAGCCCAAAGTCCGGGTTATTTTTAGACTTATCAAATGTATTGCTTGAATCATGGGGTAATATGGTCGGGTATTTATGAGATTATATTTTAATACCCAGGAGCTCTGAGATCAGGCTGTCTGTTTTGAAAAAGTTTTTATCCATCTTGGTGTAGGGATTGCGCGTGAGCTTTGTTAAAGTGCTTCGGGTAGTTACAAATAGCCTATAATCTGCGATTCTGTCTAACTATCATAAAAATAGAATTTTTTATATTGCCATGCTTCTACCGGTCTGATCCGGGTATGAAAAGTGGCGACGTGCAGGGTTTAATTAACCACATGAGCTGTGCGTGCGTGTGTATGTGAGTGTCAGCGTGTGTGAGTGTGATTAGGTGTGCTCCTGTGTGTGTGCTTTCATTCATCTCACTAAAGGAAATGTAATTATTTTAATACAGACTATAGCCCCAAAGTCCAGATGATTTTTAGACGTGTCGTGTATTGTTGAGTAATGGGGTAAACGCTTATTATAAGATGTTCCTGTATGTAGGAGATTATATCTTAATACATAGGGGATCTGAGATCACGTTGTCTGTTTTTATTTACGTCTTTAAAAGTTTGTATCTATACATTTTTCTGCAGCACCTGTTTATTTATCCGTTTTTTTCACAAAGGTAAGGTACTGTAGCTTTGCAAGATGGACATATAAAGTATTCATTTTACATCAACACTCAAGTGACCGCGTTCAAGTATGAATTTCATTTGTTTATCCAATTCACTTTCCGTAGCTTTTAAAAGGTCGCTGGAAGCAGGAGCTTTCTGCCGCATTGGAGCCTTTTGTTGTCGAGGTAGTGGGGACATCTTGCGCGTGTATTCATATTTACAACCTCAAACCTATTAAACTAGTGATGAAAGGAAAGGTTCCGAGAAACCCTCCTTTCTGATTTAAAAGGTTTTTTTTTCTTTTTATCACTGAGTTTTTTAACGGCGCAACAAGGGTTCTTCAGCAGAGGATTGAGTGCGTGTGTTATTGTGGGACGTTTAAGCCACTTCACCAGGCACAGAATATCCAGTATATTAACACGGTACTAGTCAGTGTCTATTGAGGATCAGGATTTCACTTTCTTTTTTTAAATCTGTACCTCCTTTTTCCATCTTGTGCATTGTTCAGTAAACCTTGTTTTTTGGTGGATAAGAACATTTTGCTTACGCTCCACTCATTATTCTCTTTAGGATTTTTAACTGTTATACCCTACACATTTGTAAGTTTCAGCAGTCCTTTGAAAATGTTTCTGTGGCAGTAGTAAGTAGTAACTTAAACACATGGTGCAAAAATCCAGACTACTTACTTTTAAAAGCTGTGCTCTGAATTTACCAATTCAGCCATTATGTCAGCTTTGGATCTATCTCACCACTGCAACTGGCCCATCCACTTTGTAGATTTAGGTTGTAGGGCAGCGTTTCTCAACATTTACGTATTTGCGACCCGAGTTTTTCATAACAGTTTTAATTACGCCACCCTTTTTTTGAAAGTAGCCCACTAATACCAATTTGCTCTTTTTTAATTAATGATATATCATAGATGCATATTTTATTATACCTACTTAACTTTTATCGACATTTATCTAATTCTATATTTATTTTTCTGGTATCAGAATGTAGTTTAAGTTATTTTGTTTTGGTTTCAATAGATGTATTTTTCATATTTTCGGTTCTTGTTATAATAGATATTATGTAACTATTCACTAAAAACATTTTCCTTCCTGATTTGCCTAACGTGTCCAAAATAAGCCTAATCATCAGCCATGTAGTGTATAGGTTCATATCACCATTCTTATTTTTCAGGGGCTCATAACTGATGTAAAATGGAAGGTTATTATCAAGCATTAACAGAATTTCTAAAACCTTGTATTATACAAAGCACCCTGAGTACCAAAGCAGTTATAACCTGTTGATGATAATGCTGTTTTAAATTAAAGCCTGAACAAAATAGCTGTTTTCTAATCATCATATAAAATTTTTAGTAAATAAAGATAGACTAAATGCAATTTATAACAAAAATGGAACACCGATGGACAGCTGAATAACCAAGGAAATCTAATTTAGCTTGAAGTGATACGGAGTGTTTTACAAATAATCCCCTACATCAGTGGTTCTCAAACTGTGAGGTGGGATTCACCTAGGGGGCGCGAAGATGTGAAAAAAAAAAAAAGAAAACAAGAATCGAAAATATGAAAAATACATCTATTGAATCCAAAGCAAAATAACTTAAACTACATTCTGATACTAGAAAAATAAATATAGAGTTAGATAAATGTCGATTAAAGTTAAGTAGGTATAATAAAATATGCATCTATGATATATCATTAATTAAAAAAGAGCAAATTGGTATTAGTGGGCTACTTTCAAGAAACGTTAGGGGTGCGCGATTAAAACTGTTATGAAAAACTCGGGCTGCAAATACGTAAATGTTGAGAAACGCTGCCCTACAACCTAAATCTACAAAGAGGAAGGGCCAGTTGCAGTGGTAAGATAGATCCAAAGCTGACATAATGGCTGAATTGGTAAATTTAGAGCACAGCTTTTAAAAGTGAGTAGTCTGGATTTTTGCACCATGTGTTTAAGTTACTACTTACTACTGCCACAGAAACATTTTCAAAGGACTGCTGAAACTTACAAATGTGTAGGGTATAACAGTTAAAAAACCTAAAGAGAATAATGAGTGGAGCGTAAGCAAAATGTTCTTATCCACCAAAAAATAAGGTTTACTGAACAATGCACAAGATGGAAAAAGGAGGTACAGATTTAAAAAAAGAAAGTGAAATCCTGATCCTCAATAGACCCTGACTAGTACCGTGTTAATATATTGGATACTCTGTGCCTGGTGAAGTGGCTTAAACATCCCACAGTAACACACGCACTCAATCCTCTGCTGAAGAACCCGCGTTGCGCCATTAAAAAACACAGCGATAAAAAGAAAAAAAACAAAAACCTTTTAAATCAGAAAGGAGGGTTTCTCGGAACCTTTCCTTTCATCACTAGTTTAATAGGTTCGAGGTTGTAAATATGAATACACGCGCAAGATGTCCCTAGTTCCACGACAACGAAAGGCTCCAATGTGACAGAAAGGTACGGCTTCCAGCGACCTTTTAAACGCTATGGAAAGTGAACTGGATAAACAAATGAAATTCATACTTGAACGCGGTGACTTGAGTATTGATGCAAAATGAATAGTTTATACGTCCATCTTGCAAAGCTACCTTACCTTTGTGAAAAAAACGGATAAAGAAACAGGTACTGCAGAAAAATGTATAGATACAATCTTTTTTAAAATCTAAAGACGTAAATAAAAACAGACAACGTGATCTCAGATCCCGTATTAAGATATAATCTCCTACATACAGGAACATCTTATAATAAGCGTTTATCCCATTATTCAACAATACATATGACACGTCTAAAAATCATCCGGACTTTAGGGCTACTATTCTGTATTAAAATAATTACATTTTATTTAGTGAGATGAATGAAAGCGCACATACAACAGCGTTCCTAATCACACACGCGCGCGCACTGACACGCCTACACACAAAGAGATGGTACTGAACATAATAATTAACGGTAACCTATGAGCATTTTTGAATTTGAAGCCCCAGCCCCTCTCATTTTAAACAGCTATAATTTTTTAAAAAGGGAGTTACCGGAGAATCAACTTGGAAATAATAATATTAAGGATAAAATATAAGGATTCAGCCCTCTATTTAATAATTTTATAAAATAATCATGAATAATAATCATGAATAATAATTTATAATAATCATGAATAGGCCTTACCGTGGTCCTGGTTTTCGGGACTCGCTGGAGAATAGAATGTATGAAGAATAGTTATATTTCATTTAGTCCTAGTCATTAAAATTAGAAAACATTATTCTAAGAAGATCATGAAGATGCACCATTTTGTCTTTAATGGGTTGGTGTACTGGGGGCTTACATCTAAGCCTTTGGCTGGACACCGAAAAGTATGGTATTTTTTAAAAAGGTGCTTTTGTCATAAGATTTCTTTTAGCAAATGTCTGGCCTCACTTTAGGCTCGTTTTAAACTGACCCCGGAAGATACGCTCTGACGTTAAAGGCATTATGTGTGAACATCTCTTGTGTCAGCATAATGATTGAGCTGGACTAACAGCTGAAGTGTGAATTGACACTGACCCCCCACCCCCCTTAGCTTCAGGCGGATGGAGCTGGGGGCGATGTGCTTTGGAAAGAGTTGAAAAAATGACCGCCGTATTCGTGGCTTGGCAAAGAGTGCTTTAAAGTGCCTTTTCTCTATCACCAGAATGTACGAGATGTTTAATGCAATCTAACTTTTAGAAAGTTAAACGCTTGCTTCCACAATGTGTTTCCTTAGGGCCAGCTGAAGATAGGGAGAGTGGGGTAAGTTGAGCCAGTGGGTAAGTTGACCCACCCCCTGTATCTAGGCAATAGTGCAGATTTGTTGTTATGTGACCATAAATTTTGAAAGCACCCTCCATTTTGCTGCCCCTGTGATTGAAAGAAGCTTGTGGTAGTGTGGTAAGTATGCTCTATTCACAAAAACCTGTTTTTGCCTTGTCAAAGTAAATTTTTTTGCATTTCAGTTATTTTGACTGTAACATGAAAGCTAATTTATCCAGGCCTAAAAATTAATACCATACATGTTGATGATTTACTAGCATATTAAACCATGTGAACCATTTAGCTAAAGGTTAGCTTGAATTGCTAAGCTAGGTAACTTTTTCCAAAGTGGTGGCTGTGGGGTAAAGTGAGCCAGATGCCTTGGGGTAAGTTGAACCACTGGCTCAACTTACCCCACCTTGAAGCTCAAGTAATATTATGTTTAAAATGTCAAAAAATATTTTATTGTGGTATTACATAGCTGTTTTCCCCCTAATGTTTTACTTGTAGAAAAGTAAGCATGCCAAGAAAATACAGCAGAAAGACAGACTGGGGTTCAACACCCCTTGAAGAGATGGAGAGAGCAGCCGCTGAAGTCAAGGCAGGAAAATCCATAAGACCAGCAGCAACCCAACCTAACTGATACACCTGAAAAGCAGGCAATTGAAAGGGCTCACAAAGAGAGAGCAAAGAAACTGCAGGGGAAAAAGCAAAGTAACATAAAAGAAAAAGAAAAGCTGAAGAAGAAACAAACCAGGAAGAAATTCACAGTGAGCAGTAGCTCTGAGAGTGATGTTCCCATCCCACTCGAAGACACATCTGAGGATGACGCAACAGAGGATGAGAGAAGTGAACCAGAAAGCACAGACCTGTTAGTTGGTGACTTTGTTATAGTTAACTTGGCAACCAAACACATGAGCTACCATTACATTGGCTTGGTTGACAGTCTTGAGGGCGAAGAAGTAACTGCAAGATTTCTCCGAAGAATCCGAGGGAACACAGCTAAAGGGAAACCAACTTTTGTTTTCAAGGAGGATGACGTGGCACTTTTCCGGCAAAGTGAAGTGGTAAAGAAGCTGCCTCAACCTCAAAAGGCTGGAGGAACTGCACGGTGAGAGCAGCAATTCATATTTCCCTGCAACCTTGAGGGGTGGAATGTGAAGTAGATAGTTAAGGAAAGCCACAGTAGGCCTTTTCTTTTTTGTGAGTTTGTTACAGTTGTTCTACACTGTTGATAGTGTTCAATTGTTAGGCCTATATCATCATTCTTATTAAAATATTTTGAACAGTACACTTGCATTTGACTTATTTATATATAGTTTAAAGTTTCCTTTAGGATAATTCAAAATGACAATCAGGTTTAAACTGGAAAAAATATATTGGTCAATTTACACACAGGTGGCTGAATTTACCCCCTGGCTTGGCTCAACTTACCCCTAAGCTGGGGCAAGTTGAGCCACAAGACCACTTTTTTTCAAGAGGTCACATTTTCTTTTTCATATGTCATGTATGCATTATTAGCATTTCCACTGACTGGAAACATCCTGAAAAAGATGTAGACATTTTGGTTTTATTTACATATCACTTTCCCTTGCCTAGAGGACAGCCTAAGTAAAAAATGGCTCAACTTACCCCACTCTCCCTTACATGTATTTGATTATTTATAATGTGGGGTGTGTTTGAATAGAAATAGGGCTTGTTTTAGATCGATTTTTATACAAATTTTAATTATATTAATTAATATAATTACAAATTATACAGCAGAGGCTAGATTTTTTATACGCTTCAAAAGTGATTTAAAAGGGCCCTGTTGCATATTATTTAACTGTGTGTGATTTTTAAAATGCTTTAACTTTAAAAGTTATACACATAACTTGTTCTCCCGGACTGAGGGGCTGCGTGCGAGCGAGAGAGCTCCACGCAGCAGCAGGGGTGCGGGCGCGTACAGACAGCTGTTTGCAAGCGAGCTTGCAGGGGCCTCCCCCCAGCGGGATGCCTAACATCTTCAAGCTACAGTCACGTGCCTGCTCATACGCGCAAAAGCAGCTGATAGGCACTGTCCAGCTCGCAGGGCGAGAGCAGAGCCTGTCAGCTCCGAGAGTGTCAGTGTGTAGAGAGATCCTGTCTGTGATAGATATTTTAAAATAATAGATAGATAGATACTGGGGTCTAACCCAACACAATATAGGCAGGAACGGCTATGAGGTAGATCGGCCTGGCTGGAACATGTTCTGGGCATGTTCTCAGGAGAAAGGACCGGGAAGTGGAGGGGCCAGCCAACAGGTGCGGTCAGACCGGGGGCCAAGGCAGAGGCATATCCATTCATGCCTGTTCATGTTGCTTGGGCCGGCTGGAATGTGTCTGAACATGTCTTTGGGAGAAGGGTCTGGGAAGTGAGGGTCCACCCCACAAAATAAGTGTTGACAGACAGGTGGCCAAGCAGGTGGATGGAGTGCTGGGGGCGGGACCGACATCCATCAAAATGCTCTTGACACTTACCTCGGGCAAACAGGTGGTTGAGGTTGAGATTAAGGAGGGGGGCAGACATCCATTAAAATGCTCTTGACACTTACCTCGGGCAAACAGGTGGATGGGGGTGGGATTAAGGAGGGGGGAGCAGACATCCATCAAAATGCTCTTGACACTTATTTCGGGCAAACAGGTGGGCGGGCTTTTGTCTGGGCGGGGGACGGGTTGTCATTTAGCAATCCACTGCCAGCATTCAAATCCATCAATCAGAGAAAAGGTGCGGGGCATAAGGTCATAAATCAAATTTGATTGACAGTTTGACAGAAGCCACCTGACATAATACTACTCACGTTTCTTCCATCTTTAAAATGTTGGGTAATTAAGGCGTTTTCTAAATATTCAGGATACTGAGAAATTAATTCATGTATTTATTTCTAGTAGGATTGACTACTGCAATGTGCTCTTCACTGGATGTTCAAATTGTTCTTTATACAGCTTCCAGTTAATTCAAAATGATGCTATAAGAATTATTACAAGAACAAGAAAATACGAACACATAACTTCAGTTCTAAAATCCTTACACTGACTCCCGGTTAAGTTTTGGGTATATTTCAAAATTATACTTTTAACATATAAAGCCTTAAATGACCAAGGTCAGGCTTACTTATCTGAACAGATCATTACAAATCGGAGCACACATTAAGATCTCAAGATTCTGGTCTGCTTTTGATTCCAGGGATTACTAAAGTAACAGTGGGAGTTTGAGATTTTAGTTACAGAGCCCCTAAACTGTGGAACAGTCTGTTTGTTACCATAAGAGATGCCCTTCAGTCTCAACTTTCAAATCCCGGCTGAAGACTTACTATTTCAGTTTAGCATACCCTGACTAGAGCTGCTGATTAACTGTGCATACTGTATCTCTGTTGTTAGTCAATAGCACTAAAATATCAGTAATAGGATATATATAATTTGTTACTCACCCTCACCTATTTTGTTTCTCTTCTCAGTACACCAATGTGGCACTTGGTGCCACTGCCCTACTGCCAAGTTGCTTGCCTGCCTATATATGATATAATCTACTCTTGCATTTTGCTTTGTACTTGTACTATAACTAATGTACTATTTTACTGTATTTCTGAGGTGGCGATAATAGATAAGTCATCCACATCTGTGAAGAGGATTACTTGTGTTCTGTTCTGTGGATTGTATTGTAATAACCCCGTTTTTTGACACAAATTGCATGACCAAAGTGGTCTGTCTCTGAATTGCCTTTCTCAAGATTTCTTCCCTTTTTTTTGCTACAAGGGTTTTTTTGGGAGTTTTTTTTTGTCAAGGCAGGAGTGCTGTCAAAAACAGGGCATGTTAAAGCCCATTGCGGCACTCCTTGTGTGATTTTGGGATATACAAAAAATAAATTATTATTATTACTTTTCAAACAAGCTAAAACTTGTATTTTCTCATTGCGAGATGGCACTTTATGCTCCCTCTTAGCTTTCCAGCAGTTGTGTTTGGTGATTTTTTCACAGAAACAAAGGGTGCACACAATATGACGTGAAGGACCTCACAGTGCTTTACAGTTGGGACTCCCGAGTTGAACGCCTTTTGTTTAGAGAAATGCCTGGCAGTGCCTGCTGTTGTGTCTGTGTGAGTGCTGGTCAGTAATAAAGGTTTCTCCGGTTGAAACTTTTGTATCAGTGTACTGATCACCCACAGGCAGTCTGTGTGTGTGTTCAAGCTGTTTCTGGCTTGCACAGCTTTTTGCTGTATGTGGAGTTAACACGTTAATGTTTCAAGTTTTGCTTTAAGGAATTTCTGGCTTTTTTTTTTTTTTAGTCTGTGGTTTGTTGAATAAGCAGATGCAGAACCCATACATATGAAGTCCGACTGGTTTACTGCGAGTGTGTATGTAAGAGCCAAAGCCATTAATTGAATTTCCTTGGTAGTCCCTCAATAGCAGGCTAGAAGAAGCACTCAGGACAAATCTACTGCAATATCTCACACTTACACCACTTCCATGAAGACTGACCTTCTGTGATGGGAAGAATCTCAATGTTGTCTGAAACTGGAAAAAATGAAACTCTCTGTGGGGAAAAGTTGATTAATGTTTTAGAAATGGTCCGAAATTGATTATTGTTATTGTAGAATGTCATCTAATTATTAAGCAGGATGTAAATAGAAAAGTACATGTGCATTATCTGTTTCAGGTGACACACTCATGACTGCAACAATGGATGCTGAGCCTTGAGAGACAAGTGATGTGTGATGAGAGAGGTTCTACAACATCAACATGAGTGCAACTGCAGACGTCTTTTCAAGTTTCACCAATTTTAACTTTGTATACCAAGAAGAAGCTTCATTAACTCTTGAATTTCTACAAAGATTCAAGAAAATAGGATTTTCATGTCAATATTTTTGCTCTTTTAAGAGGTGCCAAAACAATTCAATTTTCTTACTTTTTTTTGGTTGAGTATATTTTGACTTATGCTATTCTGATAGAACCGTTTTTACTTATCAAAAGACATTTTCATAATGGCCTGTTGATTTACATGAAATATAATTGGTCAGGGAAATTAAAATGACAGCCTCTTTCAGTAAAAGCAATTTGAGACAAAGATTATTTGTATTGATTTGATTTCATATTTATGTGACTTGGGTGTCTTCTGGGGATCAAACCAGAAAAAAGTTCCAAAGCCCACTACGGGAAGCTTGCCAGCAAGTTTGGAAGAGTGGTCAAAAAATGTCTGAAGCCCCTTAATGCATGTGTGGGCTATCTTCTCACAAAACATAAAGATTTCGAGTGGAGTGCAGTGTAAGAATGGTAAGCTTTGGTTCAAAAGAGCAAAGAAGAGCAAAAGCAAAGCCCCTTATTGTAAATTCTCAAACTTTAAATGAACTTTAAATTTCACTTAAAATGGTGTGAAAGAATGCCATATTTTGAAGTTTGCTATTGTTGTCTAGGTGAAAAAGTTAATTTTACTAACTTGTCTGTATTTACTGTAGTGTATTCTTTTCCCTTCATGTTTCCTGATAGAAGTCTTTTTTTCATTCTTACTGTTTTTCAATTTTCTTCAAAAGACAGTGATAAAATATAACTTGTGCTAAGCTTGATTTGTTGAAAACAGTGATGTGTACACACGCACATTTCCAAAATGCTTAGTTCCGTTTCTTAGGATCACAGTAATTTAGCAATCTCAGGAATCATAGGATGCTGGGCAGAGGACCCCCTGGAAAAGGTGCCAACTCATTATAGGACACATAAACAGAGAGTGTGGCAGACGGCTGGGACCCATGCCCGGTCGGGATGCCCCTTTGACACTGGATCCAGGGGAGCAGTCGTGGGATGCACACTACGTCCCCCAGAACACTTATTGGCAGCCCCCCTGGGTTGCATCGGGGCCAATAGTTTGGAACACCGGAGCTCATTCCTGTTGGGCTCCGTGGCCACCGCCAGGGGAAGCTGCACGGCCTAACGAGCCTGTCTGGGCAGGAACACAGCCACACCCGGAGGTGAAGCTGGAAGTAGGTTAACGAGCACCTGCAGCACTTCTGGGTGGGCTATAAAAGAGGCCAACAGTCACCACTCCGGGTGCCAGAGTCGGGAGCAGGAGGAGGACAAAGCTGCCTTGGAGGATAAAGAAGAGTGTTATGTGGAGTGGCTTTTCTTTGTGTGTGTTTTGGTGACTGTGTTAGGCCTGTGGGACACGGGCCCCATGGCTGAAGAAAAATGAAAAGTTCTTTTTCGTTATTTTACACGTGCCTCCGTTGTCAGTATGTGTTGGGTCAACGCTGATATAGCGCCTTTGCCACAAGATAAACTCAATCACACACAGCCAGTTTCGCATCTACAAGTATATCAACTCTGGTACTCAGAAGCATGATTGTTAAACAATACACTACTGACTGATCACCCAATAGGGAATTGCTGAGGGAAAAACACAAGTACTGAGAATTATTCTGCTTCTATTACTTTCATACATAGAAAGTACCATGAAAGTGTTACCTATATATCTTAATATGAAGACATCTAGACTGGTTGCTCAATCAGCATTATGGAACACTAAATTGGCATCTCATAGAATGTTTCAAAACAGTAAGAACTTTAAAAACACAAAAGGGGAAAAGGTGGCACTCAAGCTGCATTACAGGAACGTTACTGGAGCCCAGTGCATGGCAAAGAGGACCAGAGCAACCTGCAGATACAAACCATTGGAGTCACAGAGCAGTCGAAAGAATGTCAGCTTATTCAATGTTTTCCTTGTCAGTGCTATCAAAAGCTTGTTATCCGCAGGTCTACGGAGTCACTTCTGAAGAAGGAAGATCTTTCTGCATTCTGTGACATAACATTGTTCTTGATATTAAGGACAATACTGATCTGTGTTGTTGTATTCATTTGTTCCTAGTTTTACTCATGTTCTGCCGATTTTAAATAAATCTTTATAAAAGTGTGTTTGTTTTTACACACTTGCCAGCACACTGTCCAGACATGTTTTCATTTTCTGAATCATTTTTCTAGAAACTACATCTGTAAACAAACATTAATATGAGAATGGACTGAATTTGTGTTGAAATGTGCCGGTGGACGTCGCTGAAGATGTTTGACTCCAAACCTGAGAGGATTTTAGTTCGGCCCGATTTCTTGATTAGACATTTTGTGATCCCCAGGCCCTAAGTGCTGCACTTAATGTTTTCAGTTGTGCTTTGTTTGACTTGATGCACTCTTAATTAACCACAAGGTGGGCAGCTCGCTGTCTAACGTGCCCCCTTGAAACATGTGAATGAATGGTCGTTACTTTTATTACTGAAATATTTGGAAATAAATAAAGAGGACAAGGTCAGGGGATCAGAACTGCTGATCATGCAGTGGTAAAACATTGATGCGACAAGGAGCATTGTGACATGATGCGGCCAAATTATATAATGATCAGTTATTTGTAGATTGCTTCGTGTTGAATCATATTGGAAAAATTAACAAAGAATATTCATTGTAACAATGACACTAATCAGTCCTTGTAGTCTGGCTATAGTGATAGAAGTCCTGGAAATGTGGAGACATGAAGGGTTCATAGTGTAGTGCTGCGCTATTGGGCTTGTGTTTTTTAATCATTGTATATTTTCCACTTATTGCTAGCTTGTAGCCATTTGCTTTGTGGTTATTTTATATGGTTTGTTTGATGCAGGGTGGCACTTCAGAGGGTTCATAAGCACTAAAGGCATTTCATCCACTGCAGGTCTTTTACAGAGTCTTGGAGTAGTAGGTGGGACCTCATTAGATTTCGGGGATCCAGTTTGTTGTTGGGTCATTCAGCGAGAGACCAGTTTGAGGGTTTATATCTAGTAGGGAAAAGTGGATGGCATTTTAAAGAGATTTGCTTTATGCATTTGGCATGATAGATTATTTTTCCTAGTATATTAACTGCCGCTTTTATGCTGTTACTGTTACACTGTTTTTTAATATTGTGCTAATTAGCTGATATTTTAGGTGATGTTTTTCTAATCTTTTATGATGAAGTTAATGTTCTATTGCATCAGAGGAACTGGTACTGTTTGCTTTTTCTTATTTTTAAAAACATGCATATGTTGATTATTCTCTCTAGTATTTAACTTGATTGATGTTGTTGTATCTTTTTTTTCACATCATTTACATTGTCCGTTCAGTTCCTCCATAGCACTCGTTGTGATATGGGTTTATAATGGGCAGTCATAAATTATATTTTATCTTTTTGGTGCTTTTCGTTTATCGACAATGGTCTTGCTTTGGGCGGATAAGTTAATTCTACACCCACCTCTTTACATTAGAGATAAAAAAGCAAACTTTTAGGACATCTTCCCAAATGTAGATGTTATCTTCAGGCTTTTCATGATGTTGTCGTCCACAAATGCCAGTGTGGAGTGATTGTCCTCCAAGCTCACGCTAGTGAAGAATGGGCACAGACTTCCATGACAGACTGAATCATTTGACTCCAATGTCAGGTGAGAGTGACCTGCTTTGAAAATGGTGATCTGATTGAGAACTTTGTCATTTTCTAAACTGCAGGGTCTCAGGGATATGCTGGAATTTATTCCAGATGGTACTTTGCTGCACCAAAACACAGAAATGTCCAGTTGTGTAAAGCAAACCTTGTGTTCCTATACAGTGTTTGACATTTCAACATTTGTAGGCAATTGCAGTTGGGTCTGTAGTAAGAGCTTTAAACCTTGGTTTGTGACGGTCACTTGTCATCTGTGCAGCAATGGCTAATAAAGATCTCTGCTTTGATTGAGCACACATTGTCTCATTTTTCAGGCTAAACTAAATTTTAAAGCTGTTGTCATTGAATTTACTTGGTGTGATTCTGAGACCTTGATGTGTGGAGCACTCAGTGTTTTGGGTAGTGGGACCCTTGAAAATGCTTTTAGCCCGGGGCCCTCGATCCTTATTAATTGGCTTTAAGGACTTCTAGGGTGTTTTGGGGGGATGGCTGTTCTGTTTGCATTTAATTCGCGGCTGATCTTTGTATTATTCACAATTATGGAAGTGTTGATTTGGTAACCATTGTTTAATTTTTATTAATGACAAATATTTGAGTTATTTTGTGTTCAGTAAGTAGTTAATGATTTGTTTGTTTTTTGTATTTAAGAGGACCTTATTTCTATGAGGCACTCCAGCTCTTATTTGAGTATTTAAAAGGTTTATTGTATTTGTTTCCTTTGGGTTTGGAAGTATCCTTAAGAGGAAATTTTCTGTAGTTTCTCTTATTTATCACTTGATCTTGTATGACCAGCATAAACCCTTCTGCCTGTCCAAACGTCTCACTGCAGATTAGCCAGCTGTTTGACGCCATCATATACCCATCAGGCTGGACAGTTCATGAAGATGTCTACCAAGTGATGTAGTTCTGTCTGTCCTCTGATGTTGACTGTGGTGTGGAGGTTCAGTGGGTTGGAGTTTGTGTCTATTAAATGTAAATTAGTGATATCTGAGACCACCTTCCTTCCTCAGTTCTGTGGCTGCTTTGGGGGGTGCTGCTGGTGGTGTTTTCTTTTGGTGCTGTTGTAGGTCTGTTTGTGACCAATGCAGGGCTCTGAATGAGTATGCGAGGACTGGTATGTTGTGTGTGGTGTTATCTGTAGTTGTGCGGTATGCATGTTGGTGTGTTTTTAATATTTGTTTTTGTGTAAGATTACTCTTAACTAGCTTTGGTACACCCATCTGCCATAGGTTGAATTACATTTAAAAAAATTCTTGTGCATGCTTGACAACATGAGCCAAGTGGACACCTGGAAATGCTATTCTGTTGCAGCTGGGCATGGACAAAGGCCGGACGGTTTACTGTTGGGCCCGGAATTTGACGGACACCAGACATTTTGTAGTGTAATTTAATATATTGATGTGTGTGTTTAAGTTTGTCCTATTGGAAGCCAAGGTCTTTGTATAGTTAACTGTCTGCCAGGCCTCGATTCGGTTGCAGTTTTCAAGGGTTTACCCTCCTTCTCTCGGAATTCCCTTTTCTACATGAATTGTTTTACATTTGTCCAGTCCAAACTCCATGTGTGTGTCTCATGAAATCATTTAATTTATTTCTAGTAACTCTTGTCATTGTAGGTCCCTGTAGGTCTCTTTATGGTCGTTTTCGGGTTATGTTGTTGGTGCTGATGTGGCACTTTGTCTTCATATTGTGTATGTTTTAATTTGTTTGATATTGAGATTCAGACAAAACCAGAGAGTGCTAAGGGAGTTTCTCTGGATGACGCCTTGTCTTGTCTGTATTGAGTCTGTGTTTGTTGTGTGCTTGATACATCCATGGAGTGGTGGTTTCCCGTGTCCCATTAGTATTTGTACAAGATAGACCCTGTAATCAAGTCTAATTGTTGTGTTGTTTGTCCAAGTTTTCTAAAATTCCACTGCTTCAGCTTACAGCACAGAACTATCCAGGCAGTAAGTGTAATGCGTGTACAAGTCTGAGTATTTTCATTTGTAAAAGTTTTAGCAACATTCAAAGTCAAATCTGTTCCCACAAAAGTAATGAGAACAATTAATATTACAAAAATATCTTCTAATCTATACAGTTCTGCTTATTGTTGTAGTATTGTTACATTTCTTTAAGCTCCTATCCTGCACTAGCAGGACATGCAGTAGGTCCAGTTGTCTGTCCGTATGGTTACAAATCTGTCTGCTTTTGCTGAAGTTGTAAGTGGCTAATCTCACAGTCCTCTCTTCTGGACTTCCCCAGATAATTAACATTCTTTTATTATAGAAATGGAAGAGAACATTCCGTTTTGTTACGTGTTTGCTTATGAGGTGGACAATTATATTGCTACTAGCAGAATACCCGCGCTTCGCAGCGGAGAAGTAGTGTGTTAAAGAAGTTATGAAAAAGAAAAGGAAATTAATGCAGATAATGTTAATGTAATTGTTTTGTCATTGATATGAGTGATGTTGTCATATATAGATGTCAGAGGGGGGACTTTTTTGTACACTGGGTCATTCCATTTCTCTCTTAGGAAAAGAAACATGCAAATATAACATTTAAAGCCCAGCAGATGAACAGGCAATAGGCACCCATTGTTGGCAGTGGGGACAAGAAGTTTATGGCTAGTTGAGATTTACAAACAATACCATGTGTGATAACAGAACTGCTGCTTCCTTGGAGGATCCTGGATAATTCAGTTACTGATTGTGTCAGGTTTGTTTGTGTAAGTATTTACTGTCTTGCAAAGGAGTCACCGCTTTGAAGTCTGGCCTTGGAGGATGTCTGTATTTACCTGACTTGGAAATATTGGATTCTAATCAGCATATCTGTACTTATTCATGATTGGTAACAATTCCTTTTTTAACTTGTGTTTTCATTAATTGTTAAACCCAGGAAATTTAGATGTGCCATTGTTTAATCTGGTTGCCCATAACTGATAATTGCAGGGACTGAATGAGATTTAAGCTCTGGCCAGGAGAAGGCAAAAGTGAGGGGGACAGTCCACTGAGAACGCTGCCAAGACTCGCAGAGAGCACAGGGGCTCACTGGCAGACTGGGGTACGTGGCTGGCACGACGTGAGGCACAAGGATGGCAATACTTCCAGGGAGGAAGAGACAGCTCTACAAGAAGACGCCGGTTGTGGGTCCAGCGAGAGAGGGAAGCCGCATGAAAGGACCGAGCAAAGCTGGCAGACAAGAAATAAGGCGTGCCTAGGTCACAGCAACACAAGGAGCTCAGAGTGGAAAAGAAGGAACAACGAAGAGACGCCAATAGGGATTCCACGATTTTGACAAAACTTCGCTTGGGAAACGAGTGTCCGGTGAACAGAGTGCATCCGTGGACAGCTGAACAATTAAGTGTTGGGGTAACACTGAGAACAAACTGGACTTTGCACCACTACAGGTTGTATCATCCAATTCTTGTTTTAATGGACATTTAGAGTGTGGACTGTGTGCTTTCCTTTCTAAAAAGAAATTTTCTTCATGATACTGTTAGATTTGGTTTATGTTCATTTATCTTTTTAATGTACTTATTATTGTCTGGTGTAATAGAAGTTACTGTTGCTTTTCCTGAAATTACTGTTGTGTCTTTCATTGTGTGTTTACTCACCGCCCAATTTAAAGAAACCTGTGTGCTATTATTGGTAAATTTCAGGAGTTCCCAGTCTCTTGATAAAACTGGGTGGCGTAGTCGGATATTTAAATGGTGTCTAAGTTAGATTACCTGTAAGTGTGACCTGACACCTGTCACATATATATATATATATATATCAAAATACCTGCGCTTCGCAGCGGAGAAGTAAAAAGAAAAGGAAACATTTTAATAATAACGTAACATGATTGACAATGTAATTGTTTTGTCATTGTCATGAGTGTTGCTGGCATATATATATATATATATATATATATATATATATATATATATATATATATATATATATATTATGAGGGGCCATTCAGGAAAAAAAGATTCGTTCGTAAATATATACAATGGTTCAGATATATATATCGGTTCAGATACATTGGTTTGAATATATACATTGTTTTTCATACATCCGTTCAGATATATATTTCAGTTCAGATATATACATTGGTTGGGATATATTGGTTGAGATATATACATCGGTTTGAATAAATCTGGTCAGAAATATACATTGGTTTAGATACATTGGTTGAGATATATATAAATTGGTTTGCATAGGTCCGTTCTGATATATATACATTGGTTGAGATACATCCGTTCAGATATATACATTGGTTTGAATACATCCGTTCAAATATATACATTGGTTGAAATATATATATTGGTTGATATACATTGGTTTAAATATATATATTGGTTAAAATAGTTTGGTTTAGATATATACATCGGTTCAGATACAGTAATCCCTCCTCAATCGTGGGGGTTGCGTTCCAGACCCCCCCGCGATAGGTGAAAATCCGCGAAGTAGAAACCATATGTTTGTATGGTTATTTTTATATATTTTAAGCCCTTATAAACTCTCCCACACTGTTAACATTATTAGAGCCCTCTAGACATGAAATAACACCCTTTAGTCAAAAGTTTAAACTGTGCTCCATGACAAGACAGAGATGACAGTTCTTTCTCACAATTAAAAGAATGCAAATATATCTTTTCTTCAAATGAGTCTCTGCATCAGGAGCAGAGAATTTAAGAGAGAGAGCGCGCGCTCGCAAAGAAAAGCAAACAATCAAAAAATCAATACGTGTGCTTTTAAGTAAAGCGGCATTTTTCAGAGGAGCGTCAGTATCTTCTAAGCAAACAGCCTCTGTTGAAACAGCCCCTCTGCTCAAATCTCCTCCGTCAGGCGCAGAGAACGTCAGAGAGAGAGCGCGAGATTAAAGCAAACAATCAAAAAATCAATACGTGTGCTTTACCGCAATAAAGCGGCATTTTTTAGAGGAGCGTCAGTATCTTTTAAGCAAACAGCTTCTGTGCAAACAGCACCTCTGCTCACACTCCCTCTGTCAGGCGCAGAGAATGTCAGAGAGGGTGAGAGAGAGGCAGAGACAAGCAAACAAACACCGCGCGGGATGCATATCTTATAGCATTGAGGAGTTTTAGTTAAAATGTAATACATGCTCTGATTGGGTAGCTTCTAAGCCATCTGCCAATAGCGTCCCTTGTATGAAATCAACTGGGCAAACAAACTGAGGAAGCATGTACCATAAATTAAAAGACCCATTGTCCGCAGAAATCCGCGAACCAGCGAAAAATCTGTGATATATATTTAGATATGCTTACATTTAAAATCCGCGATAGAGTGAAGCCGCGAAAGTCGAAGTGCGATATAGCGAGGGATTACTGTACATCCGTTCTGATATATATATTGGTTCAGATAGATCCGTTCAGATATATACATTGGTTGGGATTTATGGGCAGACACAAGGCGGCCACCCATGTTTAGCATCTCCCTTTCGCTTCATCATTGCTTCAACACTGTTGTAATTATTGTGCACATTTTATACAAGTAGCATATGCCTGTCTGTCGCGTTTTGTTTCGTAAGCCCTCTTGGTTGGGGGTCCTCGATTTCAAAGCACTTTTTTTTCCTTTCATTATTTAAAACACTCCCACAGATACCCACCTCTTCGCCCCGCTCCGTCCCGCCCCGGCTCATTGTACCCACATCACTCGCTCCCTCTTGTCCCACCCGTGACAGATTCTTCGCAAAAGCAGAGTTACCAGAAAGCATTAATCGCAACCACAGTACCTCCCATTTTTTCACCTCATGAGACGCTGGTTTATCATTGGTGGAAAGCCGCCCGGTGATATCTGTTATTCCGTATTGGCAGCATTTCATTAAAGGGCGATCTGCTTCAGCAAGGAACTTAGTCCTGTTTGCTGACAGGATGTTATGGAGGAAAACACTGGAATAGCGTTGTTTCTTCTGAATGTTTATCAGTGATCAGGGACCAGAATGATCAGAATATTCCTGCTTCACAAATAACTGATGTCTGTTTTTATTGTAAAACTGAGAAAACCACACACGCGCGTACACAGCACAAACACTAAAACGCACAAACCGTGGGTCGCACACACTACTAATTAAGTGCATCTGTCACGGACGATCATTTTTTTCACCCAATAAAACTTTAGTTCATCAAAGTTAGAAAGCAGCACGGTGATTTCTATTATTCCTTATTGGCAGCGTTTAATTTAAAGATGATTCACGTCAACAAGGTGAAAGAGCCTCTTATTTTGACAGGGCGATCTTTTTTTAGGCTTAAGCATTTTTGATTGACTTACAAAAGAAAATAGTTTTTACTTACCCTCTTTGCTTCAAATTGGCTTTTTAAAAAACGTTTTTGATATAATTTATTGATGACAGTATAAAATAAAAAAAGTAGTGCTCAAAATTATAATGCGCGTATCTAACAGAAAGAGGTGGTGGTAAGAGTAAGATTGGTGACTCGCAGTTAAATGATCACTTGTTTGTGTCCGGGGGGCTTCCTTTCTCTTATTTTATTTATTTATTTATTTTTGCAAATTGCTTTGAGTAGTAAGAAAGGCGCTATAAAAACGTAAGGAATTAATAACAATAATAATAATAGTAGTAGTAATATTATTATTATTATACGTGTGAATGCATGATCAAATTCAGCCGGTGCGTAGTGGGGTATGAATAGGGACAATCGCTGCGCATGCATGTTTACTAACAGATATGACAGCATTTTGCACTGAGCATGCGTTAAAACAAATTGATTAAGATCAACGATTTTCAATGGTTCACATGTTTGCCGTAAGATTTTTTAAAGCAAAATAGTTCAAAACTTCTTTGAAGAAATTTGACACAACATAAGTCTACAACGTAGATTCTATACCATTTTATAGGATTTTTATATCATTATTTTAATGATATACATACACTATGTGTGGACTATAAAGCAATACATGTATAATTTCATGCATTTTAACCAGTTGACCTCTCTCAACTTGTTAAAAAGTTGCATATAATTAATTTATATGAACCTTTACTTCAATAATATACACATATGTTTGCATTGCGTGTGCACCTTGCTGTGTAATTATTTACACTATTCAAACCCCACTACGCAGCGGCTGAATTTGATCACGCATTCACACGTATAATAAATAATAATAATAATAATAATAATAATATTGTTATTAATTCCTTACATTTTTATAGCGCCTTTCTTACTACTCAAAGCAATTTGTAAAAATAAATAAATAAAATAACAGAAAGGAAGCCCCCCGGACACAAACCAGTGATCATTTAACTGCGAGTCAGCAATCTCACTCTTACCACCACCTCTTCCTGTTAGGTAGGCGCATTATAATTTTTAGCACTACTTTTGTTATTTTATACTGTCATAAACAAATTATATCAAAAAGGTTTTTTAAAAAGCCAATTTGAAGCAAAGAGGGTAAGTAAAAACTATTTTCTTTTGTAAGTCAATCAAAAATGCTTAAGCCTAAAAAAAGATCGTCCTGTCAAAATAAGAGACTCTTTCACCTTGTTGACGTGAATCATCTTTAAATTAAATGCTGCCAATAAGGAATAATAGAAATCACCGCGCTGCTTTCTAACTTTGACGAACTAAAGTTTTATTGGGTGAAAAAAATGATCGTCCATGACAGATACACTTAATCAGTAGTGTGTGAGACCCACGATTTGTGAGTTTGAGTGTTTGTGTTGTGTATGCGCGTGTGTGTGGTTTTCTCAGTTTTACAATAAAAACAGATATCAGTTATTTGTGAAGCAGGAATATTTTGATAATTCTGGTCCCTGATCACTGATAAACATTCAGAAGAAACAGCGCTATTCCAGTGTTTTCCTCCATAACATCCTTTCAGCAAACAGGACTAAGTTCCTTGCTGAAACAGATTGCCCTTTAACACTAGAATTACCAGAGCCTACGAAAAAACTCGTAGATCCGTCCCACCTTAAATCGCTTCTTAAAACCGCTCTCACCTCTCCGCCAGCCTCCTTAACAAAAGACGCTGGCGGAGAGGTGAGAACGGTTTTGAGAAGCGATTTAAGGTGGGACGGACCTACGAGTTTTTTTGTAGGCTCTGGTAATTCTAGTGTTAATGAAATGCTGCCAATAGGGAATAACAGAAATCACCGGGCGGCTTTCGGTCAATGATAAACCAGCGTCTGTTGAGGTGAAAAAATGGGAGGTATTGTGGTTGCGATTGATGCTTTCTGGTAACTCTGCTTTTGAGAAGAATCTGTCATGGGTGGGAAAAGAGGGAGTGAGTGAGGCGGGTACAATGAGCCGGGGCGGGACGGAGCGAGGCGAAGAGGCGGGTATCTGTGCGAGTGTTTTAAATAATGAAAGGAAAAATAGTGCTTTGAAATCGAGGACCCCCAACCAAGAGGGCTTACAAAACAAAACGCGACAGACAGGCATATGCTACTTGTATAAAATGTGCACAATAATTACAACAGTGTTGAAGCAATGATGAAGCGAAAGGGAGCTGCTAAACATGGGTGTCCGCATTGTGCCTGCCCATAAATCCCAACCAATGTATATATCTGAACGGATCTATCTGAACCAATATATATATCAGAACAGATGTATCTGAACCGATGTATATATCTAAACCAATCTATTTTAACCAATATATATATTTAAACCAATGTATATCAACCAATATATATATCTCAACCAATGTATATATTTGAACGGACGTATTCAAACCAATGTATATATCTGAACGGATCTATGCAAACCAATTTATATATATCTCAACCAATATATCTAAACCAATGTATATATCTGACCGGATGTATTCAAACCGATGTATATATTTCAACCAATATATCCCAACCAATGTATATATCTGAACCGAAATATATATCTGAACGGATGTATTAAAACCAATGTATATATTCAAACCAATGTATCTGAACCGATATATATATCTGAACCAATGTATATATTTACGAACCAATCTTTTTTTCCTGAACGGCCCCTCATTATATATATATATATATATATACACACACACACACACATATACTATGGGGTGCCAAACAGGCAAATACATTGATTTTCTGAATATATAAAGTCGGCGTCAGAATATATAAAGTCAAAACTTGAATACAGTATATAAAGTCATTCCCGAATATATAAAGTCAAAACTTGAATATATAAAGTCACTGTCGGAATATATAAAATGTCAAAAGTTAAATATATAAAGTCAGCGTCGGTATATATAAAGTCAAACTTGTTTCTGAATATATAAAGTCAAAAGTTGAATATTTAAAGTCATCGCTTGAATATATAAAGTCAAAACCTGAATATATAAAGTCAGCGTCGGAATATATAAAGTCAGCGCTGGAATATATAAAGTCAAAACCTGAATATATAAAGTCAGCGTCGGAGTATATAAACTCATTCCTGAATATATAAAGTCAAAGTCAAAATATATTGATTGAAACGACTCGGAACTGAACTAAGTTAACAAAAACGTATTCAGAAAAATAAATTAAAAAAACACTGTTCGGTTAATGTTTTGAAAATGATGCATGTGCCCTGCCCAGGATTGGTTCCTGCCTTGCGCCCAGTGTTGGCTGGGATTGGCTCCAGCAGACCCCCGTGACCCTGTGGTCGGATTCAACGGGTTCGGAAATGGATGGATATTCCAGCGCTGACTTTGTATATTCCGACGCTGACTTTATATATTCAAGTTTTAACTTTAAATATTCCAACGCCGTCTTTATATACTCAGGTTTTGACTTTATATATTTGGGAATGACTTTATATATTCAAGTTTTGACTTTATATATTCAGAAACAAGTTTTGACTTTATATATACCGACGCTGACTTTATATATTCAAGTTTTGACTTTATTTATTCCGACAGTGACTTTATATAATCAAGTTTTGACTTTATATATTCGGGAATGACTTTATATATACAAGTTTTGACTTTATATAGTTAAATTTAGTCATCATTGCATAAACTTTTCTTCGCCATAGAAATTTAAAGACTAAATTCAACTTCCATTCCTACCAAAGATATTTCTGGCGACTAAATAGAACCTACTTATAGCCAAATTTGAGCTATTGAACTGTCGCCTGCCTGCCTGAATAAGTCACCCTCGCTTCGCTATTACTTTTTTACCGTTCATTTTATCATGGCTAGTGGTGGAAAAATTATAAAATGGAAGGAGGATTACACTGAGTATGGCTTTACCAAAACAATTATTGATAGCGAATAAAGTATCGATTATTCATAAAGCTTCAATTGGTGATCTGTTTTTCTGTGTTAACCTCATATTTTTTCATACTTGTTCTCAAACCAAGGGGGTGCGAGGGTAAAATGAATCGGGAAGCGCTGCTCAATGTAATCGGTGTACCAGGAAATCATGCATTGACAGAAGTTCCCCTTTGCTTGCAATGCAAAGTGTGATTAAATGCATTATTTTTTATCGTGTTATGGAGCACATGCATCGAAGCTTCTCAGCTGTGCTTGTGCTAAGAAAAGGAAACATTTGAAAAATAACGTAACACGATTGTCAATGTAACCTTTTGTAAGTAGTGCCTGGAGGATTCAGAGTGTGTATTAACTTGTGGATTTTTCTGTGAGTATTTGGTGGCAGTGTCACAAAGTCGCTTCTGTAAGACTGCGTTAACTGCGGAGCTCAGCTCAGAGCGAAATGAGGTGAATGGGAGGGGAGATGATGACGTGACTCCCCCACCCGCCTTAACTGTCAATCCCCCACAAACACAGTCTCTCGGAATTTGCATAAGCACAGCCCTTTACCTGCAATTTTAACTTAGTTACAAAGTGATCAAAACTCTCGTTTATATCCTCCGTCCTCTCATTAAACTTGTATCCTGCATTATCCGTGGGCATGACAAACGCCAGCGGCAGCGTGTCTATGAACTTAATTTAAACTTTAGGTTTACACCGTGCTTTGTTTCCGAAGTAGCAGCACTCATGAATATGGTTGTATATGTCAATCGCGCGGTTCTTATTGTTTTGCTGCCTTCTCAATTGTATAATGCATGTTTTCTTCAGCGCTTTTTGGAGCTCTTCCTTGTTTTCTACGTTCTGCGTTGACAGTCAGTTCACTTGATTACGTGGGAGGCGTGATGATGTCATATGAAACTCCGCCCCCCACGGCTTTCGAGCTCAACTCCTTTACAGTAAATGGAGAAAAATGGCTTCCAGTTACGAACATTACGCGTAGAATTTGGAAATGAAACCTGCCCAACTTTTGTAAGGAAGCTGTAAGGAATGAGCCTGCCAAATTTCAGCCTTCCACCCACACGGGAAGTTGGAGAATTAGTGATGAGTCAGTGAGTGAGTGAGTGAGTCAGTGAGTGAGTGAGTGAGTCAGTGAGGGCTTTGCCTTTTATTAGTATAGATTGAAGTACATACTGTATGTTCATTTGTAGCCAGTTCAAATTGCACAAACACTTGGGTGAATTTGATCATTTGTATTAACTTTCAAAGATTGGCTTTTATAATAATACGTATTTCTATTAGCTGCACGCGGGACATTGTCAGATGTGCTTTTCTAGTCCATGAATCCTGTGTCCGTTTCTGTTTTTGTAATCCAGCTGGAGTATTGCAGAATCCATTAAGAGCTTATGCAGTCTGGGTTTTGCCTTAATCAGCCTTTTTGTTCTGTACGTTTATCGTTCTCTTTGTGTTAAGATTTACTTTGTTATGCATGTATTGATTTTGTATTGTGTAGGCAGACAGCTGACAAATCTGTTTTCAGGGTCTGTGGTATCTTTTCACTTGGGTTTCATGTGTGTGATTTCTTCTTTTAATGTCCTTTGTACTAACCCCGAGTGTGGCTCACACAAGTTATTCGTAAATATAGTTAAGCCAAAGTCACACAACTTGTAATGATCCGCTTTACCGTGGTAGGCCTGAATAACACTCAGGACAGTGTTCTGCTGCCATCTAATGAGTAAAATATCTTCCTGCCAACATGCGGTTGCTGGTGAACCCTTTGCTTGACTAAGGTTATTGTATAATGATGGACACATTCTCTACCTCTCTTGACCTACTTGAAGTTTCACTTCAAAGGAAAACTGAGCATTTGGCAGTATGTGACCAAACTGCAGTGATATGCCTGACTCCAGTCATATGAAGCTACACTGTGGTGCAGTAGATGCGTGACAATCAGGATGTATGGAGGGGAAGGAAGACATCTGTCTCCTATGCGCTGTTCACAATGTGGCAACTGTCCATGTTGGTGTCAGGGGAAATGTCGAAGTCACAAAGCCTTGTGCTGTAGTAGCCTACAGTCACACAAGGAGTGCATTGATCACGTGGATCAGCCTCTGACATTCTACCCTTATGTGCAAGCTACAGACCAAATATTACAAAACATCTTCTGAAATCTGCTCCATCAGTGTCTGCATTGGAGACTGTTTCAAAACATCACATGAAGCACGAATACTAAATCTGCATCAGTACAGCAGTGAGGACTCGACATGCGTTTCCCACTGTGTTTGTTGATGTTTTGGTATTTAAATATTTGTTTTAAATGTAACTTTTTGTTCGGCTCAGCCATAATGGAGAATCTCTCTGTGTTGGTTTTTTGCTATTTTTTTTTTCTGTAACATCCTACAGATATGATGGAGAACAACAGTTGTGAGCAAATAAACATTGAAGAACTGAAGGTTTTGGAGGAACAGACACTAAAGCTTCACACTTGCTATAGGCACCTGAAAGCTCTGGAGCTACATTGTGATATAGAGGGGGATCCTGAGCTGGGTTCTCATTCTAGCAATTGCCTAGTGATGATGACAGTGATGCTGATTTTAAACAATCTACATAGATTGAGCATAAACCTCTGTTTAGGATTTGACTGTTATGCAGTGATTTCACCTATAGATGCACTCTCTGTCAGTGCTATAGTAACACACCAGTCTGCCTAAAAGGCAGGATAAACGTGAATAACTTGGGGCATCTTGAAGAGGCAATTACAGTTTTTTACAATCGCTATGACAGTTTTTTCAAAACATTTAACAAGTTTCCTAAACTCTGAACACGGTTAGCACAACATCCGTCTTTGTAGGCTATACAATTAACACGGTTCTTGTTGCTTTGCTACAAAATGCATACAGTTAACACCAATTTAAAATGCTTGAACTTCTTTTACACACAAGCTCAACCAAGACCAAAACAATGTAATTTTACAGTCAAATTTACAAATGCTTTCACACTGTAACACTTTAACATCATGTTCTAAACATAACTTATATAGGCTAAAGTCAAAGTGAACAGCTGTTCATATTGTGAATTGAAACACAAATATATTCCCTGTGTTTTATTCCATTGCCAATGAGAAACAGCTTATTGCAGTTATGCAAATATATAAATCACAGCTGATTCCCATCTAGGAATCACACTCAGGTGTTGAGGTTTTTCCAATCACATGATCATATGTTCTAAAAGAGGACTCTTTGGGCTGATCTTGTGTGGAAAAGGAACAATATAGAGCAACACAAAGAAAGAAAGAAAGAAAGAAAGAAAGAAAGAAAGAAAGAAAGAAA
>JANRMT010062848.1:12530219-12557589 GCA_026402145.1 Polypterus bichir lapradei
ATATTTGTACTAAAATTAACCAGTTAATTAAAACTAAAATTGAAATGTAATTGTTATATCATTTAAGCCCAAAATGTCTTTGAGTTGTTGCACTTATAAGTAAAACAAATATCGGCGTGCAAAGGTTTAAATGAAGTAAATTGGAAACAAAAAATTCATAAAATGGTAAATTCAAAATAGTTAATCAAAAATTTCCTTATAAACAAAATTTTTGGTAAAGATGGTTTCCTGTCCTTGAATTAGGTCTCCCTGGTATGGAGTAGTTAAAACATTCACTTTAACATCACACGAACGCCGGACTCTTGAAAAGGCAACATAAAGTTGTCCATGTCCAAATACAGGCTCAGATAGGTAAATCCCAACTTTGTTCATGGTTTGTGCTTGGGATTTGTTGATCGTCATGGCAAATGCAGCCTTAATGGGAAATTGGCGTGATTTAAGTTTAAAAGGTAATTTTGTCCCAACGTTAAGGTTAAGATTGTGTTGTGGTAATCCAGCCGGGCTAACAGTGTTTAAATATTCTAATGGGAAATTAAGATGCTCAGTTTCGTGTTCAGAATCAACACTGTCAGTACTTAGAAAGACGTGGCTTTCTCCAGGAAGCAATCCAATCACTTGGTTATTTATCTGGTCAATATCAATAGGTTGTATATGTGGTGGTGTTCGCGTTCGGGCGGCAGTTGTATTGTGCACAGCTTGCTTCTGGCCTCTGATCTTGGCTTGGAGATCTACATTACTACACAAAGGTTGTATATGCGGTGGTGTTCGTGTTCAAGAGGCGGTTGTGGTGTGCACGGCTTGCTTCTGGCCTCTGCCATCTGTGCATACATACAAACATTACTAAACGAAGGTTGTATATGCGGTGGTGTGCGAGTTCGCGTTCGGCGGCGGATGTATTGCGACCTGAAGTTTAGTTTACAGGTTGTGTTGTGTTGTTTGGGTGCCACCTACTGACTCTGGGAAGCCGCTGGGCTTGATTCTGGGGCACTGAAGCGCTGTGTGCATGCGCTTTCGGTGCTGCTGGCCTCTGGCATCCGTGTATATATACAACCTTCGTTTAGTAATATAGATGTTTCATTCTGTTATTCCTGTTAAGAAACTTTCTACATGTTAAGCTGATCTTAGCAAAACCTCCTAGTGTCCACTTTCTATTTGACCCCTTGATCTTCCTTCTGCTCCCCCATTACCCTGGAATTAAATGGTAAGAATATCTGTCTGTTCTCCAAAATTCCTAACCACCAACACATTTAATTTAAATTTTTATGCCACATAAGTCCTTTGCCTTGAAATTTGCTCCATGTCCCTTATGTAACCTTTGCTCTCTTAACAATGCCAGAACCTTTATCTACATATTCTGGCACTGTCCTCCTGTTGCTTTCTCCTAGTTTTTTGTCTCTCTCTATGTAAGATCTTATCCTTTAATATTTCTCTTTGGCCTCATATTTTCCTTCTTTTGGATCTCGCTGTACTAACTCTCCTTTTAGGCACTGTAGCATTTAAACTAGCTTTAACCGCTAGTTGGACGTTTCCTGATTATCTTGTGCCAAATCTCTGGAAATCCCTTTTTCACAATTTAGTTACTTTTAGAACTTTCTACATCCCGGGTTAAACAGTTCATCTACTGCCATTGCTGATGATGATGTCTGTGCTCCAGTGACTCTTTTTCTTTTCTCTGTCTTGTGTTTTTGATATGCTGTGTGGGTTCGGGGATGGTCATAATGATGTAGTTATTTACATGAATGTTAATTTGTATCCCATTAGCTATGTTTGTTATACCATTGTCTTTTACTTTAAATAAAAATGTGATCACAAAAACACAACACTCCCCTCTGTTGTTAGGACAGGAAGTTGTGCCAATACCCATATACTCTAATCAGCCTTCCTGGCTGCTGTGATCCACCTGATTGAAGGCAAGCCTTCAGCTGAGTTCAATCTACTTATTGAACAGCTCTATTCTAAATTGTCCACAGATACTATGTGGTAATGTAACTTTATAAAGAACATTTCAGACTAGCATTGAAATCAACCTTGACACAGAGAAAAGATGAGCTTCAGAGTCATCTTCAAGAACACCAACATTTTCCATAAAGTCACAATTAACAGTACTTTCATCTGAATCTGAAAGTCTCTAGCCAAATCTTTAAGACTACCACTCAAGTTTTTCTATTGCCGCATTGTGATATTCAAGAAGTGAGATACTGTACTGTTTATTAGACAGAGAAGTCTTTTAGCTTAGTTTGTTATTTTGTTTTTGCATATATTAAAAAGGACATGAGTGTTATATTTAGGGAGAGTATATTCTTTCATAGACCAGACTTTCTTGAAGCATTATCAAAATTGAGTTTGAGTGTGTAAACAGACAGACAAATGGATGGACAACAAATATGGCAATAGCGTAAACTCATTGTGATTTTATGAACGTATGCTAAAACTAGTAAGAAACATCTGGCACACAGTGTCTGCTCACTCTTTGGCAACACGTCTATAAACTATGGTCTGAATTTGTAAATAACAAAACTAACATTAGCAGTCACTTAACAGAAATAATTGCTGTCTCAATATCCACAGAAGACTCAAGGTGGATAGGGGATTGTGGATTGTACATATCTAGTCGTCTTGTCATTGATTCAATGATTTCTTCCATTGCTGAAAATGGTTGAAAATTAAAAAAAAAAAAATTCCAAAAACACAGCATGTATTTTTTTTTCCCCAAAGAGTCTCATTTGTAACATGTATCCAAATAAATTAACCTGCAGTGTTTCTACAGCAAAACCTGAAGCAATAAACTCAAAATGACCACAGACTGGGTATGACAGGAAACGTCAAATAATGCTTTGATAGAAATTTGCATTCTGTTTTTCTGATTACCTCAAAAAATGCACAGACATGATAGATAGACAGACAGACAAATATTCACATGTATAGAGACACTTCACCTGGCAAATAGCCAAAAGATTAAAATTGGCATGTCTGTAGAAAATCCAGATTGAAAAATGTACCCAATTGCAATACTTGCTTTTTTAACATGTGTTGAGAAAATGAGAAAATGATTTATTATTAAATTAAACATTACTTGTGACATGCCTAACAACCACATCATGCTCGGAAGGCAGCAAGTTACACAGAATCCAAATTTGCCGGACCATGCTTACCCTTTAATTTCTTACCAATCCTCTACTCAGGCTCCCCAGTCGACAGACGGAAACAGATCAATAAGTCAAATATTTAAGGTTAAGTAAATGTAAATTGAATGTATTAGAAAAAATAAAATGTTACACACACCCCGATTTTCCCAGATCCCAATGTAAAGGCAGATATTTACAGCACTAGAAAAGAAATGCATGCAACAGACCTTGACCTGCCTTGTCTTGATTATGTAACATAAATAATTAAAAAACGAAGAACAAGCATGAAAATAGACATAAAGTCCAATGTGAAAACACAGTAACTGTAGATGTTGAAAACCAGTTGGAAGCCGGCAAAATCCAAATAATGAAATGACAGTAGAAACACGGTTCAAACAGGGCTATTCTGAAATGTGAACCAAAACTGTCTGACCAGTGAGTCCAGATAACAGTCTGACAGCCGTTTGTAGTGAATGATGAAAAGTTAAATACACCTTACTGCCATTTGTAACTGGGGAAAGAAAAGTGATGATTCATTGTTCCTTTTTCGGTGAAGTGAATACAGCATTTGTTATGTTAAATCCCAGTCTTTTCCGATGCCTTCTCTTTCTCTCCCTTTGTAATATGTGGTCTTTTCTTTTAATGTATGAAACTTGGAACCTCCAAAAAAGGGTAAGCATTGTAATTGGGTGACGTCCTTGTGTTTCTTAAGGTTTTTTAAAATATAAAAGGAAACGGGTCAGACAAACACAACACTTATAAATATTGAACAAAAACTATTTACATTTTATGTTGCCCTGCTACAGATGAATAGCTATACATATATAGCCTAAACCAAAAACTCACAACAAACAATTTGCGTTCATTCCCTGTGTTAGCATGCTGATTCCAATGGATGACTACAGGGGCTGGAGACAACCTCAGTATCAGGTGCACATATTAACTGAAGAAATTGTTATTCTTTGTACTGTATGTGATATCAAGATATAGAACTGAACATGGTAAATGGATACAGTGTGAGAGCTCGGTGGTATATTCTTGTGACTGAAAGGCTGGAAATGAAAATTAAAATTTTGGGTTCTGAATCATACTATATGACACTGAGGGAACTCCAGACCCACTTTGAGCCAAGACTGTTCCCTTGGTGTAGCCATTGCTGCCTAGTATACATAGGAATTGGTTGGTTGGTTCATGAGCTATAGGTCTTTTTGCACTATATCTTATTGTTACTGTCTATTCAGTAAATTATGGACTGATTGAGGCATAAGATGTGAGTTTCCTTTTCATTTCATATCTCATTTTGTTAAGCTAGATGGCTGATTTCTACTTCCATCTCCTTTCCTGGTTCACACAGCCAGGCCTTTCTCACATTCTTATGAGTTTATGCAAATGAAGACTTCAGACTATCCCATTGTGCCCGGTGTGAAAGAACACCATAATGGACATGAATGTGCCTTGTTTCTGTTACTGTCTGGGAACTAAAGGTCTGTAAACCCTTGGCACACTTGACATGGTGGACACCAGTAAAGATGCCACTTGAAAATGGCATGAGTGATGGAATAATGTTGTATAAACAGTTATAAATGTTCATTGAGTCAATATTATGTATATATTTTTTTTGCAAATCTTAAATGCCCTTCTGGCTTTCTTAAATATGGCGTTTTGCCAGAGGAGACAATGTGGGAGCTACTTTCTGAGAAAACATCCAACTCATGAACTGCTTTGTGAGTTTAAGACAAGATGAGCAGATCAGATTGCCTCCTAATTCAGGGTTGTCACATTCTGTGCAATTTAGAATGCTGATACTGAAGCACTTCCTGTGGGTCTCGTTTTTCTGAGGCCCCTGAACTTGTGGTGCCTATACATAATAATTGTACTTTCTCTGTAAAGATGGGCTTTGAAGTGTAGTGAAAACTTCATCCATCCATTATCCAACCCGCTATATCCTAACTACAAGGTCACCGGGGTCTGCTGGAGCCAATCCCAGCCAACACAGGGCGCCGGGCAGGTCGCCAGCCCACTGCAGGTAGTGAAAACTGACACGTCTAAACATTCTTGCCTTCAAATACTGCACCTACAGTTGATTTGCCCACCCTGTACAGTAGTGGGCAAAAGTTTCGGGAGTGACATAAATGTTTTGTTTTGCAAACTTTGCTGCTTCAGCATTTTCAGATTATTTTTTACAAGGTTTTATGGTGTACTGAAAAACGATTATAAATATTTCATGAGTTTCAAAGACTGTTATTGGCAAATACATCCAATTAATGTGAGTCAATATTTCCAGTGTTGACCCTTCTTCATAACGTCTGCAATTCACTCTGACATGCTGGATATCAGCTTCTGGGCCAAATCCTGACTGATGATAACCCATTCTTGCCTTTTTAGTGCTTGGAGTTGATCACAATTTGTGGGCTTCTGCTTGTCCATATGCTTTTTGAGGACTGACCACAGGTTCTCAGTGGGATTAAGATCAGGGGAGTTTCATTTTTTTATTTATGGCAGTGTTCTTGGGCAGAACTGAGAGTGAGCCCACTCTCTTGGATGAGAAGCAACCCACAACATGGACTGTCTCAGGATGCTTCACTGTTGGCACTACACAGGACTCATGGTAGAGTTCACCATTTCTTTCTCTGGACAATCGATTTTCCAGATGTCCCAAACAGTCGGAAGAAGAATTCATCTGAAAAAATAACTTTGCACCTGTCTTCTGTTATCCAATTCTTGTACTTCCTGCAGAATTTCAGTCTGTCCTTGATGTTTTTCTTGGAAAGAAGTGGCTTCTTTTCTGCCCTTATTGACACAAGGCCATTGTCTAAAAGTCATCGCCTCACTGTGCATGCAGATGTACTTACAACCATCTGCTGCCAGTACTGAGCAAGCGCTGCACTGGTGACAACACAATTCTGTAGCTAACTCCTCCTGGCACTTGCTGGACACTTTTAACTGATCATTTTGTGCCTAGGCCAAAATAAGTGAAAATCGGTTTTATATTAATAAAGCTCTTTGTAATTAATTAATGTGCATCTGCTCAATCTGCCCAATAATATAAAAACAATGTGAATTGCCACCACAAAACCTGAAGCCTCAAATTTTGCAAAACACAATATTTGTTTTACTGCCAAAACTTCTGGCCACTACTATAGCCTCCCACATTTAGGTGGCAGTGCCCATGCCAGCCTAACAACATCTTTAATGAAAATTTGATGGCAGTCACACATAACCGTTTCTGATGTTTTGGTAGCAGTGACATTTTGTCACAATTGAGAAATGGCATTGAGAGGGCCTTGAATTCGCTGACAGTAAATGCTTTGCAACAACGGCATATTAGGCCATTGAGCTAATTTTATTTTTAAGCCACTATGGGCACAGCTGGAGGATTTTCTTATACTCTTGTCTAGTGTCTGTAAAACGTATTCATCCTCTTGGGAGTTTTCACATTTTATTGTTATACAACATTGACGCACAAAAGACTTAATTTGACTTTTTTACCCCATTTAGGAGAAAAATAACAAGTGAAAAAAGATCTCTGCAAAGAGATCTAAATTAATTACAAATATAAGACACCTAAATCCTCACTAGTGCAGCCAATTGGTTTTAGAATATACACAATTAGTTCAAAGGAGATCTTCTGTCTGTAGTCAAGTTCTTTCAATTGATTGTAGTCTAAATGCACATTATCTGAAAGGTCCATTCTGTTGTGAGTCAGTATGGTGGCCTAACCTACACAATGAAGGCAAAAGAACACTCCATGGAACACTGTGAAAAGGTGACTGAATAGTAGAAGTCTGGGGATAGAGGCAAGAAAATACATAAGACACTGAATATCCCTTGGAGTTCAATTAAATCAATCATGAAGAATTGGAAATAGTATGGCACAGCTGTAAATCTGAGCAAGCCATCCACAAAAACTGAGTGATCATGCTAGGAGAAGATTAGTGAGGGAGGCTACCAAGAGACCTATGAGAACTCTGAAAGGATTACATGTTACAATGGCTGAGATTGGCAAAACTGCAGACAACTGTTGACGGGTGCATCACCAATCATATCTTTATGGGAGTGTGGCAAAGAGGATGTCTATGTTTAAAAAAAATAACGTACATGACATGTCTGCTAGAGTCTGCTTGAAGTCTGCAGGAGACTCTGAAGTCAGATGGAAGATGGATCAGCGGTATGATGAGAAAAAAATTAAGCCTTTTGAAGCTGCATTTATCCAAAATTATCAATGTTCTGCAGCTTTTAGTTTGCTTCATACGATGATTCAGGTACCAGTGTGACACGTGATCAAATAATTCCACAGACAAATGTTTTCAATTTAAAAGTTTTAGTAAACATTCAAAGCAAAACAGTTCACACAAAAATAGAGAAAAAATTGATATAACAAAGAAACATTCTTGGTTGAGAAAACCTTTGTTTAAGGCTTATAAATCTTGTTTCATTTCTCTACGTTTGGACATACAATCGTACATGAGACACTTTACGCAAGTTAATCACGTAAGCACAATCAGAAAAGTGTATGCCATCTCCTGTTTACAAACGTGTCTAATAGTCCATGCTAGCAGTAAGACTATATCCTAACTAGCTTAATTAACAATCTGTTCTTCAGATATAGCTAAGTTCAATCTCATGTTAACTAACAGGATGTGAAAGACTATACCATTCCCTAGTAACTATGAGAATCTGACATTCTACAGAAAGTATGTAAACAGTAAATGAATTTAACATTAAATATTAGTTTTATAAGATTGGCTCTTACACCTTTGTCCATCAAATTTAGTGTCATGTTTGGAATAAGCTACACACTGCACGTTATTTAAAAACACACCATCCCTCCTATGAAGCATGGTGGAGGCAGCATCATGTTGTGAGGATGATTCTCTGCAGCAGGCCCTGGAAGGTGTATGAGGTCAGAGGGTAAAACAAATGCAGCAAGATACATGGAGGAAACCCTGTACGAAATCTGCACCTTGGATGGGAGACTATTTATTCTCCAGCAAGCCATCGACCCCGGGAATTTCTTAAAAACAACAATGGTAATATCCTGGATTGGTTGAATCAGAGTGTAGAACTCAGTGTAATAGGGAATTTGTGGCTCAATTTGACAAAAGCTGTTCATCTCATAATCTCCCTGCAACTCACAGAGCTTGAGCAGTTTTGAAGAGAAGAATGGAGAAAATGGCAATGTCCAGATGTGTAAAGCGGACAGAGACCCATGCATACAGACTTAAGACTGTCATGGCTGATGAAGGTGCATCTGCCAAATACTGACTTATACTTATTCAATCGATTATTTGGTGTTTTATATTTGTAATTAATTTAGACCAATTTGCAGAGGTCTGTTTTCACTTTGACAAAAAAGAGTCTTATGTTGATCAGTGTCTAAAAGGCCAGAACAAATCCATTGTGATTCAATGTCTCTCAATTATAAAAAAAAATCTTGGAAGTAGTCGAGACGTGATTTTCTGACAGAGACACTTGCACGTCCCACGAGACAAGTCTTTGTGCAAAGAGATTTAACCACGCCGGAGCCGGAAATGAAAGACAAAGAGTAGATGACAAAGTAGAACTTCGTAAAGAATTAAATGTTGCCGTTGTACACATGCAGAGCTGGTTAGAGATAATGGAAGTACAAAAGTCGAAAGTCTCAAAAAAAAGGATAGTAAAGATCGCATTAGTGCAAGCAAATAGAAATTATTACTCTGTGAAATAACGGAACAGAGAAAAGAGATCAAATATATTGTTCGGATTTAAACTTTAAGCCGGAGACTTGTAGATCATCTAATTCGTTTTGACAACGAGAATTAAAAGATTGCAATTAGATTCTTTCAAGTCACGCCTTACTTGTAACCATTTTCTAACAAGACCACGGTCATCTAACCTCAGTCGTGTGAATGCTTATAAATCTTATAAATTTTATCAGGACAATAATTTTATACGTTCTAGATGACACATCAACGACTAAGCGAAGAAGAAAGAGCATGGACAAACATTCGAAAAAGTTGTTTTATTTATTGGAGAGAAAGAAACGATATTCACTCACAGGCAGTTATATGTTGCATTGTCACAAAGTCCAAACACGGAATCAAAATTCAATACGATCTTGAACTTAATTCCAAATATTGTTTTTACTAAAGTTTTAAAGTAAAAGTGAAAATAATGCATATGTAACAATTCCCATGAAAATAACTTTAAATTATACATCCGGTTAACCAAACCCAGGGGTGGGCGAGCGAAGCGAGCAGGGGGCAGAGCCCCCTAGTTTTAAAATAATATAATGTGTCATTTCTAAGGGGGTATTTATTTTTTGTAAAATAAGTATGTGCTGTAAAGTGTCTTCCACAGTTTGTGTGAAGCAACCACTCTCACCTTAGGTAATTTGTCACTTAACTGCATGACAAGGAATTTATGGGCAGACTTTATTTGCAAAAAATCTCCAAGAAGGCCGAAAGATATATCAGAGGTTGGGATAGCTGCCCTTTAATTTTGTTTCCAAGCAGTCTATGGGGTCCTGTAGTTTATCCAAAGCACCTTTAAATCCATGGAATCCTTAGGATGTGCTGTAGATTTTTTTTTGTTTGAGTTTTATTACCTGTAACTAATGTACCAGCTGCTTAATTTGTACTTTCATTTGCTCTCTCAGTTTAACAAACATGTCAATAAATAAAAAACACATTTGGCCTGGAAGGTTTTAAGCATTAATACATAAAAAGGCTACTACAAACACACAATGTTCAAAATCAAACTAAGCATGAAGGAGAGGCACTAAGTTGATTTTCAAAAATCAAGCACATCAAATGTACACTTTTCACCACACATAATTTCCTTAACTTTTCCAAAAGTGATTAAGATTAGAATTTGGTTAGCGTTCATCAGTAAAATGATATTGTTTCTTTACATATTGAAATACATATTGTGGTGAAATCAGTTGACTTTTATTTTATGTAGCATCTTTCTGTTTAAATCAATTGTACTTATTTTACTGTTTTAATGCTAGCACGTTAAGTACCTTCCAGAGTCTGGCACTGCCTGTCGGCGGTGGGGAGTGACTTTGCTGATTTTAAATCCAATGCCTACCTGAGCACATGTCTCTGCTTTTATTACCAAAATACTAGTTAAGGGGAATATAAGATCCTGCTGTTGCAATGTACCCTGACCAGAGGCACATTTGTGTTTTGTTTTTTGTGTATTTTTCCTTTGCGCTTCAATCTGAAAAACCTAAAAGCAGATGGCAAGATGCGTGTGTGGAGTGACCAGGTCAGTCCAGATCGCAGCCATAAGTAAATGCTGGCCAGTTTCCCTCTGCAGCTGCTTTCTTTACTCTCCTCTCCTTTTACTTTTGCTTCTTCTACAGCAGCCTTTGCTTAAAGGAATCTGCTGTTTTGAAACCCTAGATAAAGCCCCCTGAAAAGGAATAGCACATTTTTCCCCCCTTTAAAGCTGAAACAAGAAGTTTCTTGTGTGCTGTTGCACCACGTATTGTAGTTATTAAATTCAATAAGAAAGGAGCCTTTGTCATAGCGACCATCTAAACCAAGTCACAAGGGACATCTTGTGCCAGAAAACAAAAATTATTTCAACCACAACATTCCTTGGGTGTTTGGTAAGCTGAAAAGAGTCTCTCTTTTTTATTCTTTATGTTTCCATCTTTGACTGATGCATCATTTGATTTTAATTTTGATGACGAGTGTGTGCTTATGCTTTCTAACTCTCTGCAGTTATGCAGCTGGACTAGTTAATACACGCCCTGCTTTAACCAGTCCTAAGCTCTGTCCCAGGGTCCATCAAACAAGTGAGCTGATGCCTATTGTCCAGTCCTGTGCTGTGTTGTGATCATACAATTTCAGGTCTCTGTTTGTATAAAAGTCTACTTTGTGAGGGATGTGTTTCTGCTTTTACCGAAAGTCAGGCAATGTGGCCAAAGAGTTAATCTGCTGGCCTGTAAACCATGAGGTTGCCTGTCTAGACACCACCATGAACTCACTGTGTGACCTGAGTGAGTCACTCGACCAGCTAGTGGTTCCATTGTAAAACATTTGTAAGCATAGGTGCACTTTGGCATAATAGTCACCACAGAAAAGATTAATACAACCAGAGAAAATGTAAGCCTGTTAACCTAACAAAAATATCCATGCATTTTTGAATGCACTTAATCAAATTCATAGTCATCAGGCACATTCGGCCCACAACAGCAGGAACTTGACTGGGATAATTCAGAGTCAGCAGGTAATATAATTGCATTTTAAAAAAATGAAAGGAGATGACTGGAGTGTCTGGAGAAAAACACAGGGAATTGGAGGACAGCTAATGGGCCAAGATATGAATCCCATCTCCTGGAGATGTACCACTGTGCAACCATTTGGCAACTTTAAATAAAATGCTAGTTACAGATTTATTGACTCCTAGAAATATGCATATAGCAGCAACAAATATATTCTGCCATGATCACTTGGTTAAGGCATGTTTCCTTTTTCACTGCATATGTAATTCATTCTGTATAACTTTTTTTATTTCTCTCCTAATTAATGCATTTTGATTGCTTCATCCTTGAATTCCTATGCACTTTGGACGTTTTGTGTTTTTATTAGCAGAACATCAGAACTAACTAATCCCAGGAGGGCAGGGGCCTGAGTTACAGTCCTTGACCATAGAATGGCATGCATTTATGATAAACATTAGCTTCTATTAGCATTTGTGTTAAATACAACACAGATAATTGTGAAAACTGTGCTAGTTTTGTATATGTAAATGTGCACAGAGCTGTACAAAAGTGAATTTTATAGCTAGTTACTGAGACAGTAACGGTTTATTTGCTCATAAAAGCACTATATAATGGTACAATAAATGCAAATAAACATTGTTGCAATAAAAAATAACAAGAACTTTAGTGTTTTATAATATTGTATGATACCTTGTAGGGTGGCAACAAAACAAATTTGGTTTCTTAAACTCTTCAGAGACACCTCGACTCTTCCATGTATTTTATTAAACTCCACCGACAGCACTCTTGGTGCAAATTAAAGAGGTAGTTATTAGCTGGGCCAGGTGGGGTAGTGGGGCAATTTAACAAACACATTGATGAATTAGAAGATAACCATAAATACTGGGATACCTCAAGGAGAGGTTTGGAAATGGCTGGGCTGATACATTTTGATAGATGTAAAATCGTAGTCGGTAAGCATACCAGACCAGAGTTTCAAGACATGCTGTCCAAGCAGATAAAGAAAATTAAATAAACTGGGCAAGTTGAAAACAGAGAACACAGTCAAAGACCCTAAAAGCTGATACAGTATTTCAAATTCACTTCCTTAACACACACACGCACCACCATATTCACACACAGTGACAATTACCAATTAACATAAACTAAACAAAACAAAAACCTTTGAAATACATTCTGTCTTTGCTTGGGCATGCCAGGTCATAGTGTTTTTATGAAATGGGATTTGCACTGCTTCTCAGTTATGACAAACTTTAGGGAATAACATAAGTGAAAGGCAGACTTTATTACTGTGACTGACCATTATAGATATCAGGTGAATGTGACTCTGTGATGGTAAATACACTCAAGTGGTTGCTCAATATCTGGCAGAGTCGTCAGGCACCAAAGTACATGCTTCAGCAGTCCTGAGAAGTCTTAAAAGAAATTGTTTGATAGGGAGTGTTACTGTCATAAAAAAACAACATCTAGGATAGACTGCAGCATGTAAAACACCGAAAAGCAAGAAGTGACTATGGATGAAAGCCCTAGGGAGTAATAAGTCCAGAGTTGATGGTTGGTTCATAAAGTTGGTGAAAAGTACAGTAAAGATGTATCTGTCTTTAGCCTTCTGTAAAGGATGGTGGCTGCTCTGTTAGGGTCTAGAGGAGCATTTCAGACAATGGTCCAAACAAATGAAATGATGACTGTTGAGAAATACAGCATGATGAATCAAAATCAGTTTATCTTCGGGGAAACAACTTCTTGGCAGAAACGTCCATCTTTCAGCATTCAAACAACTTCAGACACACTACAAACACAGTTAAGACCTACTTGGAGTGAAAGTCTACAGATGGAATCCTTACAGTATCAGATAGGCCACCACAGAGACCCGACTTCAGCCTAATCAACGCTTTGCAAGATCACTAAATGTGAGGAAAAAAAACAAAAAAGAAAAAGTAGAAGCAAGAGACTTAGTAGAATTTACCACAATATTACTTGAAAGCAAAGCTTCAGTTTTTTTTCTTTTAAGGGAGGCTACACAAAATACTGACTAGTTCTAAAAATAGATTCTTGTTACTTTTTATTGTAGGAATGTTTATTTTTGTTTGTTCTAAAGTTATATTGTGTTTTCATGCATAAATAAATTATTACTGCCCTATTATCATTAATAAGTGGTTTTGTTGGGTGATCAAAGACTTGCTCAGTACTTTGTGTAGTAATATACATATATATATACAGTACAGGCCAAAAGTTTGGACACACCTCCTCATCTCCTCATTCAATGTGTTTTCTTTATTTTCATGACCATTTACAGCACTCCATCACTCTCCTTCTTGGTCAAATAGCCCTTACACAGCCTGGAGGTGTGTTTGGGGTCATTGTCCTGTTGAAAAGTAAATGATCGTCCAACTAACCTGACTTCTGCACAACACAACTGCTGGTCCCAACCCCATTGATAAAGCAAGAAATTCCACTAAATAACCCTGATAAGGCACACCTGTGAAGTGAAAACCATTTCAGGTGACTACCTGTTGAAGCTCATCGAGAGAATGCCAAGAGTGTGCAAAGCAGTAATCAGAGCAAAGGGTGGCTATTTTGAAGAAACTAGAATATAAAACATGTTTCCAGTTATTTCACCTTTTTTTGTTAAGTACATAACTCCACATGTGTTCTTTCATAGTTTTGATGCCTTCAGTCATGAAAATAAAGAAAACACATTGAATGAGGAGGTGTGTCCAAACTTTTGGCCTGTACTATATATATATATATATAATATATGTGTGTGTGTGTGTGTGGCCTAGAAGGTCAGTGAAAGAAAGAATTTCAGCCTCACCATAAAGTTAATCTAATTATGAAAAAAGCGGAGGAAACCACAATGTTTTGCATTTAATTGTTGGAGAGGATGATCTCAGTGCTGGTCTATAAAAGTTGCTGAAAAGCAAAGATGGTAGCATTTTTAAGTGTATACATAGTTTTTAGGTATAGATCAGTTCATGATGTTACTTATGTTATTTATACAGAAATTCATAATAATATTTATCAACACAATGTAAGTGGAAAAAAGTTTTATTACTATAGAGTTTTTTTTCTTACAATAGAAAAAGTATTATCTCACGTTCATGTTCAGACTTCGTTTTTCTTTTTTTTTTTAATCTCATCTTCAAGCAGCAGTTGATAACTTCAAAATCAGGGTCCTGAATCACAGCTAATGTTGTATATTTATTTGTGATATAAAACTATCCCTTATTCATATCTCTTTATGTTTGTTCACATATAATGTGGTTCTGCAAACTCTTGTCTTAAAACAAAGATTCATTCTGTGTTTCAGTTTTGCCTTGACAGTGGTTACACCGCTATTTTTTTTCTCTTTCACCTCTGATAGCCACTACTTATGGAAAACGCAGCTCCAATGCAAGTTAATGAAATACCAACTGACATCATTCATAGATGGAAACTTTTTGTCATGGGATACTTGCGTGCAGCCACGCAGCCTCCTATCTGCAAGTCCTGCTGTACATGTGCAGAAACCTCCACATTACCAGATGTTTTTGTTTTATGAAGCCTTCCGAGTGGCTTGAGCACAAGCAGAACAGAACCAGTGCATCAGCATCTTATGCTGTAAGTTGTAACAGATAAGTTAAATGATCTTCCTATCTGTAAAAGTATAAAATGCAATAAAAGGAAAACAAAAGGTTATCTAGAAATGAATTAAGTACAACATGGTATGTAATACACAGGAACATCTCTGTCTCTCCTACTTTGTTCTCTATTAGTTCATATTCTGACTTGATCCTGCACTGTTATTTAGCTGGGATTTTAAAATTATCACCTCAGTTCTAAACATGTCCTTAGCATTTTATGCATTTCCTTGTTCCAATATACAGTATACTGTCATTTTAACTGTGTTGCTGGTTCCACAGGAGAAACTAAATGGCTCGTAGAATGCCATGCTTAACCGTATCCTGAATGTGTTTTATGAACCCAAAAACCAGTTAATGAGTTATGACTAGAAATGCGGAATACTTAAAGTGCTTCTAGTTAGAGCCAATTAATTTTAAGATAGCTGGAGTTCCCCATATGCCATCAGCACAGAAGGTCCTGGTGTGCTATTAAACATTTGGACAAACGCTGTAGTGTGTCCTCATTGAAAATTTCACTCAGATATCACTGAGATATCTTTGGCAGTGAGGGTCAAACTCAGGATGGTGGAATTACAAGCAGCAAGTCTAGCCGGTGACTGATGTGGCAGCTAGCTATGATGGAGTTTATTACTAATGGTGAGCATCTCTTATATCTTCTCTGTATACACACCGGTGGCTGCACAATGTTTTAAAACCCAGCACCACTTGCAAATAGCTACATCAAATTCTCAGAAGCCTATGCACCATTTAAGCTGGGCTGTGTCTGTATCATCAATATGCAGAATTGATATGAGATATGCAACACAATGGATGAAAAGCCATTCATCGTGAGTTCTTTCAGTGCCACCGTGCTCTCATCTCACTGGTCACTCATGGAGTTATTTATTTTTATTCTTTTTTTTAGGGTGGGTTTGTTTCAAATATTAGAAGCAGGTTTTAGTGGAGTCATGCCACCTAGTAACCTGACTTTTTTATTAATAAAGACTATCGGAACTGCTTGATCACCCAGATCTTTTCTGGGAGACTGTTTTTTTCCCTAAAATATATTATGTTTTGAATCTCTGCCTTTATTTTGAACCATGAGGCTGTCAGCTCTTTACAAGAAAACAACTTACTTGTATTATAGTAATAATATCATTCCCCAAAAAGTGAGGGTGTTTGTCATTGCTGTGTCATAGTGCATTCATTCAATAACAAATCACCTAGAATTGTGTATTGTACATACAACATCTTTCTAGACTAAAGTTATCCAAATATATCAGGTTCTGGACCCTAATTTTGAATAATGTCATCTAGCACCATCCTCGCTAGCTCCTAGACATTAAGGAGATACTAATTTATATTTCATTTAAGAATCAACTTTGTCTCAGATGATTCCCCTACAATTCCTTAGGAACAATAGGTTTAGACAAAAATGAGACATGAGATACAAATGACGTAAAAGGAGTCAAAATTGAGAATGTGGTTTCTGGTCTTCTTTTGATCTCTTTCAAGATTTGATATTTTTAAATTCTTATTGGACTAATGCCTCTATCCATGGTGACTTACAACATCTGAGATACAATTGTTTATATTTCTTCTGGTTTCTCAGTTGGAGCACTGGCAAGTGAAGTGACTACATGGTGTCAGCAGTGAGATTTGAACACATAACCTCAGGGCCTGAAGTCCAATGTTATACTGCCTGCCTTATCTTCCAGAATGAATATGGTCTCATTATAGCGCAGTAATGTAAATTAGATCAACTAATGAGAGGTTATATTTATGATATTACTATATTTTTAGAAGTTGCTGTTTAATAGTTTGGAATTTTTTCACATATTTTGTTAATATGTGGGAACTAATGTTCCTGTTGCTATGACAACTTAAAGCATTCCTATTGCAATGATGATGTTCACCAGGCGCTCGAGTATCTCTGATAACTATTATTTAGGTTATCGCTTACGATGCTGTTTTATCCGAGAGCGAGTTCAAAGAGCTTCAGGTGCAGTTCATCTTGTTTGATGTTTTCTGGTTATTCAAACTCAGCTTTAATATTTGGAACTTTGATTTTTCAGGCAATGTTTAGGATCTGATGACAAATCAGTTTAGTGTTTCGGGTATTGACCTTTGCACATTATTTTGAATTTGTCTCTTTATTCTGGTCCTTCTCATAAAATTTTTTCTCTGTCTCATTTGAAATAGAATAATGACTTTCTATACTACATTGTTAGTATGTCAGCTGGCTTTGCTTAACTGGAAGAGTTCTGTTTACCTGCCAAGTTTTTCAGAATTTGATAAGACCGAATTAATGTTATTTTAAAATAAGTCTGCAAGGCTTCTGTCTTTGTTTCTTTTTTTATCTCCTGTTTGTTATTGTTTATGAGAAACTATTTTATCATAGGCACTTTTTTCTTTTTGTAAACAGCTTCTCAAATACAGGTGCTGGTGATAAAATTAGAATTTCATGACAAAGTTGATTTATTTCAGTAATTCCATTCAAAAAGTGAAACTTGTATATTAGATTCATTCATTACACACAGACAGATGTATTTCAAATGTTTATTTCTTTTAATTTTGATGATTATAACTGACAACTAATGAAAGTACCAAATTCAGTATCTCGGAAAATTAGAATATTGTGAAAAGGTTCAATATTGAAGACACCTGGTGCCACACTCTAATCAGCTAATTAACTCAAAACACCTGCAAAAGCCTTTAAATGGTCTCTCAGTCTAGTTCTGTAGGCTACACAATCATGGGGAAGACTGCTGACTTGACAGTTGTCCAAAAGACGACCACTGACACCTTGCACAAGGAGGGCAAGACACAAAAGGTCATTGCTAAAGAGGCTGGCTGTTCACAGAGCTCTGTCTCCAAGCACGTTAATAGAGAGGCGAAGGGAAGGACAAGATGTGGTAGAAAAAAGTGTACAAGCAATAGGGATAACCGTACCCTGGAGAAGATTATGAAACAAAACCCATTCAAAACTCTGGGGGAGATTCACTGGAAGACTGGAATGCAGCTGGAGTCAGTGCTTCAAGAACCACCACACACAGACGTATGCAAGACATGGGTTTCAGCTGTCGCATTCCTTGTGTCAAGCCAATCTTGAACAAGAGACAGCGTCAGAAACGTCTTGCCTGGGCTAAAGACAAAAAGGACTGGACTGCTGCTGAGTGGTCCAAAGTTATGTTCTCTGATGAAAGCAAATTTTGCATTTCCTTTGGAAATCAAGATCCCAGAGTCTGGAGGAAGAGAGGAGAGGCACAGAATCCACGTTGCTTGAGGTCCAGTGTAAAGTTTCCACAGTCAGTGATGGTTTGGGGTGCCATGTCATCTGCTGGTGTTGGTCTATTGTGTTTTCTGAGGTCCAAGGTCAACGCAGCCATCTACCAGGAAGTTTTAGAGCACTTAATGCTTCCTGCTGCTGACGAACTTTATGGAGATGCAGATTTCATTTTCCAACAGCACCTAGCACCTGCACACAGTGCCAAAGATACCAGTACCTGGTTTAAGGACCATGGTATTCCTGTTCTTGATTGGCCAGCAAACTTGCCTGACCTTTACCCCATAGAAAATCTATGGGGTATTGTGAAGCGGAAGATGCAATACGCCAGACCCAACAATTCAGAAGAGCTGAAGGCCACTATCAGAGCAACATGGGCTCTCATAACACCTGAGCAGTGCCACAGACTGATCGACTCCATGCCACACCGCATTGCTGCAGTAATCCAGGCCAAAGGAGCCCCAACTAAATATTGAGTGCTGTACATGCTCATACTTTTCATGTTCATACCTTTCAGTTGGCCAACATTTCTAAAAATCCTTTTTTTTGCATTGGTCTTAATTGATATTCTAATTTTCCGAGATACTGAATTTGGGACTTTCATTAGTTGTTCAGTTATAATCATCAAAATTAAAAGAAATAAACATTTGAAATACATCAGTCTGTGTGTAATGAATGAATCTAATATACAAGTTTCACTTTTTGAATGGAATTACTGAAATAAATCAACTTTGTCATGATATTCTAATTTTATGACCAGCACCTGTATATTGTATTTTACTGTGTTCGAAATGTTGATTTGATTATGTCTCTATTGGACTCTGTTTTATTTATTATAATGTGACTTTTATAACATTGTGAGGTCTGATGGCTTAGTCAAAACTCTTTTCTCACAATGCATATATGGCCTAGAAGTGAGCTTAAGTCAGGTTTAAATCTGTTATTTCATCAAACAAGATCATTCATTTGCACCTAATAGTTATAGTTAGCTCCCCACCTAGGATTGAGTCCTGCCTGGTCTCTCAGTTAGATTTAGTGGATTTGATACTGTATTTATGGATGGGTATGAGTTGGGGTTAACGTCACCATGATAGAGTTGGCAAATACCATTCAGATCAGTGATGTGATACAAAATAATGGTGATTATCACACATCCTCAATAATGACATTGACTTTTGGCCTGGGTAATCCGTACTCCCAATACAATTATCACTGGATGTGACAAGGTTTTCCTCTTATGTAAAATGTTGTATCCTACTCCACATTCTCCATGTTTGAAACTTTTCATGTTGATACTCAGCTGACATTGCCTGTGTTAGCTGCATGCCATTTCCAACTGTGTGGTACACACAGTTTTTTTTAATTTGGCAATTCTCTCCTTGTGTTTTTGTAAAACTGGACTTGTGTTCACATTGACATATCTTTCACTTGTTGTGACTGCTGCTGTTTGCCTCTGCTTTGAAGATAGAGCCCTTGTTATGTGCCTGTTTGACTTTATTCATTTTAAGGTTTAGGATCAAAAGAAACACAATCCCATGCCGATTACTTTGTGTCTGAAAAACCTCAAAGCAGGCAAGCCGACCTCCTGTTTAAATAAGAGTGCAGAAAGTGAAACTGTAGACTGGATTGTTAGTATGTGAAGTTTTTCTAGGCCTGCTGTGAAAGCAAGACTTCTTAATGGGTTAGCAAACCCTCATTTTGTTCCTGCTAGGAGTCACTTCAGAGAGCATAGCCAAAACCACAACCTGGGACTGTTTTTTTTTTTCTTTTTTTTTTTCTTTTTTGAGACTCAGTTCTCACATGTGGCTTGTATGTGACCAAAACACACTTCTTCAAAGGAGGTCGGTTTATTTTATTATTCATTTTGTAACAAAGCCTTTCTTGTTACAGATGGAGCTGTAAGGCGGCTTTGGAATTTAGTGAGAAAATAAATGATGCAGTCTGATTCTGGCACTGAAAAAAATATTTTAAAATATAACATAAGGGTGCTCAATTTAGATTTCAAAAACACACACATGGTCAGGAAGAGCTAGAGCAGAACCTGATGGTAACAGCCAAAAGACTAAGGCACCATGGCTGTGCGCCCAAAGTTAACAAGCGTTGTCATTGTGACAAAAATCATCCCCCAAAATGAGCTGCAAGGGTTGGATGACTTGGTGTTAACAAGAGAGACAAGAGGCAGGCTGTCTTAGCAGTTCTTTCATAATCTAATTCAACTAACATAGCATTCTCAAGGCTTATTGTGATATTATTGGGCATTTAACAGAGCAACTACAACACTTGCAAACTTAATTAAGTTAGTGACAGATATTCTTGAATGTTATTTATGTTTAATCAGTTTCTGCCTTGTTCTCTGTGTTTTAATAAGTCTGTATCTATATGTGAACCAGTGCTGTATTTACAACAACAACAACATTTATTTATATAGCACATTTTCATACAAAAAAGTAGCTCAAAGTGCTTTACATAATGAAGAAAAATAAAAGACAAAATAAGAAATTAAAATAAGACAACATTAGTTAACATAGAAAAAGAGTAAGGTCCGATGGCCAGGGAGGACAGAAAAAACAAAAAAAAACTCCAGACGGCTGGAGAAAAAAATAAAATCTGCAGGGGTTCCAGGCCACGAGACCGCCTAGTCCCCTGTGGGCATTCTACCTAACATAAATGAAATAGTCCTCTTTGTATTTAGGGTTCTCACGGTATAGTATAATCTATATTTGTATTTAACTGAGAATTGTTCACAGCACTCTGTACCTGCCCTCAGTAAAGAGCGCTATAAAGGAAATAAGTTGTGCTGTATTGTATTAATTAATGGCAGAGTTCACTCAGGCAAGGCCAATTTAGACTCACTGTTTAACCTAACTTGAACATCTCTTAGTATCGCAGAAAGAGACATGAGTACCACATAGACAATGGGAGCAATGGAGAATGGGATTTAAACCAAACACACTGGATCCTTGAGGTAGCAGCACTTATGACTGTGACTTGTTCTCAACCACCCACTGTTATTCAAATATATTTTATTAAATGATTAGGTTGCTCTCAAAGCACACTTTGTCTCTGCTTCTCTCTGTAACTAGAACATTCTGAAAGGTTTGTATAAAACAGTCTTGTGCCAGCAGGTCTCATTTAGTAGTTTATTTCTGTAGGTTTACATTTGAAAAGAACTTAGTGTTGTGAATTAAAATCGATTCCTCAATGGCATCTGCATTAGATAAAACACTTTTACTTGTATAAAATTCATTTGTGTTTGTGGGTGTGTAAACATAGCAAAAAAGGCATTTATTTGTACACAGGCACTAAAAACACAAATCACAGCAACTGACTGACTACATAAGACTTACTGTGCACTATGGTCAGTAATTATTCTACTGATCCAGCCTATCCCATTGATATTTAAGAAATGACCTGGAATGGGATGCCAGTTGATTGTAGGGCACACATTTGTACACTCACGTGCTTACTCACAAAATGCCAATGTAAAGTCAAATGTAAAAGCAAGACAAGCAGCAACCCATATAGTATCCAGCAGGGGGTGATATTGGACATGCTCGCGACTTTACAAGGCCCTGATACCACAGGGAGAGCACGTTACAGAAGTAGAAAAGTTATCCATTGTGCCAGGGATAAGAGTAACTGAAAGTCAGTGGGGTTCAGTTGACACCTATATAGAAGTTACCCTTTTTTACACTCCAGAATGAAGTGTTTTATTTATGGATTCCATTGGATATTGGGAAAGATGAGGAAATCGTATCTATTTAAATGCTAAATGGAACTCCTAAGTTCAGGTTCACAAATGGCTGCTAGATGCGGTGCTAGCTACAAGCTCCTGGGATTTTGCACAGCATTCAGAATTCCAGTGCTTGCCCTTTAAAATTATTCTGGATGAAGGTGCTTAGTTGAGCCTCCAATTAGTAGCAGCGACAGTGGCGAAGGTTCAATTAGTGGGAGTGAATAAAAATAGTGTATAGATACCGGTAGGAGTGTGATTAGTAAACAGGATGCAAGGAAGATGCAAGATGATTGATGTTTAGGGTAGTGGACCACCCATCTCACAAGGCAGATAGGTTCCACCTTGTGTACAGTCAAAGTCAAATGATCACTTAGGTTTGTTTGTACTGTGCCCTAATTGGTGCTTATTTGGGCTTAGAGATGTATGATGATAAGAGAAGAACTCTTGTAGAAAATCAGTGAACATATGGAAAGCACATGCAAGCTCCTGTAGGCATGGACAGGGCCAGTAGTGCTAGCTAATGTGCAATGGGGGCTTTCAAAACACCTTGAACTACTTTTTAATTCATTATCAAACCATTTTCTTCCCAGATTTCACTTCTAAGATTAGTTCATTAATCAGAGGAAAATGACCATATCATTTGCTGTTTCCGGGGCAGGTAGAAGGTACGCTTGTGATGCATCACTCAGAGCCTGATTAAATGGACGAGACAGATGCTCACTGGATAACTTTCATGTTTCTTTAAGGCAAAATGTTTCAGTTTTGCACAAACAAGGCAAAACCTTCTCTCAGTAAACTACATCCATTCATTTTGTAAGCATTGTACAATCAATGCTAACAAATAATATGCACATCGCTGCACTGTAGAGTGTGTACATATAGTGATCTGTGCTACTGCCTAATGGCTCCACGTCTTGAGTTCAATTCCTGGCACTATCACTGTGCGTGGAATATTCCCAGTGTCTGTATGAGAATCTCAGCTTTCCTAACACATCTTAAAAGTACCTCAGGACCTACTGTAGATGATGCGGTCCTGTTGGCTCCCTTAGGCTGTGACTTCAGAGACACACTGGGGCAGTTTGCAGCGGATTGTGAAGCGGCTAGGATGAGGATCAGTGCCTCTAAATCTGAGGTCATGGTTCTCAGCTGGAAAAGGGTAGCTTGCCCTCTCCAGGTTGGGGGTGAGTTGCTGCCTCAAATGGAGGAGTTTAAATATCTCAAGAGTTTTCTTCACGAGGTAGTGTAGAAGAGAGAAGGAGATCAACAACCAAGTTAAAGCAGCATCTGCAGCAATGCAGACATTGTGCTGGTTAGTCGTCGGGAAGAGAGAGTTGAAACAAAAGGCAGAGCTTTCAATTTACTAGTCATCTACGTTCCTGTCTGCACCTATGGCCACAAACAGATAGTGAACAGAAGATCCAGATCATGAAAACAAGTGGCAGAAATGAGCTTTCTTCACAGGATGTCTGGGCTCAACATTAGAGACATACCTTCGAGAGGAGTTCCAAGTAGTGCCACTGCACTTCCATTTCGAAATGAGATAATAGAGATGGTTTGGTCATGTGATTGGAATAATCCTGGACACCTACCTAGACAGGTGTTTCTGGCACATCCAGCTGGGAGGAGCCCTCAGTGGAGACCCAGAATGCACTGGAGGAATTGAATCAGTCAGCTGGCCTGGGAACTCCTCAGTATCCCCCTTGAGGAGTTGGAGGAGGTTGCAGAGAAAAGCGGCATCTTTGCTCAATCTGCTGCCCTACGACTTGGACCCAGGTAAGCAGCAGCTGATGGATGGATGGATGGTGTGAAAATTGCTATAAATATGCAAGCTCTGTACAGATGGCAAATCAGTCTGGTATAAGGTACTATAGTATGGCATTGAGAAATTAGCGTACTTTATACTTGCAATAGTGAATGCCATCCCTGGGTGCTTCACTGGTGTCATAGTTTGCCTATCCTCTTATAGCAGAGGCCATGGTAAAGATTTCCTTGTGGTTTATAGTTTGTTGGCCCAAACACAATGCCACACCATCTAGTATTGATGTCAAACTAATGGCAGGGTGAAAAGCTTTGTCCTATGAATGTTTTTTGGTTGTCATGTTGATTTTCTGATTTTACTCTCTACCCTTGAACATTTGTACATATAAATGCTGTTTTTTCATATCATATTATGGGAACGGATTTGAGATAATTATATTTTGAAAGGCAATATATTTAAAGTGTGTCATGAAATATCCTCTGTCTCTTGTTTTGTGTAGGTGATGCTCACCAATTGTCTTGGGAGTGTGGGCATCATAACACATGTAGAGGCTTTAGTATTCATCTTGCACAATATGGAGATTGTCCTGATTTGTGGCTTACTATGTAGTATAATACAGTGAAAACTGATGAATAAAAGCCTGGTCATGTGACCCTTTTTGCCTTCAAATTAGTGTTGTGACGTACCTGCTGCTTAAGTCTGATTTTTTTTTTTTTTCCTATTTTGATCCAGCATATCACTGCATGCCTAAAATAAAATGCAACCACATGTTAATGCAAAGTGTTTGTCTGAAAAGGATCTATTTATAGGACTCTTTGTAATTCAGATGTAAACTGATAAGGCGGGAAATATGTTTTGCTTTACTGTCACACAATACGGCTCATTCATGCCCATGTTGTTTTCAGCCTGGAGATAACTCAGTGACCCAGCCATCAAAACAACAAAGAAATAACTTCAGTGAGCCCGTGCTCGAGTGCAGGCGTGTTAACTTGTGAGGGGCTGCAAAGAGCCAGGTGGCAATTCTTTGTACACATACAATGGAGTCTGTAAGCCAGATTCCCTGGCGCAGAGAGAGCAGTGCAGCTAGGATTTTCATTCTTCTAAGGTTTCCTAATTAAAATGAATTATTTCCAAGGTCTTTTTTGTAATGCTTCCAGTTTTAGCAGATGAAGGTCAGAGCTCTTTACCTGAAAACTCCCAAATACATTTTCTTAACTAAAAAAGCAGTAAGAATAAGTCTCTGTGTGTGTATGTAACATGGGAATCTCAAAGAGCATAAATTTTGTGTTTTAGTTATTTATTTATTTATTTATTTATTTTTGGATAATCCCATGGCCTTGACTCTTCTAAATACTGTGGATCTGGCTATCTGTGTGGGAGCTTTAAAGTTTATTACTACAGCTGTTACAGTGTCTATCACATATCTTTTCTATTGAAAAGCAAACTGACTTTAACTCACTTAATCTCAAAAAGGCATTTATGAAGGTAACAAAGTATCCTAAGTATCCAGTAGTTATCTTTGTTTTTATTGTGTGTTTAATTTTAACACGTTTTGTAATTGTAGTTCTCTGGCTTACTAAAAAGGGTGTGACCTGCCATGCCCCCAACCTCTGGCAACCTGCTTTTGTGAACTTGACCTAAAAATAGTTTTGGTAGAACACAAAGGCCTCTCATTACCTGCAGATAGACCCACAATCCCCAAACCCTTCACATGCCCCGGGTTGTGGTCTTGTAGCAGCAAGCTGCCTGTGACGGGCTAGCCCTGTAATTATGTTACAGTGAGCCTTTGGCCCCCCGCCAGCTTGTGATTCCTGGCCTTTTCAGAAAGCTCTCCTCGGAGTTGTAATTAGCCTGTTTAGAACACACTCATCTTAAATTTAGCTGGCTGTGGATTTTTGCTGATTTATTCTGGCCTTGTAGGTTAGAAGTCAAATAAATGAGAAAAAGAGCCAAAAATGTACATCTAGAGGAATACCAAAAACAGCACGTAGGGATCCAAAAAAAAAGTGAAAACTTGAAAGAGAACCTTAAAAGACAAATTGCTGCGGAAGCTAAGACAAGCAGAAAATAGGTCTTTTTAATTTGTTTTTTTTCCAGTAACCACTCTGTTACAAAAACAAAAAGCATTTAAAAAATAATTTAAAATGCTTCACAGAAGTTCAAAGAAAAAGAATGGTAATGAACAGCAAACAGAAAGTAAATGTTGTGAATCCTATTATTTTTTTGTTATTATCTAATTTTCTCACATTATTTTTAAAATTTATTTTGTGATGTTTCCTTGTAAGGGCAGCACAGTGGCACAGACCACAGACCAGGATCTGCATCCCAGGTCCTCCCTGCATTGAAACAGTGTTTTTCCTGTGGGTGCTCCGGTTTCCTCCCACTGTCCAAAGACATGTAGGTTAGGTGAACTGGAGACACTAAATTGTCCCTAGTGTGTGTTTAGGATGTGTGTATTTGCCCTGTGATGGAATGACACCCTGTCCAGGGTTTGTTCCTATCTTACACCCTATGCTATCTGGGATAGGCTCCAACACCCCCCATATGACCATGGTCTGAAATAAGCAGGTTAGAAAATGACATGCCATGTTCCTTGTTGTTGCATCCATATTGTTTGCTGTTTTTTTGAGCTGGTTGCCACCATGTAACTTTTCCAGTGATTTTCAGTTCATTTATGTATAGTTTCAAGTTGGAAGCAGTTGACAGGCAAGTGACACACTTCCATGAAGGCCAGTCATGCCCAGCATCCATATTATCTCATGCCCTTCTATATCTCCATCTCAGAGTTGCAGAGTTGTACTTAAAATTTTCCTGATGTTTGAATCCCCTGTCTTGGCCATGGGCAAAAGTTCTTTGTACCTTCTATAAAATATAGCCAGTACCTGACTGTATATGTGTTTCAGATGCCAAAGTACTTTGCCATGCTTTTATCACCTCTCATTTGCACTACTGCTTCAGTTCTCTCTTTAGTGGTCTTCCTGCATGAATTTTTAACAAGTTGAAACAGGCTTAGGGTGTGCCTGCCAGAATCTTGACCTGAACCAAATACTGCAACCACATACGTCTTCTCCTCAACAGACTCATCAAAATTGACTTCCTGTATAATATTAATAATCTCCAGTACTCTGCTAATGGCTTAAAAATATGTTTCCTCTAGTGTTTTGCCTTCATTTCAATATTCATTAGTCACTTAATATTTTCATTAGTAACTTCTTAGGCATGGAGAATACAATGCCAAATTGGTTAGCACTATTGCCTCACTGCTCTGGAAACCTAGGTTTGAAATCTTGGGTCTGTCAGTGCCTGACTATTGTAAACCCTTCTTGTGTCTGCTTTTGGTTCAGCTAATTCTTGGTTCTAAGTTGACCCATGGAGGTGGAAAAGAAAGATTTCCTAGAAGCAATAGTCACTTACTCAGTTAATATCATTAACTTTTGTGCTTTCATATTGTATATTTTTTTATATAAATTTACTACACATAAAATGTAATTATTGTAATTTATACTGTGTGTATGTATATATATATATACGCGCTTGGCAGTGGAGAAGTAAAAAGAAAAGGAAACATTTTAAAAATAACATAATATGATTGACAATGTAATTGTTTTGTCATTGTCGTGAGTGTTGCTGGCATACATATATATATA
>JANRMT010062848.1:12572589-12597445 GCA_026402145.1 Polypterus bichir lapradei
CCCGGGCCATTAATAACAATAATACAGTATATAAAATGATCTCGCGGGCCGGATATAATTACACGCCGGGCCGGATGTGGCCCGCGGCCCTTGAGTTTGACACATATGGACTAAATAGAACTTGAAAAGATATATTTTTTCATACATCGAGCCCGCGTGCTATTGTGGTTTTGCCTGCATGCCTTTATAAGTCACCCTCCCCTCGCTCTTACTTTTTTACCGTTCATCTAATGAATACACTGAGTATGGCTTTACCAAAACAACCATTGATGGCGAGTAAAGTATCCATTATTCGAGTATGTAGATCGGGGTATATATACATATATATATATATACACCCGCGTATCGCAGCGGAGAAGTAGTGTGTTAAAGAAGCTATGAAAAAGAAAAGGGAACATTTTAAAAATAGCGTAACATGACTGTCAATATACAGTAATTGTTTTGTGAGTGTTATTGAGTGTTGCTGACATCAAGGACTTGATTAACATTATTTCTTTCAATCAGGTTCGTATTTGTAGGATGTGTTGTGTTCAAGTTACATTCCGTGTTTGTCAATCGTTGTAAAGATAACAGGTTTCATTCATCGATTCGTTTCTTACTGCATCAATAAACAGCTCGTCTTCTTCTTTATCTGAGATCTGACACACTGCATGCACGGGTTTTTTTTTTTTACACTGTCTTCCTTTAGCGGGACATTGACTTTTTCCACCGTGTGCTTTGTTTCCGCAGTAGCTGCACTTATGAATATGCTTGTATGTATCAGACGCTTCATATTTTTTTGCTTCCTTTTCAATTGTGTAATTCGGTTTTTGTTCAGCGCTCTTTGGAACTGTTGCTTTTTGTCTGTGCACTGCGTCAGTTCACGTGAGCCACTCGGTGTACATGCATCGAAGTTTCCCAGCTGTGCTGGTGCCATGTCGTGCTATGTCCATGGCAGTATTTAATGTTACCAAAGTCCCGGCACTTAAAACTTTCTCTCGCAGTTTCGCTGAGTTTGTGCCAAACACCACCCTGACCATCTCATCTTCCTCTGCTTAAGTACAGTCCTTCACCCGTGAATATTTAGTGGCAGTGTTTCTATTGGATTGCCGCTGACGGACGGCCTTATATGGGCATGCACTAAATTACAAACGCCAGCGGCAGCCTGTCTATGAACTTAATTTAAAGTTTAGGTTTACACCGTGCTTTGTTTCCGTAGTAGCATCACTCATGAATATGGTTGTATGTTATTCGCTCGCTTCTTATTGTTTCGCTGCCTTCTCAATTATATAATGCATATTTTCTTCAGCGCTTTTTGGAGGTCTTCCTGGTTTTCTACGTACTGCGTGATTACGTGGGAGGCGTGATGATGTCACACGAAACTCCGCCCCCACGGCTTTCGCGCTCATCTCCATTACAGTAAATGGAGAAAAACAGCTTCCAGTTATGACCATTACGCGTAGAATTTCGAAATGAAATCTGCTTAACTTTTGTAAGTGAGCTGTAAGGAATAAGCCTGCCAAATTTCAGCCTTCTACCTACACGGGAAGTTGGAGAATTAATGATGAGTGAGTGAGTGAGTCAGTGAGTCAGTGAGTGAGTCAGTCAGTCAGTGAGGGCTTTGCCTTTTATTAGTATAGATACACACACACACACACACACACACTAGGGGGCTTTGCCCTTGCTTGCACCAACCCCTGTGGTATAGCGGGGCCACAGTTTTGCTTAGTAAAGGCCATTTTAAATAAATAATCACCGCTCTCGCGGCGGCTTAGCGAGGGAGCGTTGGGCCATAGCAAGCTGCGGGACGATCTGCGGTGTGGGCGTTTCTCACCGAGTGCATAGATGAGGAACTGCCCACATCCGTGATTGCTCCCATGGCTAATTTGCTGCGGCTGCTATGGTCCCCTCACATTATAAGAAGCGCGAGTCGGTTAGGAGGAAGGAAAGAGAGAACGAGAAGAAAAAGAGAGAACAGAAGTAAACGGAGGTTGGAAGCAGTGAGGAGAAAGAGAGAGAGCGCGAGCAAATCGGTGCAGCAGGAAGTGGGCGAGTGCTTGCAGGCAGCTGAAGGCAGCCTGGGTGTTTGGCCAACACCTGGGAGAAGTGGTTGTGGTCGCCCCGCAGAAGTTTGTTTTGTAGGGCGGGAGTGACCGTGAAGGCGCAGGACTCTCCGCAAAAGGTAGCGGGAGTCGGGACTTGGGACGTGGTGTTCCCTGCGTGAGAGCCTTGGTCGCAGGGAATTCCCAAGTCGCTGTCTGGAGGAGCCGACCGGAGCCAAGGATCGGTAAGGTAACTGACAGCAGAGGCAGGCACAAAGGTCAGCTGCAGAGAGAGAGCGTCTCCCTTGTTGCGGGACCCTGATGGGTGAAGCAGGAGAGACGCTAGTTTTAAAAGAAGGCATCGGGTTTGTCATTTGTTTTTAAAGACTGCTTCCTGATCGTTTTAACCTCGTCGGTTTTAAAGGATTGTTTTTTCTATTTATTGTTTTTACCACAACGTTTTTCTTTTACGGATTATTTATTTATTGAAGAACTTTGAAGCACTGCACTTTATTTATTTGAACACTGTTTTTGCTGACTGTTGTAATAAAAGCACTTTTCACTTTTTACCATCCCCTTGCTCAATTGTTAATTGCCTTCACTGACTAGCTCATCGGTAACATTACCGATGGTGTTGGGTTGAAGGGCTCCCAAAAAGCAATGGGAGTGTGGAGCCAGAACCCGCATCGTCACAACCCCCTTCCCGTATCTACCGCTTGTGTTGTAAAGAGAGGGGGTGTACGTACCCCAAGGAGACACGGTCGCTCCTCTAAAACCTCCTCTTAAACGGTGATACAATGGGAAACAAATATAGTTTGTTTTTTTTTACCTCTTCTTTGCTCGATCAGCAGCTGGTTCGCTGCTGCTGCTGCTGTGACACGTAATCTGCATCTCGCACTGCGCACTTTTGTCATATCATCTATGTCCATATTTCTCTTTTTGCTTTTACCTTTTCATCAGTATCGTATTGAATTTGGAATTACATTGTGCCAACGCAACGTATAACTGCCTGTGAGTGAATATCGTTTCTTTCTCACTACAAGAAATGTGTCTGACAATAGCATTCACACAAATGGGAAATGATTTCTCTCGCGGGATTTCTCGTTCAACTAACAACAAATCTTTTCATTCTCATGGATACGCCTCTTCATTGGGAAGAAACACTACTTTTTTTTTCCCCTGATGGCAACATGAATTAGACGATCTACAAGTCTTCGACTTAAAGTTTAAATCTAAACAATATGTTCAATCTTTTTTCGCTGTTTCGTTATTTCACCAAGTAATAATTTCCGTTTGTTTCCACTATTGTGATCTTTACTATCTTTTTTTTCAGACTTTCCAATTTTCGTACTTATATTATCTCTAACCTACTCTGCATGTGTACCGCAGCAACGTTTTTGAATTCTTTATGATATTCTACTTTGTCATCCACTCTTTGTTTTATTTCTGGCCCCGGGTGTGGTTAAAACTCTTGACACAAAGTCTCGTCTTGCGGGACGTGAAAATGTCTCTTTGAGAAAAATCACATCTCATCTCCTTCCAACCTTCCAAGATTTTTTTTAATAGAGAGATGTATCTGTGTCATTGTGCATCTGTTCATTTATTTAAAGAAATTTTATAAAGAGCCAAAATTCCTTATGAGGACAAATAAAGTTCTGTCTATAAAGTTCTATCTACTTTCTGTATCTATTGGTGGCCAAAGCCTAATGTGAAGGGGAAAAATTAAAAGCTACTTACAAAGGGGCAAAACAGACAGAAAAAAAATTTCTTTACTTTAAAATGTACTTCTTGTGTTTTCATTGACGACTATGAAGTAATTCCTTTTTCTTAGCCCCCTTTACACAAAGGTGTGTGTGTATACAAATCTAGGTTGCTGGCTCTCGTTTGACATTTTTCTCATCATTCCCTTGCTTTTTATTTTATATCCTCTTAAATATTTTACAAAATATTTATTAACCAACCATCCATCAATCATCCAACCTACTCTGTCCAATTTCTGTTTGCAGTATCTAAATAAGAGGTTTAAATTTTGTAATTATTGCTACTATAAAAATTATGCCAAAACACTGACTTTATAAAGAAAATGAATTATTTCATTCATTCTGCTTTTTTTGCCTACTGAGGAAACCTGGGGCCAGAGCATATCATTGGGTACAACGTTGTGATGCCAGTCCATCACAGGGTCTACTTACTCATGCACCCAAAAACATTCACACCTGGCCATCTTACAATGTTTAGTCAATCCAGCTTGCAAGTCTTTGGGGTGTGGAGCGACAAATTACAGTTGTTATCATTTTATTGGGGTCTTGGAAAAGGGAAAACTGTGATAATGTTCCAGAAAAGTGGGATTAAATACATTTAAACATATTTAATTAAGCACATAAGAATAATTAGAAAAATCAAACAATAGGGTAAACTACAGTAAAACAAATAAACTGAATACCAAAAGGACAGACCTTATCAAATAAACCTTTAAAATGGGTAAACACCACAGCAAAACACAATCAAGAATAAACTTGATTTCAAACTGTTAAACATGCTACTCTAAATACTCAAAGGGAGCACCCCCAAAAAGAGGGAAAATCCTCACCCTTTCTTTAATATGGGAGTGAATAACTTAGAACTTACTTCTAAAGAAGACAAACCAAGTTAGTTCAGGAGAGCCTAGACAAAGAGAAAGGAACTCAATGCCCCGGTAATTAAAGTGGAGCTTAAAGAGGCTTTAAAGGGGGGTTTCAGGTGGCTGCCTTAATGGCAGCACACCTGCAGAATTATCAGCCCCCTCCTCCCAGCCAATTTCCAAAAGATAAAGCAATTAAACAATAATAAATCAATACAAGACAAGGGAAAAAACTATTAGAAGATAATTAAGAAAGAAAAGAATGATTAAAAATAAGTGGTCAAATTCCAAAAAGGTAATAAACTCAAATTCAGACATGTTTAAACACCTAACATAACTGAACACAAACACTAAAAATGAAACAAAATACAAGTCTGGAATGGAGCCACAGTGAAGTGTTTGCAACATAAACCACAGGAAAATTGAATACATGCATGGGGAGAACGTGCAGAATCCCCAGTGCAGTGAGTGGGACTGGGATTTGAAGAAGTAATAACTAGAAAAAATTTTATTCAGTGATTAAACTGCAATTTAATGAGAAAGGTTATTAAGCAAGGCAAGTTAAACAAGGCATGCTGCAAAGCAAAGATGGCCACATCAGACCGTATTTACCAATTGGCCGCTAGTGCATGTGTCAGGAGGTTGAGCCATAGTACCATTGAGAGGCTTTCCATCAGTGACTGTAATCAGATCATCAGTGTTTTGCATTGCAAGTACACCAACAAACATGCATAGATAACCGATATAATGCCACCACGCATTAGTCAATTCTTATCTTGATCATGCAGATCTCATAAAGCAGGAATGACTGATTACTCATCTGTTTGTTTGTTTTTTTTAAACATTTTATTGAATTTATTAAAATCAAATAACATCTTCACATTAACATTCATCTACTTGTTTTCTTCAAGAATTTAATGATTTTGTGACTTCATTTTGATCCTGACTTGGCTAATTAGGGTTCTTTTTTATTTCTGGAATATCATTGTGATACAATACATGGTATGTTTGCACTGTGACAAAATATATTGTATTATAGATTATATACATAGTATATGATCCTAGGGTGTCAAATATATTAAAGATGAGACTGTGCTGACTGCATTGGACCTCAGCTGCCTTGATCTTACACTCACTGGGCACCCAAATCAACTACCTGAGCTGAAGAAAACAATTACATTGGCATTGTCTGTTGAAAAAAAAATATAATTCCTAATAACTATTAATATATGAAGTTAATATGGGCAGTGGCACCTTTAATGATCATCATGGGATGCCACCATCACAGCAGGATGTAACTCAAGACCATGTAGGTAATAGCATGCACCATGTTGCCGGATATGAGGGTACTGGGGTGGACAATCAACCTGTTCCTCTCCAGTACCCATCTACAGCAAGATTGACATACAGGAGCACCTGGTGCTGCCAGGTGGAGTTTTAGCCATACAACAACAAGAGATTTTTGAGGTCAGTCAAGACCCTGGAAATACCTGTAAGGAGTTTGGGGCACAATATAAAAAAGCTTTGCTTCTTTTGGTGCAGAGAGCTTAAAGTTGGGAGGCAGTTGAAGACAAGGGCTTAGCTGGCCAGAGCAAGGAAAAAAAATTGAAAGATGAGAAGGTGGAGCAAGTGACAGAGTAGTCAAAGGCAGTTAATGTTTAGCCAAACCTAGAGGACAGAGGCATTTGTTATTTTCTGATTTCTGTTTTTTTGTACTTTACTGCTCCCCTGTATTTTTTATTCAGTCATTTGTTAATGAATCCTTTTTTATCTTATGATATTGGACTCACGCATTAGTGGGTGGGGTTTGGGAATAATTTAAATGTGCCCCTACAGTCCACACTATCTAGAATGGATGCATGTCACATGCATTAACCTCTGAATACAAATACTGTATTAGTCTTAAAGACTATAACTATACACATCACTCTGAGCCACAGACATCAGAAATAGAGCACAGCAAGTGGGTAAAAAAATATATTTGACATTTTGCCTTGAAGTATCATATCTGAAATTTAACTGTGATACAAATATATGTAACAGGAATGTTAAAAGTTTGGGGTGCAGTTGTCTTAGGAGTTGCCCGAGTTGGGTGACGTTTTATAAGTTGTAGAGTTTATAGATCAGCTGTTTTCATCCATTTTGACTGGCAGAAGACTGAGAAAATCTTAGAGGGGTGGGAAGTGGAAATTATAATACATGTATTTATTCAGTATCATAATTGGTCCTGCCAGTACCTGAAGTGGAGACACATAAGTGCCAATACTGTCTTTTAAGTTTGATTTCTCATAAGAGCAGGGAATCGAGCATCCAGATACACTGACGTTTGATTGGAGAGAGGAGTAGGATTTCTGCTTGGAGCAGCATGCTTTCAGATTTACTCATTTTAGACCAGATAGCAGGTCTAACTCCCTTGGTATTTTGAGCATCCAGATTTACTAACATTAGAACAGAGAGTGAGCAGATTAATTTTTTTACTCAAAGTATTATCTAAAAAGAGCCTGGCCTTAGGATTCATTGATATTCGCAGGCCATCAAAAAATATTCCACAGAATGTGGTTGGGAAACAAATTCTAGACCATCTGTAATCCTGAAAATAATTTTGGGCTTACTAAAGGTGACATTGGGAACAAAGTTACCTCAGATTAATGGTGTTTTAAGTCTAGCATTGGGGTTTGAGAAAGAAAGGCCATGGTAGAGATAGATGTAAAGAGAAGGCAAAGAAGGAAGTGATTGTGTTGGCACTGTAGAGATGTTAGGTAAGTGGGTAAATCACACCACCTAGTAGATAAGGTTATTGCATTTTTATATTATGTTGTGCTTTGCCTTTCCCCCTGTGTTGATTCCTCCTTGCATTCTTTCTATGTACTGTATAATAAAAAGCTACGGTCTGTGTGTCCAATCCTCGGAACAATCTGATTGGTCAGTTTGGTTTTGGTGATGGGACAAAAGTTTGAGTTTGAGACTCACATGGAGGAGTAAAAGAATATGAGCCACGCTGAGAGAGTCACTTTCAAGGATGGGAAGTGCAAAACCAGACAGTAGGCAATAAAGGTGCCTCAGACTTTACAGGAACACGATCGAGAGCCTGAGCACCAGTGAAAGCCCCTGAAGGTACTTGTGTAGGGCAAGAGTTAGCAAATATGTTTTAGCAATTCTATTACTTGCCTGCGACAGGTACCATGGCTAGTTGTTAATAAAGTTTCCATTTCTGTTCCACCTCCTACCACAGCTTAAAAATCTTAATTCACCTCAGCAAACAGTCACTGTGAGCCCAGTAATAGTTTGTACTGTTTTGATTTGTTTAATTTTTAACTGTATTTCTTGTAATTTGTGTTGCTTATGATTTTACTGCAACATTTGTGTTGTTATCCAGTCAACATTATGTTTGATTTTTTCAGTGAACAATAACATTTTGTTCTTTGTATTTCTTGGGTGCCATCATCTTGCATATAGCAGCTACACCTGCTGCTACATTTGCTGATGGCAGCATGCTTGGGAAAGTGTCCAAATTTTGGGTCAAATCAAAACAGAGACCTCACGAAATGTTAGTGGTGTAGCATCTGTTAAAACAAAGAATTATTACGTTTTTGTTAGGCAATTGCTTCCTTTTATGTCTTCAGGTATGAGTACTGGTTAATGTCTTTATTTTGCTGTTTAGTTAGTATAGATTGCATTTAGACAGGTGTAAGTCAAACACACTGTTAACAGTCACTAGGAGAAGTGATCTAGGAAATCAATGGCTGAATAACATCCCACATATTTTTTTTTTTATTTTATTAAATTTATTGTAATCATTCCATACAAATAGATCAATTTTTACAAAAAAAAAAAATAGGATGAAAACAACTTAACCCCCACCCCTAAGAAAGAGAGCATGGCTAACGGAGTAAAACTTAAAGCTTGCAAACATACCTAAACTGATTAATTTAAAAGGGCAATAGAGATGAATGGAGAAGAAAAAGAAATGCGTAAAAAATTGCTTCCTCGGTGCTTTAAGAGCTTATTCTAAAATATTATTGATTAGATCCTGCCAGGTTTTGAAAAAATTCTATACCGATCCTCTTACTGAGAATTAGATGTTTTCCAATTTCAAATAGTATAAAACATCGGTTTCCCACTGACTTAAAAGAGGAGAGTTAGGATTCTTCCAGTTTAGCAAAATAAGTCTGTGTGCCAATAGTGTAGTGAATGCAATTACAGTTTGTTTGTCCTTCTCCACTTTAAGCCCATTTGGAAGAACACCAAATACAGCTGTTAGTGAATTAGGAGGGATTGTGACACCAAGGCTGTCTGAAAGGCTCTTAAAAATTGTGGTCCAAAATGATGTTAATTTGGTGCAGGCCCAAAACATGTGACCCAGTGCAGCTGGGAGTTGATTGCAGCGTTTGCAGGTTGGATCTTGACCTGGGAACATTTTGGACAGTTTTAAGCGAGACAAATGTGCTCGATATATAATTTTGAGTTGAATAATTATATGCTTTGCGCATATGGAGCTTGAGTGAATTCTCTGCATTGCTCCCTTCCACTCCTTTTCTGATATATTGATTAAGATATCTTTTCCCCATTGTCCTTTTGGATCTTTGAAAGGGAGGGGCTGTAAAATAATTTTATATATTGCAAAGATGGTGTCTAAGTCCTCGAAATTGAGCAATATTTTTTCCAGCATGGAGGAGGGTGCAAGATGAGGAAAATCGGGCATGTTCTGTTTAACAAAGTTCCTAATTTGCAGATAGTGAAAGAAATGTGTAGTTGGAAAGTTAAATTTGGATTGTAACTGTTCATAGGATGCAAAGATTTTGTCTATATAAAGATCTCCAAGCAATTTAATCCCAGATCTTTTCCAAATATTAAAAACTGCATATGTTTGCGAGGGTTGAAAGAGGTGGTTCTCTGGCAGAGGTGCCACAGATAAAAGCTTCTCCATCTTAAAATGCTTTCTACATTGGTTCCATATTTTGAGTGAGTGAAGCCCAATTGGATTATTAGTATTTTGGCGATAACTTACATTTGTTGGGGCACAATATAAAGAACTACTGCAGGATTTTAGTTCTATTGCGGACCAGGCCTGTGTATGTTCATCTATTTGTGTCCAGGTTTTTATAGCTTGAATGTTTGCTGCCCAGTAATAAAACTGAAAGTTAGGTAGAGCCATGCCACCTTCTGTCTTTGTAGGGTCGCTCTTTGGATACGTGGATTTTTTGAGTTCCGAGTAAATGAGGTTATTGTTAAATCTAAATGCTTAAAAAATGATTTATTAATGTATACTGGAATGTTTTGAAATAAAAAAGAAGCTTAGGAAGAATATTCATCTTAACAACGTTAATTCTTCTAGCTAGCGTGAGATAAAGGGTTGACCATCTATGTAAGTCTTGCTTAATTTTTTGCATACAGACAGCAAAATTTTGTTGATAAAGAGCTTTGTGTTTACTTGTAATGTTAACCCCTAGGTATTTAAACTGATCTGCAATGATAAAAGGTAGGGTGTTCAATCTGATATTATATGCTTGAAAATTCACTGGAAAGAGTACATTTTTATTCAAATTAATTCTGAGACCAGAGAACTTTTGAAATTCAGAATCTTGTGGGTCTGATATGTACAGTACCATATCATCTGCATATAGAGAAATTTTCTGTTCCAGTCCTTCTCTGATAATCCCCTTTATCTGATAAGCATTTCGACAGTGAGCTGCCAGTGGTTCAATGGCGATTGCAAATAGCAGTGGTGACAAGGGGCATCCTTGTCTGGTACCACGTTCTAGTTTAAAGTAGTTTGAACAAATGTTGTTAATAGACTGAAGCTTCTGGATTGGTATGCAGTAGTTTGATCCATGCACAAATGTTCGGGCCAAACCCAAATTTCTCTAATGTACTGAAAGGGTATTTCCATTCAATTGTGTCAAATGCTTTTTCTTCATCCAATGATAATAATATTTCTGGGGTGTTTGACTTTACTGGTGAGTATATTACATTAAACAGGCATCGAAGATTGGAAGATAAGTGTCGACCCTTGGTAAATCCAGTTTGATCTTGTGATATTATCGAAGGCAGCACTTTCTCCAGCTATGATTTTTGAGAGTATTTTAATATCATTATTCAAAAGTGAAATTGGTGTGTATGATGCACATTGTAATAAGTCCTTATTTTGTTTAGGAAAGACGGTGATTAATGCTTGGCGAAATGTTTGAGGTAGAATTTGATTGTCTCTAGCTTCTGTAAATGTTGCTAATAAGAGGGGAGCTAGCTAAGTGTAGAATTTCTTATAATCGAGTTTATCGAGTTCCTCTGCACTAAAAGTATCCATTTGTGGTATCTGTAATGTATCCAGAAATGCATTAGATTATGTGTTGTCTCAGTAGAATATAAGGATTTCTAGCAGTCTCTAAATGTGTACATTATATTTTTATGGTCAATGATTTCATCTCCGTTCGTGTTGATGATTACTGGGATTGCATTGCGAACTTCTTGCTTATGGATTTGCTGAGCTAGAAGCTTATTAGCTTTCTCTCCATGTTCATAGTAATGATATCTTGATTTATAAATTAGTTGTTCAGTTTCTTTAGTTGTCAAGAGGTTGAGTTCTGAATGCAGAGCCTGCCTTTTCCTATGTAGAGCCTCGCTTGGACGCCTGGCATATTCTTCATCTATTTTAGTAATTTCGCCTCTTAGCTCTGATACTTTCATGGTTTCTAATTTACTCCTGTGGGAAAGATATGAAATAATCTGTCCTCTTAAGAAGGCCTTAAGAGTTTCCCAGACTATTCCTGCAGACACCTCTGAGGATCTATTTGTCTCTAGGAAGAAGCTGATTTGTTTGGATATAAATTCTGTACAGTTCTCGTCTGCTAATAGAAGCGGGTTAAGACACCATCTGTGAGGTGAGTGTGTGGGGCATAATTACTTTAGCTCCAAGATCAGAGGTGCATGGTCAGAAATAACAATAGCATCGTACTTGCAAGATTTAATCGTAGTGTGGTCCCCGGCCGGGGCTGGAGCCCGGCCGGGACGCCCAGGAGGACGTGAGGAGGGCTTGTGCCTCCTCCAGACCGTGAGGGGGCGTCCGCCCTGGTTCTGTTGGGGACCACGGGTCGAGGGCATGGAAGCCCTACCCGGTAGGGGCCCGTGGTCACCGCCAGGCGGCGCCCCGATGCCGGTTTGTCCCGTGGGGTCCTCGGCCGGGGCTGGAGCCCGGCCGGGACGCCTAGGAGGACCAGAGGAGGGCGTGTGCCTCCTCCAGACCGAGCGGGGGCGTCCGTCCTGGCTATGCAGGAGGCCTCGGGTAGGGGGCTTAGAAGCCCAGCCCTGTAGGGACCCGTGGCCACCGCCAGGCGGCGCCCCAGTGCCCATTTATCCCGGGAGCCCGGCACTTCCGCCACACCAGGAAGTGCCGGGGGGAAGACGACAGGGGCTACACGGACGGCTTCCGGGTGCGCAGCCAGCACTTCTGCCACACAGGGGTGTGGCTAGCCTTAATTGCCGGGGAGCAGCTGGAGCCCATCCGGGTTCCCATAAAAGTGGCCGCCTCCCTCCAGTCAGGAGTGGAAGTCGGGTGGAAGTGGACGGAGCTGGAGTGAGGACGGGAGGCGGCCAGGAGAAAGGCATTGGACTTGTGAGGCCTGGACATTGGGGGAATCGGTGCAAGAGGCACTGTGGTTCGTGCGCTGTACAAAAAGTATAAATAAACGTGTGTTGGGTGAAACTATGTTGTCCGTCTGCCTGTGTCCGGGTTCAAGTTCACAGTAGGCAAGAAATTATTATCTATAAACAAATAATCAGTTCTTGAGTAGCAATGATGTACTGGTGAGTAGAACGAATATGTTCTTGAGTTTGGGTTTAGAAACCTCCAGGGGTCTGATAAGTTGTGGTCAGTTACAAACTGTGTAATTGTCTTAGCTGTGTTAGATGTCATCCTCCCTGTGACAGGAGTCCTATCTAAGAGTGGGTTTAAAACACAATTAAAATCCCTAGCCATTATAATTTTATGAGTGTTCACATTAGGAATGGATGCAAATACATTTTGCATGAATTCCCTATCATAACATTGGGTGCATAAACATTTATCAAAATCACTTTACAATTAAATAAGTTGCCCATGACAATCACATATCTCCCTTCAGGATCAGATATTACATCTGATGCTACAAATGAATCTGTTCTATGTATGAGAATTCCCACTCCTCTAGTTTTCTTTGTAAAGCTAGAATGGAACATTTGGCCAATCCAGTCTTTTTGCAGCCGGAACTGATCCTTGCTTAGTAAGTGGGTCTCCTGTAAAAAATACTATTTTAGCGTTTAAACCTGTTAGGTGACAGAATACTTTCTTTCTCTTTAATTCGTGATTCAGGCCTTTAACATTCCAGCTCACAAAGTTAACTGTCCCATCATTAAAACATTGATTTTGAATTTTTTATGCCATTTTATACTCTTAACTGGAAGTGAGAGAGCTTTAACCTTAATTTCCCCACAAGCTATTGTCGTGCAGCCTATTGTTACATTGATAGTTGTAATTATAAGAGTTAAAAGGATAGATTAGATATAGCCTGCTCTCTTTCTCTCCCTGCCTTATCCCCCCACCCCCCATTTTTCCTCCTGAGGCTGGACCCCACTTCACAGAATCCCGGTCCTCTGACATACCTAGAGACAGAGCACGTCCAAAGCAAAACAATCCCCCCAGCAGCGGTGTTTGAGGATTAAAAGTAGAGATATCTATTGCCAATAAAGTCTAAATACTATATGCCTAAAATATAATCATTAACAAACTATAAGCTTAAAATATAATCTTCAGTAATCTTAAAGTATTAAGTTAATAAAACCCAGGGAATGGTGTTAAAAAGTGGTCCAGGATAAGCATAGTAAATCCAAATGCAATAATAACAGTAACAATAAACCAAGGGTATGATGTTAAACTGTCTCCTTTAGGGCAGTAAAAAAAATTATTAATTTCTGCCACACACACGTCTATAACTGTAAGTAAAACATAAACAGAAAGCATCCGAGTAATGAAAAGGATGTATAATTATAATACCCTTATCATTACTAGTGGATCAAACAGCAGGTGATACCTACAGTACTTGCCATGCCATGACAGGATGCGACTCACTATTGTGTTTCAGAAAAGTGTCGGGATCAGCTTGCTTAATTCTTTTTCTGCTTCCTCCTTGCTGGAGAAAACGTTGTATTTGGCCTTGAAAATCCACTTTCAGTTTTGCAGGATACAAGAGGCTGTATTTGATATGGGCTTGCCGTAACTGTTGTTTAATGTTGTAGAAGGCTGCACGTTTAGCAGCTGTTGCGGGAGAGAAATCCGGGAAAATATGAATGTGGTTATTTTCAAATATAATCTCTTGCTTGTGTCTGAGAAGTGCCATCACATCTAGTTTTCATAGTAATCTTTCAAAGCGGACAATAAAAGACCTAGGTCTAAAGGTATTTGATCCGCATATGCGATAAGCTGCTGCTATCTCGGCATCTGATTTAAATTCTTCTCCAATTATTTTAGAGAATAGTTCAACTACAAATTTCACTGGGTTTGGACTTTAACGATTCTCAGGTAGACTTTCAATTCTAATATTATTCCTTCTGCATCCATCTTCCAGAGCAGCAAGTCTGTCTCCGAGTTTCTTGCATTCAGAATTCGCAGCTGTAGCTTTTCCATTGGCGTTAGATGCCAATTGTTCCGCTGTTTCAATTCAGGCTGTGAATGTCTGGTTAACGCCATCCAACCGATCAGCAAGTTTCTTCAGTTTAGATGTATTTTCTTGGATGTGTTCCTCAATTTTCCCCAGCATACCTTTAAAGGTCGCGTCAAAATAATTGAATAGACGCATTTCCAGGTCTTTATTATCTTTCTTCATATTTTTCTGAATGTCTTTCTTAAGCTCACTTATTTCCTTCAGTTCGGAGAAATCGTTTCGGCTTTCGTGCTCCGCAGGTGGAGTGGCAACCCCGGTTACAGCCGATGTTTCAGGCTCGCGAGGATTGAATGAAAGCACGGACAACAAGGCCATTTCTGGCTTCAAGTGATCTACTGGAATTGGCGAGCTCTTGTGACCTGCATCACTTGTAACTTCGCTCCCATTTTCGCTCCCATTTTCACTCTCAACTGGAGAATTTGCAGTGGAGCGGGGTCCTGGGAAGTCTGTGCGTTCACCTGCCTGTTCTAGGTCAGTCTCTGATAGGCCGTATCCCGCACTTGGGCTTGATGTTTGTCTAGTCTTGGATGTAGCTTTAAGTTTTCTTTCCAGTTCTTTCTGACTCCCTTTCTTGTTACTCATGTTTATATATGGTAGTGGAAACCCCTCGGGTCAGATAAATACAGGATACCTCAAAGTAATAAGAAATAAGTGAAAAAAATAAAGCCGCTGCTAACGGAGCTCCGCTTCAGACGTCCATATACCATAATGGACGAGACCAATACTCCATCCCACGTGTTTAACAGACCTATAACATAGTAAATGGGCTGCATATATGTGAATCTGATGGTCTGGGTCAGCCCCATGATTACTTGTTGCTTCCCAGAGCCTTTACAACATGAAACATTTGACAGTTATAAACCAAGATGAGCCGGGCAAATGGGGACACACACTTACAGCAAGGAGTAGGTGCAAAAGTGTCAGTATTTTATTCACAATAGACAAACACAGTGCAGTGCAGTCTTCATTGCATAAATAAATAAATAATCCAATTAATGTATTAATTAAAAAAGGCAAGTGATAGTGGAGCTTAAAAAATCCATAAATAAATTTTCTTTAAAAACGAGGGTAAAACCCAAGGCAGGAAATGTTTCTAAAAACTCAGTCCCCGGTGCATCCTTTCTAAAACTGATGTCTCCTCTGCTTGCTCCAAATGGGATCCTGCAGGCAAAGGAGACATCTTTTTGAAAGGCACAGCCAACTTTCTTTCACAGGTTCGGGTCCCTGCTATCACTTTGGGATCGCAGGCAGTGTGCCACGCTGAGCCACACCTCGCCCCTTCAACTCCCGCTGCCACTCCTTAGCTTTATGTGGGAACAAGTATTGGGTCACTCCAGCTATCCCAAGAAATGTTCAGTTGAAGTGACCTTCTTCAGCCCCCTTTAGTGCCATCCCTATTCTCCTTATAGGGGCTTTCCTGCCAGCTACCTGTCTCTTTTCCTCCACACTCCGGTGGTTCAAATCCTGTCTTCTCTATTGTCTGTTTCCCCTTTTAAAATCCGACTCTGTTCCTTTCATTCTTTCTCTCTTGTTCCTTATCTGTCTCTGTCACTCTCAGCCATGCAGACTACTCTTATGTTGGCTTGACTGGGCACAGATGTGACCCTTCCCCCACTTCGAGGTATAAATGTGGCACCTCATTGATCCTCTTGCATTTGAATGTGTGTAATCAACCCTGGAGTAGCACTATCATGCACAAATCTGCACCCATTCTGTGCTGGCATGCTTTACAAACATGTTCTACACCACAGACCACTTATCTGAGTGAACACTTAAAAATATATATATATATTTCTATTCTTCCTCTTTTCTAGCTATATAATCCATTTAAGAGCCATGGGGGAACTGGCACATCCATGAGTTGTATTTTTGCTAAATATTTGTTTGAAAAGTGTGAGAAATGCAGTAGAGTGCATGAAAATGTTGACTGCGTTCCTAACTTCACAAAATGTTTAACTGAGACCTGGAATGAAACAAAAGCAGGTTGGAAGGGCTGTGTGGAATGGGTGCCAATAATATGCAGGTTAAATGTACAGAGGCGTTCAGGGTGAGACCCTCGCAGGATTTCTGTAGCTCATCTTATGGCCATGTAATGCTTAAACTCTTACACTAAATTGCTGTTGTAAGAAAGACGCTATATAGCGCCCGACCCGACACAGATTAGACACAGGAGGCACGTGTAAAATTCAATAAATTTTTATTTTTCTTCAGCTGTGAGACATGTCTTCCCCATGTCCCACTAGCCCAACACAGTCCCAAGCACACAATAAACACTTTTTTCTCCTCTTCTTCTTACTTCACCACTCCTCACCAAGCTTCGTCCTCCTTCCACCCGACTCTGGCCCCTGAGTGGTGGTCGCTGGCTCCCTTTATAGTTCACCTTGAAGTGCTCCAGGTGCTTGATCCCTGATTTCCGGCTGCACTTCCAGGTGTGATGAATTGGTTGCCCACATGTGCTCAGGAGTCCTAAATATAGCGCCCCCTGGTGGTACCTGCGGGACCCAACAGGGCTGCACCCAACTCCAATTCCCAGGATGCCCTGCAGGAACCCAAGACACTGTTCCTCCCTAGGGAGGTGGCCAACTAGCGTTCGGGGGAGGTATTGCAATGTCCATTCCTGTTCCCCCTGAATATAGTGTGCAGGGGCGTCCCGGCTAGGTAAGGACGCCAAGCCCCTGTCACACTGTATATCTGTTTCTTCTGCTCGTTCTGTTTCTAAATGCAATTGTTTAAGCTTTTTATTTTTTGGATTGTTTACTGGCTTTTCTGTATTGTCCTGTACGATTTAGTGATATTCATCAATTCAGTATAATTTGTTATTCTAACAATACAAAAATAGAGTTAAACAGGCACTAATAATAGAGCATAGTGTGACGATGGGAGTCTGTGGAACCAACACCGTCGATAGTTATGACTGAGATGAGCCGACATGAGGACAATTCACTGATGATGCCAGAGGATGTTGGAAAAAGTGCTCAAGTACCTTTATTAAAAGCAATGTCAAAACACAGGTAAAACCAACAACAGTGCCAATGATGCAGTGTTCAAAACCAAAGTACATATATGAATCCATAAAATCCAGTGAAAAGTGAGAATAAAAAATAATCAATAAATAAATCCATTAAAATCCAAGGTTAAAATGCAGTTTAACTTGTTCCGATGTCTGTCCACATCCTTCTCGTGCTCCCTGGCTCACCCATTGCTCGAGTAGCCGGCAGAGACTCAGCAGCCACGAGCTTCTTTCGGCCGACCTCTGTCTTGGCTGCCTCCAAGCATCACAGCCAGACCGTCTGAGGTCGGCTCTCCTCCCTTCTTCCTTCGCGCTCACGTAGTCGCTCCTCGGAAGCCTAGGGAGTGCTCCTGCCTTGCTCGCCACATTCCACCTGGATATTCAGTGTGGCGAACTAGCCTCTAGAGCGCCATAGTTAACGCTCCTTCACGGGGCTCCAGCTCATGCTTTCTTCTCCTTCCAGGTGGCCAGATCCTCCTGCTAAGGCTGCCTTTTCACATCTTTTAACTTCTTTCCTTCTTTTCTTTGATTTTTTCCCCTCTTTATTTTCCTTGTGTCCTTGTGCCGACCCATATATACATATACACCCACACCTCTGCGGGTGCAGCGCCTTAATCACACGCCGAAGGAAGCCAATAAAGCAACTGGTTGTGCAATCGCGCCCACGGAGTGCGACATGGCTCTATAGATTTAAAACTTGGTGCTTTTTTTTGAAGCCACGGACCCGCTATACCACATATAGTTTAAGAATGCAGGCAGTGTGGCATAGTGGTTAAGGATTTGGACTTTAAACCTTGAGACTGCAGGTTCAGATTCTGCTACTGACACTGTGGAACTATAAGCAAGTCACTTCACCTGAATGTACTCACAATGGAAAAACCAAAAGCAATATATCCAATTGTATCTCTCAGACATTGTTATAAGTCTCCTTGGATCAAGGCATCTGCCAAATAATAAGGTAATAAATAAAACATAGTTTAAGATACCATTAACCAGTGAGAGCTAAAACACCTGGGGATACCAGCTTGATCCTATCTTAAAAAGTCAAAAATAAGACATGTTAAACAATCTCACCCTAGATTATGAAATCAGTCGCATTTATGAGGAGATCAGGCAGAGATTTAGATGTCCCATCACTGGGTCGTGTCACAACAGTGAAAGAAGTTTTCCTTTGAAGCTGCTTGCATTACTCTTGGAACGCTTTGATCATCCATCCTGCTGAGTTAGAGGCACTGTCATCATTACTGAAATGCGTAAAATCAATTAGAAGAATTTCTGTTGAATATTATGTATTTTTAAGGCACTTTGACTGGTATAATCTGTACATGGTTCTTAAAGAACATTTTAGCATTGTAACTATTATTATTATTGCACATATTTTATTGTGTGTTTTAGTATCAATTTTAAGACCTGTCCAGGAGTTGTGGTTAGGCCCTAGCCACATCCACTGAATCTTCCTTCTCTGACACAGATTTTACTTAGACTTGGGTTTATATTTTAATACATAATTATACAGAAATTCCCCAGGAAATTGTATGTGCCTAACAAGGTCAAGTCGTTTAGCGGATACAATAACACTGGAAGCTTTCAGAGGGAACTATTTAATCGTGAGAAGTATTTACAAGGCATTTACTTGACCTCATCGTCCCTTTACCATCATTCAGTGCTTTTGTGGTGTGTTGATGACCTAGAACTAATTAGAAATGACAGGCCTATCGAGTGTTATTGATAGCTGAAGCTTAAGTAAAGCTGAACTCTACTTAGAAAGCCCTCTGTGCTCTCGAGGCTGGGGAAATAAAAGGGAGTCAGCGGCAATTTGTTAAAAATCTCCAAAACATGTCAGGTAGTCTGTAGCAGCAGAAGTTTTAACACGAATACTGAAAACAGTATGTGGTGCCTTTTGTCCAGTAGCTGTGTATTTCAAATTTAGAGAAGCAGGGTGTTCTAACTGATGGTGTTCACCATGCTTATCTCTGTTGCTTTGTGTCAGAGCACATTTAACATTTGTTTAAGCAAAATGACGCAATTCCACACAGGGTTGCTTGCAGTATGTCATGATCCACTGGGTATAATACAACCACAAGAAGAATAACCATAGGGCAATTGAACTTCTAAATCACATGCGAGTTTGTCTTAAAAATGTCTATTTCCACTTGCGATAGCACATAGCACTAAAAGCTGCTGTTTCAGATCCTGTCTATAACATAATTGTTTCAGTTTGCTGCTGTGCTAAAGCTCACTGACAGTGTGGCCTTCTCTGCCATTATTCACGAGCGGCTCACTACAACCTTTGTCTTGACTGGTGAAACACAATTCCTTTATTGTGTAGTATGTGATTTTGTCCATACCAACAGCCATCTTCAACTCATTTGAATGAACATTTTAACACATGAAAATTGGCGAATAACTCATGGTTTCCTAGTCCAGGTCCCAGTGGTCTCACTGCCGCAAGATTTTTTTTTTTATTTTTTCTCAAATCATTATTTTTGAGCAGTCCTACGTAAGTGGCTGCCAACATGCCTACCTTTGAAGTGCCTTTAGAAGCCGAAGCCTTGTGAATTATCCCCTCGCCGTTCCTTAAATTGTAGATGGCAGAAGTTAAATGAAACCCCAGCGAGACAAATCACTGATTGTTGGTACAGCTGACTTTGTGAATGGTGTCTTTGGTTTGCTCACAGGTGGCCATATGGCCAAAAGCTTAAGCAAATCAAAATGTTATTTCAGATGTTTTCAGGCAGGCTGGAATAAAACAGGCGTGAATTATTATTTTTTTCTTTTTAATTTTTTTTTTTTTTTACATTCTTTGCTGGACATTTTCTTTGAATAATTTGAGAAGAATAGTGTCTTTATTAACTGGGTACTTGCACTGCTTGATTTTACCTCTTTTTTTTTAACCTTCAACAATGGTTGCTTTTTACCTCCATATTCCTACTGCAGCTTTGTTCTGATTTAACCAGTAATCCGTACACATGCTGTTGTGAATTCTTTTATCTAACAAATCCTTGTGATCATTGAACTCTTAGAGCTGAGCCCTTCTGCTACTCTGATTTCACTGGGTCGACTAATTCAGAGATTCCAAGTGCTGGTGCCCTATTCCCATGGTTTTGAGTCTAATTGTGCTTTTGGTCAATTAACCATTGAACTGGTGCAAGTGTCTAGTGTGCCTTGCAATGGGAAATGTTGCTTGTATAGTCTGGAATTACTTTAAAAAGTCCAGTTTTAACAATGAACACACCTTTGTCATACGGGTTGTGTATTATTTGTTATGCTGAATTACTATTTTAATTTATATTGGTGTTATCACAATACAGAGTCTGTCTTTTTCTAAGTAGCTAGATGGATATGAAAGATGCTAGATAGAGCTTTATTTGTCAACGGTGGGAAATTTGGATTTTTACAGTAGGTCTTTAAATAAATAAATGGATAAACAATTTATATTTATTTATTTATTTTTATATATATATATATATATATACAGTAATCCCTTCTCGATCGCGGGGGTTGCGTTCCAGACCCCCCCGCGATAGATGAAAATCCGCGAAGTAGAAACCATATGTTTGTATGGTTATTTTTATATATTTTAAGCCCTTATAAACTCTCCCACACTGTTTATAAATATTCCCTGCAGAGTTATACAGCATAATCCCTTTGTATTCTCTTAGATATTAGGTAAGATTCATTGAAATTATGTATATAAACACACTGTTTATATACAGTAAAACATAAATATTATTTTAAAGATATTGAGTGTCTCCAATATCACATATGTTACAGCCATTACGATAGACAGGCCACCAGCAATAAATATGTACAATGCAAGAAAAATAGTATACAGTAAATGTGTGTACAGTGACACTAAACGTACGTGCATGTACTAAGCACTGTAAGAAGAAAATTAATTATGGTTACTCACCAACAATGACACGATGACTTGTCTGATAACAATGAGTTTAATTTTACTGCACAACAAAGGAGAGCGTTACAGCCCTTGTAAAGGAGCCACTTCAGGCGATTGTGTAGCACTGCTGTTGTTCTTCTTCTGGCAGTCTTCAATCCAAATCCCTAAAGCAGATTCCATCCAGACTACTGCCTTATTACATCCACTTACAACTCGTTTTGCACCCTGGTTAAAAGGACACTGTGGCCGTAGATCTTATATTCCTTTCCTACTTTTTAAATAAAAAGAATCGTAGCCTTCAACAAATCCAAAACGTTTACCTTTTCGGCAATCGTTAACATCTTCTTCTTGCGCTTGGGCACGGCCCCTGAAGCAGTAGCAGATCGTTTTGGATCGTTTTGGAGCCATAATGAAGGGCTTGACTATGCACAAAGATAAACACAAAAGAGCACAACTCTTTACACAGCGAAACACGTTGATGCTGAATGAGCGAGACGAGACTTCCTGGTTAACAGGAAGCAGGAACTCAACTGCGTGCTCTGATTGGTTAGCTTCTCAGTCAGGAGAACTTAACTGCGTGCTCTGATTGGTTAGCTTCTCAGCCATCCGCCAATAGCGTCCCTTGTATGAAATCAACTGGGCAAACCAACTGAGGAAGCATGTACAGGAAGTAAAAAGACACATTGTCCGCAGAACCCGCAAAACAGCGAAAAATCCGCGTTATATATTTAGTTATGCTTTCATATAAAATCCGCGATAGAGTGAAGCCGCGAAAGTCGAAGCGCGATATAGCGAGGGATTACTATATATATATATATATATACACAGTACAGGCCAAAAGTTTGGACACACCTCCTCATTCAATGTGTTTTCTTTATTTTCATGACCATTTACAGCACTCCATCACTCTCCTTCTTGGTCAAATAGCCCTTACACAGCCTGGAGGTGTGTTTGGGGTCATTGTCCTGTTGAAAAATAAATGATCGTCCAACTAACCTGACTTCTGCACAACACAACTGCTGGTCCCAACCCCATTGATAAAGCAAGAAATTCTACTAAATACAGTGGTGTGAAAAACTATTTGCCCCCTTCCTGATTTCTTATTCTTTTGCATGTTTGTCACACAAAATGTTTCTGATCATCAAACACATGTAACCATTAGTCAAATATAACACAAGTAAACACAAAATGCAGTTTTTAAATGATGGTTTTTATTATTTAGGGAGAAAAAAAAATCCAAACCTACATGGCCCTGTGTGAAAAAGTAATTGCCCCCTTGTTAAAAAATAACCTAACTGTGGTGTATCACACCTGAGTTCAATTTCCGTAGCCACCCCCAGGCCTGATTACTGCCACACCTGTTTCAATCAAGAAATCACTTAAATAGGAGCTGCCTGACACAGAGAAGTAGAGCAAAAGCACCTAAAAAGCTAGACATCATGCCAAGATCCAAAGAAATTCAGGAACAAATGAGAACAGAAGTAATTGAGATCTATCAGTCTGGTAAAGGTTATAAAGCCATTTCTAAAGCTTTGGGACTCCAGCGAACCACAGTGAGAGCCATTATTCACAAATGGCAAAAACATGGAACAGTGATGAACCTTCCCAGGAGTGGCCGGCCGACCAAAATTACCCCAAGAGCGCAGAGACAACTCATCCGAGAGGTCACAAAAGACCCCAGGACAACGTCTAAAGAACTGCAGGCCTCACTTGCCTCAATTAAGGTCAGTGTTCACGACTCCACCATAAGAAAGAGACTGGGCAAAAACGGCCTGCATGGCAGATTTCCAAGACGCAAACCACTGTTAAGCAAAAAGAACATTAGGGCTCGTCTCAGTTTTGCTAAGAAACATCTCAATGATTGCCAAGACTTTTGGGAAAATACCTTGTGGACTGATGAGACAAAAGTTGAACTTTTTGGAAGGCAAATGTCCCGTTACATCTGGCGTAAAAGGAACACAGCATTTCAGAAAAAGAACATCATACCAACAGTAAAATATGGTGGTGGTAGTGTGATGGTCTGGGGTTGTTTTGCTGCTTCAGGACCTGGAAGGCTTGCTGTGATAGATGGAACCATGAATTCTACTGTCTACCAAAAAATCCTGAAGGAGAATGTCCGGCCATCTGTTCGTCAACTCAAGCTGAAGCGATCTTGGGTGCTGCAACAGGACAATGACCCAAAACACACCAGCAAATCCACCTCTGAATGGCTGAAGAAAAACAAAATGAAGACTTTGGAGTGGCCTAGTCAAAGTCCTGACCTGAATCCAATTGAGATGCTATGGCATGACCTTAAAAAGGCGGTTCATGCTAGAAAACCCTCAAATAAAGCTGAATTACAACAATTCTGCAAAGATGAGTGGGCCCAAATTCCTCCAGAGCACTGTAAAAGACTCATTGCAAGTTATCACAAACGCTTGATTGAAGTTATTGCTGCTAAGGGTGGCCCAACCAGTTATTAGGTTCAGGGGGCAATTACTTTTTCACACAGGGCCATGTAGGTTTGGATTTTTTTTCTCCCTAAATAATAAAAACCATCATTTAAAAACTGCATTTTGTGTTTACTTGTGTTATATTTGACTAATGGTTACATGTGTTTGATGATCAGAAACATTTTGTGTGACAAACATGCAAAAGAATAAGAAATCAGGAAGGGGGCAAATAGTTTTTCACACCACTGTAACCCTGATAAGGCACACCTGTGAAGTGAAAACCATTTCAGGTGACTACCTGTTAAAGCTCATCGAGAGAATGCCAAGAGTGTGCAAAGCAGTAATCAGAGCAAAGGGTGGCTATTTTGAAGAAACTAGAATATAAAACATGTTTTCAGTTATTTCACCTTTTTTTGTTAAGTACATAACTCCACATGTGTTCATTCATAGTTTTGATGCCTTCAGTCATGAAAATAAAGAAAACACATTAAATGAGGAGGTGTGTCCAAACTTTTGGCCTGTACTGTATATATATATATATATATATACATACAGTGCATCCAGAAAGTATTCACAACGCATCACTTTTTCCACACTTTGTTATGTTACAGCCTTATTCCAAAATGGATTAAATTCATTTTTTCATCAAAATTCTACACACAGCACCCCCTAATGACAACGTGAAAAAAGTTTACTTGAGATTTTTGCCAATTTATTACAAATAAAACACTGGGGCGACGGTTCATCATTCAGCAGGACAACGACCCTAAGCACACAGCCAAGATATCAAAGGAGTGGCTTCAGGACAACTCTGTGAATGTCCTTGAGTGGCCCAGCCAGAGCCCAGACTTGAATCCAATTGAACATCTCTGGAGAGATCTTAAAATGGCTGTGCACCGACGCTTCCCATCCAACCTGATGGAGCTTGAGAGGTGCTGCAAAAAGGAATGGGTGAAACTGGCCAAGGATAGGTGTGCCAAGCTTGTGGCATCATATTCAAAAAGACGTGAGGCTGTAATTATTATTTTTAATAAATTTGCAAAAACCTCAAGTAAACTTTTTTCATGTTGTCATTATGGGGTGTTGTGTGTAGAATTCTGAGTAAAAAAATGAATTTAATCCATTTTGGAATAAGGCTGTAACATAACAAAATGTGGAAAAAGTGATGCGCTGTGAATACTTT
>JANRMT010062848.1:12597545-12611830 GCA_026402145.1 Polypterus bichir lapradei
TCATTTTTCTTCCTTGATGGATTCTGCCACCCCCAGCAACAGTTGCTTGCACCCCAAAGAGTGTATGTATATATATATATATATATATATATATATATATATATATATATATATATATATATATATATATACACACAGACTATGATCTGAACACACACCAAATAACTAAAAAGAAATAAAATTAAAAGAGAGAACAACTGACTTGGCTGTCACAGTCACAATGGGGCATTATGCAGACATATTGCTGTTGGTATAATGGACACCTCCGTAGCATTTCTTGACACACTTCTGCTGAATAATTAATTGTCTCAAAGTCAGTGTGTCAACGAGAGGGTGTGCAGCATTGTTTATTCTGGCACTCAGTTTTGTTTTAATCCTCTCCTTCACTGTGACCTCCAGGGGTCCAGAGTGTGTCCTATAACCGAGCCTGCCCTTTTAATTAACTTGTTGATTTGGTGGGGGTTACCAGTGATGTTACCAGCCCAGCACACAACAGCATAGAAAACTTCACTGGCCACCACAGAGTTGTGAAGGATATCACTTCCGACATTAAAGGACCACACTCTCCTAAGGAAGAAGAGCCTGCTCTGCACTTTGTTATATTTTTCCTCTGTGTCGTGAGACCAGTCTAACCTGCGATTGATATGGATCCCCAAGAACTTGTAAGAGTGCCCCACCTCTACATTATGGAGCCCAGACATAGATGCTCTTTGTTGTGGCAAAAGTCAATAACAATTTCCTTGGTTTTACTGATGTTGCAGACAGATGCAGACATTTCTCTTTGTACTGAGAAACAAAGTAGTCCTCCTCACTCCTCTTCTCTGCCTCATCCTCCTTATCAATATACCCCATAAGTGCGGAATCATCTGAAAATTTGTGCAAGGCTATAGTTTATTCCTTTATTAAAATGATGTTATCTCCTCCAATGCATACCTTTGTTTAAATAGTCCAACTTGTAAAGACTGTGTTTGTATGAAAATATGTGAGTTCTGCGTGGTTTGTTCTTGTGACTTCTCCAAAACATCATCCAACTACCCTTCCATTTTCTGAACCCCCTTATTCTAAAACAAGGGTGTTGGATGCTCTACTTGATCACGTTAGCATGGTCAGTAAGTTAAAAAATGACCATAGACTGGGCATCAGTCCATCAGAAGGCACACTCTTGTGGCCAAACAAGAGTCACCTATCAACTTAATCTTCTCACTTTTGAGACATGGAAGGAAACTGGAATGACAGAAGAAGACTCACATAAACACAGACAGACCATTTAAGAGTCACCTCAGGGATTCAAACATATATCCTTAGACTTGTCAATCATAATTCATAATGTTTGATATTTTTTTTGTTTGAAAGCCATCATATATTTAATAATATAGCATGGTGGCACAGAGCTTGGTACTGCATCTTTGCAGTTCCTGGGAACTATATTTGACTCCTACACTAGACATTCTGTATGGGTGTCTGTTTTCTCTGATGCACTGCACTTTCACAAGTTAGTTTAAATGGCCATTTTAAATTGACCTGGAATATGCCCTTCCAGGGTAGATTCCACCTTTGCATTCAGTGGTACAGAGTTTACCTCCAGCCCCATAGAAAACAAAAAAAGGTTGTCAAATAATAGGCAGATGGATATATTAGCAGTATGTCAGTCACTTGTTGCTCTGCCATACACCTCATAGTGTGGAATCAAACTGGCATCCCCAGAGAAAATTCAGATGTGGGGATTCTGTAGTATAGACAATGCCCAGGTCTGGATTCAAACCCAGCAGTTTTGAATGTGCAGCACATAACTTCTGTGTCACCTAGTTCAATAGCACAGCTATTTACATATTTTTGCAGTTTTAATTGTGGCCATCTAAGTGATGCACACAGAGTCATAAACCAAAGGCTTGTGGGATTTACCATTCCAATATCTATTGAACCACACTGCCTGTGAAAGGGTTATATTGCACACTAGATGGGCATGCAATGCCAGTAACAATGTTGTTTAAATATGTTGAATATCTTTAGATGTTTTCTTTAACATTTTATGACAATGTCTGTATGAAATAGGCCTGCATGTAGCATGAAACAAATGCAAATGTGGAGTAACTGCAAAAGAACAGCTGTAGAATAACACAACCTAAATTATACTAATATCTAATACACATTTTTTTCATTCATGTATTTGCTTTGCTGAACTTATCATTTTAGCATTTTACCAGTTGGTGTGTCCTTTATGTCCAGTTTGCAAGTTATGTTTTCCCTCCTCTGAACTGGCCTGGTGTTACAGATTGTGGATCTGTGTGTCAGTGTCTGTTACTGCACTGACATCCTCTCCAGGATTGGTCCTTATCATGCTTCAGCCCTTTAAAGGAATACTACATCCAAAATTTATTTTTATATGTTACCCCTTGTACTACTAAATATTTTTAATTTCATATTTTCAATCAGAACAAGAGAAGAATGTTTATGGCATAATAGAAGCCAATAGTAAACAATGCTGTACAAGACAAAAAAAAGTGAAAAACATGCAGGGAATAAACAAATCTCACATTACACATGTTGCATAATCCACATGTCAGTTATCCAGTCAAATGGTTTTTTTGGTTTAATTCTTTGCACATATCTCTCTATTATATAAAAAAATCCTGGGACGAGACCAGAATTTTTCAGAGAGATAATTTCATGCCCCACAAGACAAGACTTTGTGCCAAAAGATTTAACCACGCCCGGGGCCAGAAATAAACGACAAAGAGTAGATGACAAAGTAGAACATCGTAAAGAGGTTCAAAAACGTTGTCGCAATACACATATAGAGCAGGTTAGAGATAATGAAAGTACTAAAATTCAAAAGTCTCAAAAAAAAAAAAAATGATAGTAAAGATCACATTAGCGCAAACAAGCAGAAATTATTACTCAGTGAAATAACGGAACAGTGAAAAGAGAACGAATATATGGACATAGGTGATATGACAAAAGTATGTAGATATTGTTTGGATTTAAACTTTTAAGTCAGAGACTTGCACATCGTCTAATTCATGTTGCAGTCAGGAAAAAGTAGTGTTTCTTCCAAATGAAGAGGTGTATCTGCGAGAATTAAAAGATTTGTTGTTTGGTGAAAGTGATATTCACATACGCGAGTGGCAGAGATGAAAAGAAAATTCACAATCTTACTCCAGTGTGCAGCTACAATCAGGGACATGACTTTCCTGGATTATTCTTCTTTCTCCATTGCACTGACCCAGTCCTCACCCTCCCTATTTGTATCACCCACTCTACTGTTTAGAAAGGCTCTCATTGTCTATAGGCTTGAGTACTGCAACCTCCCATCTACCAACAGGGTCAGCTAACACAAAAATAAAAGTAATACAGGGAGATTCACTCAAAAGACACCCTGAATATTCTGTAATAACTCTCGGTAGGATGAAGCAATCTGAATGAAACAACGTGGAGTGTGCTCCTTAGTATATGGAACTTCGAACAAGCCAGGATGCCCCTGTGTCGGAGCGATGAGATAGGCACCAGACAGCCGTCGCAACATTTAACCTCTGTCTGCAACTTCTGGGTGCATACTGCCCGTACCCCTTCACTCAGTCACTCGACTTCTCATCAGGATGGTGATGTAAAGTATTGAGCAGCGCATCTTCATGGTGCAAACCTGTTGGGTCATCAATTTGTTTAAGCAATGTCAGAATCAACTGGATGATCGTGATTTAACAAAAGGTTACTTCCAGCAAGATGGAGGGATGTGTCCCACATCAGCAAGGAGCATGGCAGAAATTGAGTCCTTCTTTGGCAACAGGGTAATTTCAAAGGGGCTTTGGCTACCACGTTCACCGGATCTGACACCACCAGACTTCTTCCTTTGGGGTATGATCAAAGGAAAAGTCTATTGGAACAAGCCTCACACTGTGGAAGATCTGAAGGAAACATCCAATGCGAAATTGCTACTATTCCCCTCAAGACATATGCCGATACTTTCAGAAACATGGAGCGCCGTGTCGAAATGTGTCTGGCAGAAAACGTAAACCACTTCCAGCATTGCATGTAATGCAATCAATTCCACATACGTTTATGTATGTAGCGTGTTTTTTTTGCTTCAGATTGCTTCATCCTAATGGGAGTTACAACAGAATATTCGGGACCTCTTTAAAGTGAATCTCCCTGTGTCATTTTCAGAAGACACTACTAAACAATCTTCTGAGGCTTTCTAGTTAAGATAGTGATAGGCAGACTAAACAGAACTGCACAATGTGATATAACCCTGGCTTCAGTGCTTATATTGTGCTGAAATCCCTACTACAAACTTTGTTTAAACTTCATCCATTTATTTACTTTCACCTCAAGGCCACTTTAAGGTTACAAGGACCGGGTGCCTACAAACTGTTTCCATTGAAGCATTTAGAGTTTTTGGAGCACCAAACAATCTGACTGATGGGTAGCTAACACTGTTAATTAACTGGAGTGTGGAGTGTGTTCCAAACACACATTGGAGCAAGGGGCTGGAAGTGAGCTCAGCATGACATCATGCATATGGACGCTTGTAGCTTAGAAATTCTCCCATCCACAGACTGGAGGAAGTTCTCCTATTGCTCTTTGTGATACGAGAGCTTAGTAACCCAAAGGTTACTAGTTTAATGTGAAGGGAGTCACACCTAGCCAGTGACACCACAGAGCAAATTCCTGGAATGTCGTGAGGTGGTGGAGTAATCCAGGTGCATGCAGGAGTAGGAGAGACAGCTGAACCTGATGTCACACAAATTGAAGTGCACTTCTTGCAGAAGCTGTCTTATCTGCATGGTGGGGAGTGTTCTCCATTTTGTTCTCCATGATGCAAGAGCTTTTATTTAACCCAGAGGTCACCAGTTTGAGCCTTTGGTGAGCAGCAATTGGCCAGTGACACCACAGAGTAAATTCCTGGACTGTAACAGAGTGCCAGGAGCAATCTGGTGACCTGATTACCTGCTCTTCACAGTGTTCTATGCTGTGCACTAGATAAGGTCAGTGCCGAGCAGCAGTCGCCACAATTTGGGGTCTGCAATACAATTATTGTTGTGTCAGTTTATGAAGGTAAGTGGGCCACATTTTCCTTGAACCAGTTTAGAACAGGAAAACTTTGAAGTTTTTCCTGTTTTCTCTTTTAGAGATTTGCTTGTTTTACACAATTGGTTTCTTATGTTACTTCAACTGAGATTTTACTCCTTGGGGAGTGTTGAGAATTACAAACAAAAGCTTTTTTTTTCCTAATATAACATAGCATAAAACCACTTTCTTACTGGGGTACAGAGGGTGGATTAGGACTCTTCCAGATTAGCAGAATCAGCCCTCGGGCAGGTAGCGCAGTATAGGATATCCACAATAAGTGATTCTTTACACAGTATTATCTTTATCTGGTATCAATCTCAACATTGCCTGTTAAATCATTAGGCTTCAGCACCAACTTATCCTAAATATGATGAGAATAAAAATGATACTTTAAAACATATAATAAAAGAAATGATGATAACAATAATAATAATTATTAAAATTATAACAATAATAATAATTAAATTTGGATGCATTCATTGGCATCCATTTTTGTTTGAGTTCATAGCTGATATTTAATAGTAAAAAAAAAATTAACAGGAGAGAATCTCATTAATGCTTTCAAAGAGTTAAAGTGTAAATTCCAGAGCTGCTGTACTCTGGAGATGCTCTCTACATATTCTTACAGACTAGCCAGTATCACCTCATGCATGAGTACAGATGAAAACTGAGGGACCTTTGATAGATTGCTTTTGATTAAATTTCCAATGTGAAATTAAATATCTGTAAGAATTAATTAAATAATAATAATTCATTACATTTATATATTGCTTTACAAGGTACTCAAAGCACTTTTACACAGTGAGTGGGGAGCCACTTCAGCCGTCACTAATGTGCAGCATCCACCTGGATGATGTGATGGCAACCATTTTGCGCCACCATACATTAACTATAAGGTGGTGAAGGGGTGATAGCCAGTTAGAGACAGGGAATGGTGTGTCCTTGCTACACCCACACTTCTCTTCATGTATTTGGGATATAGGAAGAAAATCCAGAGTACTCTGCAGAAAATCCCATGCAGTCCCGGGCACAGCATGCCAAGTGCACACTGCCAGTGATGAACTTCTGGAGCTGTGAGGCAGCACAGCTAATTAGATAAAAATGTGTGTTTGAAATAAATAATAATTGTAACTCCCTGAATGCTTGTGATTATTTTTAATGTATTAGAAAATGCATCTGTTTCATGATAATGTTGCTAATTAGGACCTAGTATTTAAAAAAGATGAATGTTGTTAAGATGTAAACTGATTGTTAATGTTAAACCTTTTGGTTTGTTATGGGAGTGCTGTATTACATGATCTGCTCCTTGCAAGTTCATTTTGGGCATCTCTGGGTTCATGGACAGACTTACTGGCTGGTCTGTAGTCACTCGCTGCTTATTCCTATTTATTCGGTTATTGGTAGTAGTGAATGCACAAGAGGCAGAATTAGTACAATAAATAGGTAAAGTGTGTGCTGGGCAAACCGAGAGAATTATGCCTCAAGAAATTGGTTCAGGGTGGAAGGTCAGAGCAGGGTCAGATTCTCAAAAGTCTAATGAGGAGGTGAATGACCAGTAAACATATCCTGAACTTTTGTGATGGGAAAAACTTTTAAATCTCAATGTTATTCTTTTCTGCCATCAAAGGCGACATTGTGCAGGCCTCCAGAAGAACGTACTAGTCTCTGAAAGAGCCTCTTTCTTTTTCTTCCTTTTTGCTGTCTTTCTCTTGATCTCACAACAGCTGCTTTCGATGCCTGGAGCCCAACCACAATTCCTCGATTTATTTAACCCTTTGTGAGCAATTTGTTCCCCCAACTAGAATTTATGATCTTTTGGGAAAGAGTGGGAATAAAGTGGCTAAGAAAAATATGCACCACTTTAAAAAAACTAATCTTGTCTCTCCATCTAATACCATCCTTGTGTTTTAATTTCAGTTTTACTCCTTTTACTACAGTTTTTTTTTATACTAACATTTTCCATCCATCCATTATCCAACCCGCTGAATCCGAACACAGGGTCACGGGGGTCTGCTGGAGCCAATCCCAGCCAACACAGGGCACAAGGCAGGAACTAATCCTGGGCAGAGTGCCAGCCCACCGCAGGACACACACAAACACACCCACACACCAAGCACACACTAGGGCCAAGTTAGAATCTAGGGCCACCTAACCTGCACGTCTTTGGACTGTGGGAGGAAACTGGAGCGCCTGGAGGAAACCCACACAGACATGGGGAGAACAGGCAAACTCCATGCAGGGAGGACCCGGGAAGCGAACCCGGGTCTCCTAACTGCGAGGCAGCAGTGCCGCCCTACTAACATTTTGTTAATGTAAACTGTTGATTCAAAGTATAGAGTAAATTTTCCAGTAATCAGAGTATCCGGGTAAACATTATGACTATGGTTTAAAATTTGTTCACATAGTTAACTACTGTAAATTTTATTATTTCCCAACGATATTCAACAAAAATGCAAAAACATTAAGCTAGTCTTTTCAGTTATGGAATTTTGAAGAAGGAAAATTTGATATAATTAATTCTTAACTTACTTTTCTTTTCACTGCATATATTCACTTTTTCAATTCATCAAGCCTCCCCAGCATAGTGTTCCCCACCTTATTGTGTTTGAGTTTTAAATGAACTGTAGGTTAAGGAGCATCTTTATTACATATTTGCTAGTCTTAGGGGGTTGGAGTCGCAAAAGATGTTGTCACTTGTTTTGTATCCACAATGTTTCACTTACAATATCAGAACTCCTCACGTGCAGGGTCTTAGAGACACACAACTTTCGAGCTGCAAATCCTGGCCAGTGTTTCTGGACAAGTCTGCATTCAAGTTCCCAGTGACCCTGCAATGAATAAATAGGCGTAGCGGATGGATTAATTTATTTCTATTTACAGTGAGTGGCAAGCATCGTCATTTTAATAATAATGCATTCTGTATGACAAGAACTTAATAAGTTAAGAGTTATAGGGACTTTAGTTATCTTCAACAGGTAACTAAAATGCCTGCTTTCTGTCGATTTTTTCTGGCAATGCACAGTAAAAACAATTATCTGAGAGGCCTATCGTACAGTGGAGAAACATGAGATTGAGCAATAAGAGATTTGTGATGCCCTTAGATATCTGGGGCTGCTTGCACACTACACGGAATGGATCAACACGTGTTTACCCGGCGCCGAGAGACATGGGTAAGCCATTGAACGTCATTCGAGGTGGTGACTGGTGCTTCCATTTGTTCCCCACAAATGAGGAATTCAAAGTAAGTGTGTGTCATAAGCTTGCACTGATTTAATCCCAGCCCTTTGTACATGCCATCTGTCGCTACTACTGATTGGAAGGTGTAGTGAGGTCTTCAGATCAGCCCCACTGCAGTCATTCACTGCGTAGTGCCTAGTAAATGACTGAACTTGACAAGAGTGGAAGTAAAATTTCTGTAGGTGTGAACAAGCAGAAGGCTCATTACTGAACCTCAAGGGGCGAGAGCAGAGGGCTGGTGCCTCCAACTGAGCTGGCAATCCACTGAAACCGAAACCTGTTTTGTCTCATTGGATCAATGCATCAGTATCCACAGTTTCCATATTTGAAGTGAAATGTCCGCAGATAATGGTAATTGACTGTATTTTATTTATCTTCTTTTTTAAACCCCATTAGTTACTTCACCTTTACTGTGTTAGCTGTTGCCTAGACGTTTTATCCATACCTTCATTTCTTCAGGATGTTTCCATCCATGCTGACAAACAACAGGTGAGATGATATTCATTGGCTAAATGATTTCCTGGTTTGGCACCTACTGAGGTCAAGGTAGAAGATGGTGAATATTGTGGGGCACAGCTGCCTTCTGTTCAGGGCACATACAGTACATCCATAAGGTTACTCAGCAGTTACTCATACTGTCAACTGCATGAACTTGCCTGATGTACTGTATGTTCTTAAATAGACTCAGTGGCCGCTTTCATAAGGCACACAAAACTAATATCAAAGAGTAGCCCATTTTAACTCCTGAAGCATAGATTCAGCAGTGTGCTGGAAATATTCCTTAGGGATTTTGGTGTATGCAGACTCGACTGCTTCATGTAGACCCTGTAGATTTATTAGCCACATATTCATTCCTTGAGACTGCCACTCAATTGGTGGTCTACTGGACCGTGCAGAACATTGAGGTTAACTGAAAAAAGTTACTTTTTGGCCATAAAGAAATGCGACATGTAAGCAAAAATGCAAAGGTACTAGGTGACGTTCAAATACTACTTGGTTATAATTACAAGCCCTAAAGTGTGCCAACAGAACATTCCACCACCAGACAGTTCCACTGACACAAGGGAGGATGGACTCTGGAATGCATGCTTTTTACATCAAATTCAAATCATGTATCTGGATATCCAGTAGAAATTAAGTTTTGTTGAAGCACATGACATTTTTCCTATCATCATTCATCATTTTTGGCGATCACATACCCAATATAGCCACCTCCTCATGCTGTAGCCGATTACCTTCAAGTTCCCTTGCATTGCTCATTCAAAAATGGGGTTCTAGTAAAGAACGGTTATCTGAATAGTTTGTAACCTTTGCTGTTTGCTTGATTGGGTTTAACTATTCTCCTCCAATGACCAGAGCTGCCACTAATACAATATCATTTTATGTATCTCACCATTCTTTTTTCAAATTCTTGAGAGTGTAGAACATAAAAATCATATTAAGTTGAGATGCTAGAACCACCACATTTGACCGCAACAGTAATGCCGTGATCAAAGTGGTTTAGATTACATGTAATGACCATTCTAATGTTTAGTCAAACTATACCTAAACCTGCTGACCACATTTACATGTTATATAGACTGAGATGCAACCACATGATTGGAGAAGCAGGCTATTAGGGTGAACAAGCAGCTATTCTTTTCATAATGCAATATGGCTACTGAGTGTATGTCACATGGTGACTACTCCCATTAGTCTATAGGAGCCATGAATTAAAAATATCATTGAACTGTGCACATAAGACAATCAGCTGAACTACAGAACTTGAAGTCAAATACTGAAACCAATCATTCAGATCTAGGCTCTTATTTTGCCACATCAGACATTGCTAAATAGTTTGTGCACCAGAGCAGGTCAGTATTTTTCAATCCTTCACTTTATTGCTTTATATATATATATACATTTTAAATCAGCATATGATGAAAGTAGATCCAAATTGGATTACCCAATATCAAAATTGTTCAGACATTGTTAGGCCAGTCAAAGATGTTATATGTGCATACACTTAAAAAAACATAAGTGATCAGGACAGATGTGACTGTTGGTGGCCACTAAGCTGACCACATCATTCTCTTTCAAGGAACCTCTCCTATCCATGGCAGAGCAGGGGCTCTATGGAGTAGTGGTTAAGGCTTTGGACTTCAAACCCTGAGGTTGTGGGTTCCTATCTTAGTACTGTGACTGTATGACCATGTCACTTGACCATTCTGTGCCCAAATTGGAGAAAACAAAAGAAATGTAACCAATTATATCCAAAATGTTGTATATTGGCAAAGGTGCCTGCCAAATTAGTAAATAAAAATACATATGCACAAACCCATAGAGGGCATAGTGAGTCATAGATGCTAGCTTTTGAGATCAATTGGACAGTGCTCATTTTATAGACACACATCCTACACATAAGCGTGATGTCCATGTAATAGAGCCTACTGCCTTCTTTCTTCTCAGCATTCTAGCCTCTTTCATTGCAGTAAACATGATCAAGAAGTACAGATACCACTGTTTGCTGATTAGACACCAATATCCCCACAATACTTCAATTTTCAAATCAAGTAAACAGGACGTTTCATTATCACAATACTATTTGTAATGACATAGCAGTCAAGGCAGGTTACTCTTTTGTGAGACAAATGAATGTCAACGTCCTGTAGATGACTATCAACAATAACCTGCAACAGTGTTACTCAGGAAATTTGCCTCCTCACTTATCATCTATCTCAAACATAGCCTCTTCACAAATTGGCTTTTACATATGCCATTAACATCTTGTCTTTTTCTGAAAACAACACACAGAAATTACCTTTTTTATTTTTAAACATTAATTTTAGTTTATTACATCTAATTTACCAAATGTGTGCTGACCTTCCACTATAGACGTGCTTGCCTTTTTTTGTGACAGCCAATAATGTGCTGCCTGACAGAGACCAACCTATAGGAATGGTTAACAGGTAGAGAGAGTTCAGCCACAATCTCTGCCCTTTCTTCCTTTTTTCCATTCAGTTGTGGTATGTACAGTATATTATAAGACACCAGATAGACAAGCTTCTGTTCTGCTTGTGATGTCCAAAACACATGTGTTCCTTATTCCTTGTTGCTGCATTATATGCATTGTACTTGAGCCTGAAGAGCATTCATTGGATGACTGCTGTCATTTGCCCAGAGCCCGCCTCTGTGACTGAAGACAAAATCAAACTTGCTTGATCTTGTCAGAGTGAGTTGTGGATTAGCTGAAGTGAGTCACTGAGCAAGTCACATTACATGATTGTCCGTCAGAGGAGCACACCACCAACAACCTCCAACTCACGAAGATTATATAAATGTAGGCTACAACTGAAAATGGCTAAAAAAGTTGCGTAATGTGACATGGCATTAATCTGCATCACTTTGGGAAGTGTTAGGAAGTGAGAAGATGTCTTCTGTGTTCTGTTGAGCTTCAGCTCTTAGGTTTTAAATTGGTCTTAATGTATGTTATCACTTTATAGTCTATGGCATAGATTATTTAAGCCAGTTCCACCTGGTATAAATAAAGCATTCTGGTCCCAAACTTGTTTAAAAACTTTTAAAACAATCAGAAACCCCAATTTACAATTAATTCAATACAAAATTCTACACAGAGTACACTATACAGGTCATCGGATGTCCAGGATGGGATTTGTGCCATCTGACACCTGCACACACTGCACAGACAACATTCCTGACAGTTATATCCATGCACTGTGGTCATGTCCACCTGTTCAGGGATTCTGGTATGGAGTATGTGAAGACCTGTCAAAGTGTCTGAAATGTGATATCCCAACTTCCCCCTCATTTTGCCTGCTGGGGAACCTAGAGGATGTCCCGATTGAAACAAATTTGGTTCACGTAGTTCTTACTGCCATATGCATCGCTAAGAAAACTATCCTCATAAACTGGAAAAACAAAGATAATCTTTGCATTAACCAGTATAGAAATCTTTTATTGGATCATATTACACTTGAGACAGCCTCTGCCTCCACTTCAAATCAATCTCTCTGGGCTCCTTTGATCGGTTCCATCACATAGCGATGATGGAGGGTCATTGATATTGTCCTGCGGGATGCTGTGGTTGATATGGTGGAGAGTCTGAGCTTAGAGTGTCTGGAGGATCCCTGGGGGTGGGTTCACTAGGGGGGTTTTGGGCTGGGGGGCTGCTGCCCCACTCTGGTGGTGCTTGGGTTGCCTCGGGGAGGTGGACTTCTGGTAGTTGTGTGTGGGGCCTTGGGGGGTCTTGATGGTGGCTGCGGGTCACTGCCTGGTGGCTGCATCGCCCCTGGGTGGGTCTGGGTGGGGGCCTGGTGGCTTGGGGTTTGGGGGCGGCCGTCCCCGGATGGGGGTCTGGGTGGGGCTTTGGGGATTGGGTCCTGGCATGTACGCTGCCGGGAAGAGGGCCGGAACATGCGGCGGTGCCGGGTCCTGGCTCCGCCATGGGGGAGGGGGATGTCCGGGAGGGAGGGGATCCAACTTTACCTGGGTGTCTTATGTCTTACTTAGTCTGAATGTTGAGTAAATGTGGGGATGGGAGTAAATACTCTGCTGGGGTGGTGTGGGTTGGTGGCCTCAGACTCCGTGGGGCTCTGTGATGCTGCTGCATTGGGCCGTGGCTAGATGAGCTGGGGCCTCCACGCCGCCGGGTGGATTTTGGGAACGGAGGTGCCTATTGGGGCCAGTAGGGGAGCTGGCTCCCTGGAGGGCTCAGGCCCCTCAGCCATTCCTCCCCATCCTCAGACATTTCCCTCCTCCTGCTCCCTCACATCATCACACAAATATGCACATAGGGCCTTGGGGTGTGGGTAAGTCAGGGGGTGCGGGTATGGATCCCATTTCCGCAGTCCTGTGGCAGCCTACCCCCCAATTTTATTTGCACATTAAATACTTCCACAAACAATATTTCACACAAATGCACACTCAGGGTCTTGGGAGTGAGCACACTCAGCGGCATCCGGTGGGGGGAAATTCCAGCCTCACTCCGAGTGCCAGTGCCCACTTCCAATTTTAAACTGCACCTAGTCACTGAGAGTTTTAGGGGGGAAGTGGGGCTGTGTGTTGGCATCAGCTGGTGTAGGCCACATGATGCCAGCACTGCCCGCGCCCCCCCAACCACAAAATGCACCTTATCAATACACATTAACATTACATTGGAGCCGGCGGAGGGAGACTAGAGGTCTTATTACACCTCTGTTCTCGGTTAGCTGCCCGGGGCTGGAGGCTAGGAGTGGGAGCTGGCCGTCTGCCTGTGGTCTGGAGTGGTGGGTTGCTTTGCTCTGCGTTGGACGTGGGTGCCTGCTCATTATTACCCCAGCGGAACGGGGCTAACTCTGGCGTCCGGGAATGGTTGTGATCTCGGTACGGCAGCACCGGGACCAGAGTTAGTAGGGTGTGTATGGGGAGTGTGAATGGGTGTCTGGCGTACATCCTTGTAAGTCTTGGGTTGTATGTGTATGTGAGAGCATGAGGGAGGGAGTGTATGACTGTGTTTGTGTGTGACTGTATATGTCAGGTGGGGTTTTGGACTCCTCCCCTCTCCTGGGACATCTGGCAATGCTACAACATCTTCGCCTACCCTCCCCCTGCCACTTTTTTTTTTAAACATCTGTCTGGTCGCTCCCGGTGGCTGCCTGGTGGGATCTGGGTCCCTGGGCTCTGTTGGGTCCTCGGCGGGGTGGTTCGCCCTTGTGTCCCGGGCTGCTGGGTTCCGGGCCCGGCCGGCTCCGGGGTGAGCGGCTACGGGCGGGCCTGGGGGCTAGCCGTTAATGTCTCCCGGGACTCTGCAGGCTGCTTGTTGCGGCCCCCCGGGGTGATCCTCTGCGCCTCTCGAGGGGGGGTTGGGGCTTCTCTGGTGATGGTCTCCCTGGGGTCTCCGCGCTCTGGGGTGACCACTGGATTTCTGGGCTTGGAACTCCCTCCATCTTCCGCACGTTTTTGGGGGCAGGTCTGTGGCCCTTCACACTCACTATTGGACGCTC
>JANRMT010062848.1:12616830-12637539 GCA_026402145.1 Polypterus bichir lapradei
ATGGGGAGTGTGAATGGGTGTCTGGCGTACATCCTTGTAAGTCTTGGGTTGTATGTGTATGTGAGAGCCTGAGGGAGGGAGTGCATGACTGTGTTTGTGTGTGACTGTATATGTCAGGTGGGGTTTTGGACTCCTCCCCTCTCCTGGGACATCTGGCAATGCTACAACATCTTCGCCTACCCTCCCCCTGCCACTTTTTTTTTTTTTAAACATCTGTCTTGTCGCTCCCGGTGGCTGCCTGGTGGGATCTGGGTCCCTGGGCTCTGTTGGGTCCTCGGCGGGGTGGTTCGCCCTTGTGTCCCGGGCTGCTGGCCCCCCGGGGTGATCCTCTGCGCCTCTCGAGGGGGGGTTGGGGCTTCTCTGGTGACGGTCTCCCTGGGGTCTCCGCGCTCTGGGGTGACCACTGGATTTCTAGGCTTGGAACTCCCTCCGTCTTCCGCACGTTTTTGGGGGCAGGTCTGTGGCCCTTCACACTCACTATTGGACGCTCCTATAGAGAAACCTTACACATACAAGCGTGCGTACGCACACAGGTGCTCACATGGTGCTTTCATAGGTATGACTTGGACATCTTCAGCACATGACCTAAGGCTGTGGTTGGCCCTAAATGCCTTAGTAATAATTACTGTGTGATTGTTAGCAAACATTTTTACTTTTATATATCTTCATGTAGCTGATGCATCAATGTTTTTGTCTTGTGGTTTTTTTTTTTTTCCCCCTCTTTTTCTGCAGGTCTAGAAGCGGATTCTGGTTCATTTATTGTTTATTCTATACGAAAATCCCCCCTTCCCCCTTTACCTCCATCACCTCCTTTTCTCTCTTCTTTTTCTTTCATTTTTGTCTCCGTGTCCGGTTCGAATCTTAAAAACATCTGAAAATATTTCTAATAAAGTTTTGGTATCAGGCGTGGCGTCAGCAGAAGCTGTAACGCTCCACCTGAGAGAAAAACTGTAAGGCTAGTCACCAGCATTCAGACATCAATTCTGATTGCTTCACAGCCGAACAGGACACGGTTAAAAAAAAAAAAATGTTTTGTTACACCCAGTAACAAAAAAAATTGTGCAGCACTTTTAGTGGATCAAATATTTTTGTTTTTTTATAATGAATCATTTCATTGTATGCTGCTGAAACAACATTCTTTTTCACCCAACCTGTCAGTATTTTTTTTCAAATATAAGTTTTTGTCTTTGTTGCTGAAGCAGCGGCGCCAACTGTATGGATGACACGTAAAACCAGTGCCTGACTAAAGTATTACGTATTCCATCATGGATGATTTCTGTTTGTTAGGAGGAGGTTGATGAGTATTTAAAACAATACTAGCAAACCTGTCATCTTACAATGGAGCCTTTTATGGTTATCAGAGCAGGCTGCTCCCACCTTTAGGCAGATGGGCCGAATGAATGGCTGTGCACTGTCTGAAACAAATGACGTACCCTAACCTAATTTAGACTTAACTCAGAGGGCGAGTAATGAACTCTTTAGAGAAAATATTAAAAAGCATTGATTTAACATAATCATTATATCAAAAATATAGTGGAGCAGTCTGAGTAGGAGTGTGTCAGTTTGAATCTCCTAAGAAATCAACATGTTATCTACTGTTCTAGTATATACTGTACATCAAGAGTTCACCAAATATAGTCTACGAAAGGGAACTAAGGGTGAAAACGGGTAAGGAAAGGAGACGAATCACACTGTGTAGAGGTGAAAGGTGGAGGTGAGTAAAGTAGCAGACTGATGTAGAAAATGATATAAGAGAAAACAGCAAAATGAGTTTTGCTCTGTATATTGTATACAGGTCAGGGTTTAAGTGAATCATTTCATCCAACCTTTTTGGTTTTAACTTTCTTTGAGTTTCAATCAGTTTGAAGAACCTTAGGCTACAGTTAGACTCAGGTCCACACGTTTATTAATATTTATTTGCAACCCACATCAAAAACTCTAACTAAACGTAAGGAATTATTCTGTACATGAGTGACTCAGTGAAATGAGTCCTCGCATATCATTTCCAGAAAGAATGGCTCTAAATCTCCTGTTCAGTCTTGATGGTTCCTTTAACACACTGTGTCTATTATTGGCTCTTATTTTCATTATTTTTATTTGCTGTGAGGTAACGTAATCATGCATAAGTAAGAAATTTTACCAGAATCATAAGAAAGGGTTGGTTTATTGGTCCAAAACTGGATGTGACCGCTGGTTACAGATCACCTGGCTCCACTCTTGTTTGCCTACAAAGCTTATCGATTATATAAGTAGATGTCTGTCCGGTCCTCCTTTTACCGCACACTCTTTGCAGTGAAGTTTATTACTACTGACTGTGTGCCATGCCTTGCGGTCTCTCAGCTCCTTATTAGTGTCGTGTTGCACATCCAGGCAGACATTGTACAGCTGCTTCTCCAGGGACACATGGCTAAAGAGAGGTCTGAAGCAAATAAACCCAGAATGTCCCATACATACTCTGTTGAAAATCAGAAAGCAATTCTAATGTCATCCCTAGTAGATATCAGTCATGTGCAGCTTGAAATGTCCTTAAAAGGTAACATGAATTATATTGTTATGCAGTCAGACTACTGAGGAGACTGGGTATTGTAGGTGATGTGTCTAAGACAATGTCTACCGCTGCACTGGCAGTGTGCTGTTTAATACTGACTTATTTGGCTACTTTTGGCCTACTTTTAGTTAACTTGCTTTTAAAACTCGGACTAACAAAATGAGATGCAAAGTGAGCCAACAGATGACCAGCTAAATCTGAGGCTTCAAACCTCTACCATTGTCACATCAACCAATTTCTTTATTAGAAGTCAACTCTTTTCATTATTGAAATATGTTATTTAATTCCATTACTACACATTAGACATTTCCAAAACTGGTCCTTTTTTCTTGGAGACCTTTAAAATGGACCAGAATTGATCTGTATTTTTCAGGCCCCTTACTGTTATTCTTTATTCAGATATTTTATTAAAAAAGAATTTGTATGATGGACACACAGGTGCAAATCTGATCAGATTAGCATCGTATGTGTTGGTTTGCTTTGTAACTCATTATTGTTTGGCTGCTAATTAAGGATAAAAAAACAGTTAAGGGATCTGAGTCTTAATAAAAAGTAATTTCAAATTAAGGCAAAAGAGGTTTGTTTTATTAGCAGTGGCTGGAACAAAAATCCTGCAGAGTTTGACACCCTCTTAAACATGCCATGACGAGAGTCCCACCACTGTGAAGTGTTAGCAATGTTAGTCTCCCATGCTACTGCTTCTGTGTTTAATTATATTTGCAACAGAGGTTATCACCTCTGATCCATCCATCCACCCATTCTGATCCGTCTTAACCTGCTTATCCCATTTGTGGAGAAATTGGATTCTGTCCCAGAAAGTATCAGATGTAAGGGAGCAACAATCCCCAGACAGGGCACCAGCCCATCACAGGGTGAACACACAAACATGCTAGGACCAAGTTCATCTAACCAATATGTCTTTGGGGCTGTGGGTGGAAACCTGAGCATCTGGAGAAATCCCCTGTGAGCACAGAGAAAACGTTCAAACTCCATGCTGGGAGCACCCAGGATGTGAAGCGCGGGCTCCTTGTTGTGAGGCAGAAGCTCAACAACTGCACTACTGTGCTGCCCATCTGCTTCCTGAAATGTTTCACCAGTATAAATTGCCAAATCCCTTTCAGCAAGAAATGTAAATAAGATTAATGTGCAACCTTGTAATTTGGATTGTTTGCAAACATCTTATGAAATCACTTAATTTCCCAAACTAGTAGGTATATAGTATTGTGAATTCCCCCTCAGGGATCAGTAAAGTACTATCTATTATAACACATTCACATGAAGGATTCACTGGTTTTTTATGGCATCAGCCACAAGTCCACCCACAAAAGGCTTCTACTGATGTAAAGAGCCTAAAATCTTTTAGGTGCAAAAGTAACCATTGTTCTTGGTTTCCTCCTTGTCAGTCACACATTATGCCTTTGAGTAAGTCTGAAATGTGACTCCAATTACTACAGTCATATGAAAAAGTTTGGGAACCCCTCTCAGCCTGCATAATAATGTACTCTACTTTCAACAAAAAAGATAACAGTGGTATGTCTTTCATTTCCTAGGAAAAACTGAGTATTGGGGTGTTTTCCGAACAAAGATTTTTATTGAAGCAGTATTTAGTTGTATGAAATTAAATCAAATGTGAAAAACTGGCTGTCCAAAAATGTGAGTACCCTTGTAACCTTTTGCTGATTTGAATGCATGTAACTGCTCAATACTGATTACTTGCAACACCAAATTGGTTGGATTAGCTTGTTAAGCCTTGAACTTCATAGACAGGTGTGTCCAATCGTGAGAAAAGGTATTTAAGGTGGTCAGTTGCAAGTTGTGCTTCCCATTGACTCTCCTCTGGAGAGTGGCAGCATTGGATCCTCAAAGTAACTCTCAAAAGATCTGAAAACAAAGATTGTTCAGTATCATGGTTTAGGGGAAGGCTACAAAAAGCTATCTCAGAGGTTTAAACTGTCAGTTTCAACTGTAAGGAATGTAATCAGGAAATGGAAGGCCACAGGCACAGTTGCTGTTAAACCCAGGTCTGGCAGGCCAAGAAAAATACAGGAGTGGCATATGTGCAGGATTGTGAGAATGGTTACAGACAACCCACAGATCATCTCCAAAGACCTGCAAGAATATCTTGCTGCAGATGGTGTATCTGTACATCATTCTACAATTCAGCACAGTTTGCACAAAGAACATCTGTATGGCAGGGTGATGAGGAAGAAGCCCTTTTTGTACTCACGCCACAAACAGAGTTGCTTGTTGTATGCAAATGCTCATTTAGACAAGCCAGAATTATTTTGGATCAAAGTGCTTTGGACTGATGAGACAAAAATTGAGTTATTTGGTCATAACAAAAAGCGCTTTGCATGGCGGAAGAAGAACACAGCATTCCAAGAAAAACACCTGCTACCTACTGTCAAATTTGGAGGAGGTTCCATCAAGCTGTGGGGCTGTGTGGCTAGTTCAGGGACTGGGGCCCTTGTTAAAGTCGAGGGTCGGATGAATTAAACCCAATATCAACAGATTCTTCAGGATAGTGTTCAAGCATCAGTCACAAAGTTGAAGTTACGCAGGGGTTGGATATTCCAACAAGACAATGACCCAAAACGCAGTTTGAAATCTACAAAGGCATTCATGCAGAGGGAGAAGTACAATGTTCTGGAATGGCCGTCACAGTCCCCTGACTTGAATATCATTGAAAATCTATGGGATGATTTGAAACAGGCTGCCCATGCTTGTCAGCCATCAAATTTAACTGAACTGGAAAGATTTTGTATGAAAGAATAGTCAAAAATACCTCCATCCAGAATCCAGACACTCATCAAAGGCGTCTAGAGGCTGTTGTATTTGCAAAAGGAGGCTCAACTAAGTATAGATGTAATATATCTGTTGGGGTGCTCAAATTTATGTACCTGTCTAATTTTGTTATGATGCATATTGCATATTTTCTGTTAATCCAATAAACTTAATGTCACTGCTGAAATACTACTGTTTCCATAAGGCATGTCATATATTAAAGGAAGTTGCTACTTTAAAAGCTCAGATTATGATAAACAAAAATCCAAAGAATTAAGAGGCGTTCCCAAACTTTTTCATATGACTGTAAATGACCAGCACCAGTTACAGAACAGTGGACATTTATAAAACTGATACAGTTCATTCTGTAAAGTCATATTAGGAGGTTATACATGAAATTAAACAAAGCTATAACCTCAATTTAAACTGCCAAAGCCAAGGCAGTAGACTGGGACAAAAAGAAATTACCACCCTGGGTTTCAAGGTTTATCAAGCATGTTACTTTGAAATGCCTAGGCACCCAAATCCCCTACAGTTTGCTTACAAGGCACACATAAGAGTAGATAATGCCTTTATCTTAATGATTCCGAAGCCTACTACTGCCTCTTTTATATCATGTTCCTTGTTTCTTCCCATAGTCTCTAACAATATCTAGATTTTTTCACTTATTGAATAAACTCAAGGTGGTGCTTATTGTTGGAAGATGGAATATCTAACTGGCAGGTGATCTTATTTAAGGCTTTACTACTGCGTGTTGAAGTTGGTGATCAGCAACACCGGCATTCATATGCCTTGTTTAGGCATTGAGAACCTACACTTTAATATCTGGTTGAGCTACATTTTGTCTCATTGCAAGCTTTAAGTGTTTAGAAGTGGGTATCTACAAGGCTGGGACATTGGCTAGGCATGACTTTTTTCCTGTTTCTCTAGCTTTATTTGCTCTAGATGCTTCTTTCCCCAGACAGTTCCTTTTTCTATGACAACGCATGTGTAATGTCATTTCCTGTTATCTTCTAATCCGCTCAATCCAGACCAATGTTGGTTTAGCAGGGAGCTTATCCCACCTAGCACAGGGCGCAAGTCCATTGCAGGCTGAACACACACACCCACACACCAAACCCACAAATCTTTGGACAGTGGATGGAAACCCACGCAAACACAGGGAGAACTTACAAACTCCACTCAGAGAGGATCCATGATGGAAGCCCTGGTCTCCTTACTGCAACGCACAAGTGCGCACCACTGCACCACCCATGTGTAGTGCCATTTTCAGATTATTCAACAAATTCTCAATGGGGCTCAGGTGAGGACTTTGACATTGCTATTCTTTGACTTTCACTCTTTTTTGCTCATGAATCACTACAGTGTTGTTTTGGTGGTGTGCTAGCGAACATTGTCTTACTGAAAGGTGAATCTCCTTCCAGGCTCCAGATTTTTTTTAGCAGACTATAAAAAGCCCCTTGCAATATTTACAGTACTCTACACCATTCTTTTTTTTCTTCTCTGTATCTGTACCAGGGTGCTACATAATGATATAGAGATAAGGGGATAATGATTTTTGGTGTATAGGTTTGAGGTTTGGCCTAAAAGCTCAGTTATGTTCTCATTGAATCACAAGATCTTTCCCCAAATATAGGTGGATGCCTCTTGTTCTTTTGGCTCACTTTCTACAAGTCTTAAGCTGATAATTTTTGAGCAACCATTTATTTTTTGTCATCTCACATATATATAATAAGTCACTGTTTTAGAGAGCTCTTCTTATTAGCTGGCTGATGCTCCCTTTCTCCAGTTTCAGTCACTGCTCTCTGAAGTTCTTTCAGATTACATTTTGACATCTCATTGTCTTCCCTCATAAATGTCCACTTCTGTTCAGATGCTGCATTTTTACAGACTGTATCAAGGTGGAGTCACAATTATCATTATATTTTCTTATAACTAAATAGCCTTTTTCTAATCTGTTCATTTTAATGTTCTATATTATTTTTTGCATATTCACCGTGTCACTTATCACTCCTAACCAAACTGGAGTTTTCATCCAGGAATGTGACGGTGACTACAGTGGTACGGAGGATAAGAGCAGTGGTAAGAAGTGATGTCTTTGTTAGGGTTCCCACATCACAGGGTTCTGTATACCTATGTTAACAGTGCATTTATCTGGTTTTTACTTTTCTTTATGGTATTTGCTGACAAAACTTTTAAAATTAGTGAGTGTTTTAGAAAGGAACTGTATATTACTATATCTTTTCATAAAAAGAAGTGACTACAATTTATGAGAAGTACATTAACCAGAGGGCTAATTAGTCTCATGAAAATGAGAATGTTTTGCTTTTCTGCCACTATAGAAGTAAAGCAAGAGATGTACCCCAAGTGTCACCACCCAAGTACTCAAAAAGATGAGCAATGGTGTGGAACAGATTCAGCCTTCATGGCGTACTGTTTTACTGTATTTAGTAAACAGTTAGGGCAATTATTTATTTAAGCAAAACCACTGTTTTTACTGACAAGAATGAGTTAATGACAATGAGACAGGTAATGTGGTGTAGTGACTAATATGTCTGTCTTGAAATCACAAGGCCACAGGTTCAAATCCTACCTTTGCATTGCCGGTTCATCTGAGCCAGTAGTTTTGTGAATGTTTATCATGTCTTCACTCGTCTTAAAGGCAGTGTCACTATGTACAGTAAAAACAGATTGACTGACTGCAGCTATCCCAAAAAACAGCCATACAGAGTTGGAATTCACATTGGGCTCTTTCTCCTAACTGACATGGTGTCTAGAGAAAGGATCCCAGGTAGGAATGATGAACAAATTAAGTGGCAGTGGAACGGTGTGTACTGAGTGGTGGTGTTGGGCAAACTGAGACAGAAAAGGCTGTTAGGAAGAACAGGGTCAACTGGCTCAATACTAGCAATAACATGTGACACTGAAGTATTTTTTAAAACCTGTTTCTGGTGGATTCAGAGGACTTATAGCACTTATGCAGACGTACAGTACTCAGTGTGTGGTATGAAGTTTTGGTAAGTTGAGGGATGTTATTTTTAATGACACAGACGTTTTTAAGTGATGCCTTTATGTGGTTTTGCTTTACATCTGGAGGCTAATACAGCTGTGTAAAAATAGAATAGTAGCTAATACTTTCCTAACCTAAAATGTATTTGATTTTTTCCATTAAGTCTTCAACGCCACATCTCCCCATTCCTTCTCTCCACTTCTCATTACCCCAGACCATTTTTCTATTTATTAGTACAAAAGAATGAAGTTAATCCATGAATTTTTACATTTCGTGGTGTTTTTATAGTTTTCTCACTCAGTGCCCACTTTATTAGATCCATCTACTTACTATAACAGAAAAAATAGATACCAGAAAGCAGCCTGAATTGTCTAAGATGCTGATTCATCATGGTATCATAAGAGCAACACAGGGATAATATGCTGGCTCATGTTACCCCTAATGTGTCCTTTAGCTACTGCGAAATAACTGGTGTCAACCACATGACTTATTCAGTATTACTGTACAGAGCCCCAATTTAGTTGAGGTTTGTAGGCTAAAGATGCCACTATATAACCTTAATTTTTGACTTACTTTAATCTGATTTTCCACAGATATCCAGGACTGAGTGGCATACATTGGTTTCCTCCAACCTCATATATTTTTAGAACATTCCACAAGGTACAATGTAGTCATATTCCGTTTCTAATTGTACAAAGCAAATGTACACTGGATTGCTGAACTCACTTGACCATTTAAATATCTGTGCAAGGGCAAATATTAGGCCCACTCTTCCACGGCTAGGATAGAACATGCATTCCTCCTCCAGGGTCTGTGGTTCTAATGTCTATTCCCAGTACTCTTACATTGACTTTTCTAGGCCATTGAGGTTTGTGTCCATCTGTTCCTCTGTAAGGACTTGTAGACACACTTTATGATCACAGAATAAGCAGAAGAAGAATCAGAAGGCCAGAAGCTCTGAATGTTTCTCAAATGGATGCATAATTGAGTAATTATGCTGAACCTTAACATTTCCAGTGCTGAAATATATATTCGTATGAAGATTAAATCATTAGATTATAAGGGGGGTAATCTTGACTGTAAAGTTCATTTTGCAAAACTTTATTTTCCCTTTTATACTTTCCTTTGAAATTACAAATGGAAATCAGGGCTGCAAAATTTTAGTGTCTCCGAGAAACCCATTACAAGGAAAAATGTAATTGTAATTAGATTATTACTTCATAATATCTGAAACGGTCCAGTTCAAATATGCATTATAATTAGCTAAGAAACTAGGCAGTCTTTTATTTGTTTCTGAAAAAAAAAAACAAATAGAACATTAAATCATGTCAAGTTAGTTACTAGCACAAGATTACAAATATCCAAATTTAGTAACAGCTTTTTATTTTTTCCTCTTTCCCTTGAAATGGAATGTCTGATTTTTGTTATCTACCTTGACCACTTTGTCACAACCTCAGCACCTCAAGATTCCCCTTTCTTCCTGTTCACATTTTAATGTAGAAGATCTAGAGGAGTTTTTTTTTTCTCTTTTCATATTGTAGGAGGAATATACTTGTTATGGAATTACATGTGTTTATGTATTTTATTGTTGTTTTTGTTGTCTCTGAGTAGTATTGTTTGCATTTATTTTCTGTTATGTTTATAATTATATATTGCTGCTTTGAATATGGTTATGTTCCATGCTCTTTGTGGGTGGAGCCCCAAGAGGTGGGATCAGCCTGACATCATCACCTCTGTGCTGCTACAGCAACCTGTGATAATATTGTTATTAGACTGTTTGGTACATTCCTACCCCCACCCCCTATTTAATTAATACATATTGGTATGTCCCTAGCTCCCTTTTTGCTATTGGTGCTGCTTTAGTCTTTGCTTTACCTTCCGCCATATTGTATTTTAGGTAAAGGAAATTATCGTACTTTTACCTTCGAGTTGTCATCGTTTTCACTTCCTAATACTTCTATGAATTCTTACCAGAAATCTATATTAAAGTACAGTATATGGATTCTCAGCCTTGACTTTCTTGGTGAGTAAAACTATCTGTCCACGTTCACAACAACCAGTGGGGCGATGCACACTCTGTATGGCCTGGGTCTTGGGAGAGAAGCCTCGCTAATACGGCGTTCGGGGACAGAATAACCTCCCTCTGGGTATTTAGGCAAAAGCCAAAGGAGAGCTCAGACATTGTGCGTTGAATTTGTTTGGAGTTACAGTGAGAATAGTGTTTTACTGATACTCTGGATATTTTCTGCTCTGGGTTCTGGTTTATGATTATGGATTGTGATTTGTTATTTGTGGATTGCCTTTTAGTGAACTCCTTTTTGCCTGTTTTTTATTTCTCTATTTTTGAATAAATATTTTTGATTTGTAAAAATAATTTTGTGGTTTGTCTTTTTAACCCAAAAGCATTTGTTACAGTTTCCTTTCTCTTGGGAGACATCAGAGTTATTTTAGAATTGTTAGAGGAATTTTGAATTTTAAATCCAGTTTCCCTGTTTGTGACACTGGTTAGGCCACAGCCTCCATCAGCATTAGGAGAGCTGACTGGATTAGGATGAGGTTAGTTTGGGCAAGCCAGTTGAGAACATGGCCTGCTCTGCTGCTTATATGAGGGTATATATACTCACCAGCCACTTTATTAGGTTCAACTGCTTGTTTAATGCAAATATCTAATCAGCCAATCACTTGGCAGCAACCAAATGCATTTTGACATGTAAACATTGTTAAGATGACCTGCTAAAGTTTAAATCCAGCATCAGAATGGAGAAGAATGGTGATTTACAGTGCATCCGGAAAGTATTCACAGTGCATCACTTTTTCCACATTTTGTTACGTTACAGCCTCATTCCAAAATGGATTACATTTTTTTTTTCTCAGAATTCTACACACAACACCCCATAATGACAACGTGAAAAATGTTTACTTGAGATTTTTGCAAATTTATTAAAAATAAAAAAATTGAGAAAGCACATGTACATAAGTATTCACATCCTTTGCCATGAAGCTCAAAATTGAGCCCAGGTGCATCCTGTTTCCCCTGATCATCCTTGAGATGTTTCTGCGGCTTAATTGGAGAACACCTGTGGTAGATTCAGTTGATTGAACATGATTTGGAAAGGCACACACCTGTCTATATAAGGTCCCACAGTTGACAGTTCATGTCACAGCACAAACCAAGCATGAAGTCAAAGGAATTGTCTGTAGACCTCCGAGACAGGATTGTCTTGATGCACAAATCTGGGGAAGGTTACAGAAAAAAATTCTGCTGCTTTGAAGGTCCCAATGAGCACAGTGGCCTCCATCATCCGTAAGTGGAAGAAGTTCGAAACCACCAGGACTCTTCCTAGAGCTGGCCGGCCATCTAAACTGAGCGATCAGGGGAGAAGGGCCTTAGTCTGGGAGGTGACCAAGAACCCGATGGTAACTCTGTCAGAGCTCCAGAGGTCCTCTGTGGAGAGAGGAGAACCTTCCAGAAGGACAACCATCTCTGTAGCAATCCACTAATTAGGCCTGTATGGTAGAGTGGCCAGACGGAAGCCACTCCTTAGTAAAAGGCACATGGTAGCCCTCCTGGAGTTTGCCAAAAGGCACCTGAAGGACTCTCAGACCATGAGAAACAAAATTCTCTGGTCTGATGAGACAAAGATTGAACTCTTTGGTGTGAATGCCAGGCGTCACGTTTGGAGGAAACCAGGCACCGCTCATCTCCAGGCCAATACCATCCCTACAGTGAAACATGGTGGTGGCAGCATCATGCTGTGGGGATTTTTTTCAGTGGCAGGAACTGGGAGACTAGTCAGGATAAAGGGAAAGATGACTGTAGCAATGTACAGAGACATCCTGGATGAAAACCTGCTCCAGAGCGCTCTTGACCTCAGACTGGGGCGACTGTTCATCTTTCAGCAGGACAACAACCACACAGCCAAGATATCAAAGGAGTGGCTTCAGGACAACTCTGTGAATGTCCTTGATTGGCCCAGACTTGAATCCGATTGAACATCTCTGGAGAGATCTTAAAATGGCTGTGCACCGATGCTTACCATCCAACCTGATGGAGCTTGAGAGGTGCTGCAAAGAGAAATGGGCGAAACTGGCCAAAGATAGGTGAGCCAAGCTTGTGGCATCATATTCAAAAAGACTTGAGGCTGTAATTGCTGCCAAAGATGCATCGACAAAGTATTGAGCAAAGGCTGTGAATACTTATGTACATGTGATTTCTCAGTTTTTTATTTTTAATAAATTTGCAAAAACCTCAAGTAAACTTTTTTCATGTTGTCATTATGGGTGTTGTGTGTAGAATTCTGAGGAAAAAAATGAATTTAATCCATTTTGGAATAAGGCTGTAACATAACAAAATGTGGAAAAAGTGATGCGCTGTGAATACTTTCCGGATGCACTGTAAGTGACTTTGAACGTGACATGGTTGTTGGTGCCAGACAGGCTGGTGTGAGAATTCCAGAAACTGCTGATGTACTGGGAGTTTTATACACAATCATCTCTAGGGTTTACAGAGAATGTCAGAAAAATGGAAAATATCCTTTGAGCGACAGTTCTCTGGATGAAAATGCCTTGTTGATGCCAGAGGTCAGAGGAGAATGATTTTACCAGACTGCTTCGAGCTGACAGAAAGGCAAAAATAACTCAAATAACCACTTATTACAACCAAGGTGTGCAGAAGAGTATCTCTGAACACACAACAGAACGAACCTTAAAGCAGATGGGCTACAGCAGCAGGAGATCACACCTGGTGCCTGTCCTGACAGCTAAGAACAGGCAACTGAGGTAGCACTGCTACCTCACAGTAACGAGACCAGGATTCACGTCCCAGGTATTCCCTTTGTGAAGCTTGCATGTTCTCCCCATATCTATGTGGGTTTCCTCACACAGTTCAAAGACATGCAGATTAGGTGGATTGGCAACACGTAATTGTTCCTAGCATGTGCATGTGTGTGTGTATGTGTTCTATCTGCAATGGATTTGCTCCGTGTCCGGGAGATTGTTCCTACCTTATGCCCTTTACTTGCTAGGATATGCACCAGCTCCTTGCAACTCTGATCAGGATTAAGCAGGCTTAAAAAATTGTGTTTTATACATACATGTTTACATGTTATGTGCAATATGTATTAAAAAAGAAAAATAAGCATAACTTGGGGAAACACAGTCTTGTTCTTACTGTTACTGAAGTTTGGAATTCACAAATGGTTGATATGTACAATAAAAACATGGCAGCTACTGAGTGACATCTCCTGCTTCCAATTTGCAGGCCAGTTGTTAAAATTCTCATAACTTCTGTGAACCTCTGACATCCAAAATTGCTTACTTTGTGTAATGTGCCAGGTGTGTACCTTGTGACCACTTATGATTTTCATCTTAAGCCAATTCTGTCCTGCTTCCTCATGTTTAGAATGCCACTTCAGCTCACTTGGCTCCTTCTCTTAAATAACTTGGCAGCCTGTCATTTTCTGCTCATTGTGCATTAGCATTTCAGTAGCAAGTTACAGAAAGACACCCCCATCCCCCCTTAATAAAACGGGAGTTTACATTAATTGTACAGCCGTCAGTTCAATTTCAGTCTAAACTATACTGACTGCATTGAGTGAAATGACTTGAGGCCATTGCACCAAGGAGGAGGAGATGCAGATAATGACGACGTACAGCTGGAGCTGGAGAGGTAGTATGATGGGATATGGCACATCAAACAGATACGCAGCAAGTTAAGTGCAGACTTTTACTGTTTCTTCAGCATATGACTACACCAGTATTGAATCCCTCAAATTCAGTATCATTGTAACATTTTTTAATGTGCATCATGGTAAATGTAAGTTTTGTTTCAGTTTTGTTTTATCTTTCTTTCCTTCCTTCAACTGGTGTGTATCATAAAATAAATTGTTCTCTTTTAAATCTACATGCCATATAGTTCAATTTGTATGTGTATGTCTGTCAGATGGCTTCCCACATCCCAAAAACATAGATATTAAACTGATTAGTAAATCTAAATTGGCCTTTAATCACCCAATATGAGTGACTGTAGTAGCATGTCCTGCTGTAAACTGCCGCACAGATTTGGTTCTTGCATTCTGCCAGTCTCGATAAGCTGCAGGCTTCCATATGTATCCATTTACTTACCGATTTTCCAATTTTAATTAATTCAGTTTTTTATGCTACTAAAAATGTATCATCTTATGTGTATTATTAGTTTTTTTTCAGATTACATGAATTAACCTGGGACCTAAATATTTATTTCACTTCACCCAGTTTTTCAACCTTTATTTTAGACGTGTTGACCCTGAGAGTTTTCAGGAAGTCATGAGCACCAGAAAGTAATCTGCCCTGGCTAGGATATGTGGAGTTTATCAGGCACACGCATACTCCAATCCACACTTAATCATCCCATACCACCCTAATTATACACATTTATGGAATGAGGGAGAACACTGTGGACATAAACTTTCAGTGACTAGGCTTGAATCCACTTCCTGGAGGTATGTATCAGCAATATTATTCAAACCACCACTTTTCAATTTACAGTATATTCATTTATTAGATTATTCTTATTGTTGCATTGAAAATTTATTTTTGTTTACTCCATCCATTCATCCACCCACCCAATATCAAACCTGACCAGTCCAATTCAGGATTACAGGTACAAGCACTGATTCCAGCAACAGTGGAGTCAAGATAAGAACCAGGGTGCCAGTTCTTTTTCTAAAGAAAATAGCGGTTTGTGGCTGTTCTGCCGTTGAAATGTTGATTTTCAAAGCATCTACAGATGTACACATTTTTGTGGCTCATTCCTACTTTTTTAATTTCTGCATTATTTGTGTGTTTTCACATTGCTATAGGAAGCTTTGAAAAATGAATTATACTTGCAGGTAAATTAGGTCAGTGGCCAACAAGTACTTTCATTTTTATTTTGAAGAAATAGAATGAACCAGCTACGTGGACTTCAGTTTTCTGCCATCATCTTAAGATGTGCCATTAAACTGATTGGGGACTTCTTAAGTTTCCATAATGCTTAGGTAAACATGGTCATTTGTGTAAGTGTGCTGTCTTATGGTGTGGGCTGGGGTGCTTTCTACCTTGGACCCCTGAGTATAGGAATAGGCTGTAACTTCAGTAAACACAGATTGCAGCACTACAACCTGAAGAATTACATGTGAGTTTGGTGGACACATTACTAGAATTGTACATCTAAACCAAACTGCCAGAGTTATGCGGTCCAAGTTTTCAGTCTTGTATCAAATGAACTTCCATTTATGCTTGGAGAACGCCCTGTGAGCCTTTCACTAAATTGGAAGGTGAACAGTTGATCTGATGACATCCCTGACTGTTTGATTAGCAGCCCTTGCTTAATGCAAATCGCTTGCCAGGTTCATACTGGCTAATGTACTATGTGAATCTAGTGTGGCCTTCTCTCACTGAGACACTGGTATTATTTGTTATTGTTAGAGGCACAACTTTTATCATTTTTTTTCTCAAATTACTTTTTGTAAAAAAAAAAAAAAGTAATATAATGGATGGATGGATGGATAACATATGCATACCTCTATGTATGCGGGTGTATCCATGAGTGAGTCCAGCAATGAACTGGCGCACAGTCCACAGCTGTTACTACCTTGCAGTCCTCGCAGCTGGGATTGGCTCTGGCTCTGTGCAAGCCTGGATTGGATTTACAGTTTTTACTATGCTCTTTTTCAAATTACTTACTTTCTTAAATGTATGTGGCAGGTGTTTACCACTGAAATGTACAATATTTAAAATGTGCACTATAATGACACAGTTTATTGACTAAAGTCAACACAGCCTGGCTGTTGTGCATAGATCCCAATTATCCACTGCTCATGTAGAGTTTGCATGTTCTTCTTATAGCCCATGAATTTATCTCTAGGAACTTCTGTTTTCTCATACAGCCAAAGACATGCAGGTTGGGTTGAATGTCGCAGTATGAATTAGTATACTATTAGTATGACTGTGCCTGTTTTTGGTCTAGTAATTGGATCACAGGAAATCTTATAAACAAGAGGAAACAATTCCATCCATCAGGCTTATTTGTTTAGGTAATAGTTTGGCTGTCCCAATATCTCATCCTGATATCACTTTAAGGTTGTCAGAGTATCTCCTTCAACTGCATGACTTGGTAGTTTGCTCCAGATTTCCAGAACTCTTTGAGTAAAGGAGTGTTCCTGTCTCAAGTCTTAAATGCACTTTCCCTTCATTTTGATGACCTGGATTAGATCTTCACGTGGCCATCTCTGCTCACGGCTAAACCTGGCAGGGGAAGATAACCATGATCATTAAGGTGGTTCTCCTAGGGCAAGACTCTTCCATTGCACTGAGGGTGTGCTGGCCCCTGCAATTTCCTCAAATGCAAAAAAAATTGACAGCATAATTTGTGGTAGTGGAGGGCTGTGTTGGCACACTCCCATGATTTAATCTGAACAGCCATATCTCCTGTACTTCATTACACCTGAAGCTAAGCATGTTTGAGCATGGCCAGTACTTGGATGGTTTGGCACTGGAACAGGTATTAGTGAGTATGTGGTCTGTGTCCCCAGTGCAGTGACGGGGTCTGGTGCCATCCTTCTGATGAAACGTGAAAACAAAGTCCTGATTCTCTATGGTCATAAAAGATCCCTGGGCATCTGTTGAAAAGAGCAGGATGTTTCCCAAAGTCCTGGCTTAATTTGCCCACCTCAATGACCTGGTCATTCTGGTCCCATAATCATGCCATGTCCCTAATTGGCTAACTGCCTCTCTCACCTCCTAACTACCTAATAGTTAAGAATGGCTGCCATCACATCATCCAAGCGGATGCAGCATGGTAGTGGTTGAAGTGGTGCCTCTCTGTCTATGTAAAGTGTTTTGAGTATTTAGGAAAGCACTATATAAATTTAATCAATAATTCTTATTATAATAAACAGATTTAATTCTCTGAGAATCTCAGAGTAGGTCATGTCCTTAATTCCTTGGATTCACCTGGTTGTTCTCCTCTACGCAGCTTCAGGTGCTACTTTGTCTTTCTTGTAGCGTGGTGACCTGAACTGCACACAATACCACAGATGTGATCTCATTAATGTATTAAGTACTTGAAGCATACCATTCATTTTATCATATGACCTTACATTTTACTTGACTTTGTAATTTCTTCTGCATATTGCCGCTAGCCTCAAAAGATACAAGAAGTAGGTTCACACCCATGCCTGAGAATGTCATTTTATGACTGAATGATGTGGTCAGATATTATCTTATTTGAGAGCTTGAATCAAGACATTATATGTTTTTGCAACAAAAACCATAGTATTTACAAAAATCTGTATGGTTTATCAACATACCTTATGAATATTATATTTGAGAATTCATTTAGTTAGTTAAGTTGTTCTAATGTTCTAGACAACTTTTGAAAGCCATTAGGGTTGCAATTTCAAACCCAGGATTTATTAGTATTGTTGAGATTCCCTTGACCCTTGATTATCTTGAATGCAATTTTTCATAATTTACACTGATGTCCTCAATATGCACTGTCAATGTTGGTTAGATAAATATTACTTTTGGTTTTATTTTGGTCCACAGTAGAGAATTTCTGTTTGTAGATTCTGTTCAAGTTCTTGGCTGTTTTTAAGATGTAGATAAAGAAATCCCAAATGATTATTTCTTTGTAATTTGTGCATTCTCATTTGTACTAATTTTGCCCATTTAACAATAGTAGCAAAAGCTTCTTTTATTTAGATGATATCTTGTTATAGGTTTTTATGAATTCGGGATGGTCCTGCCAGAGTACTTACTCAGACTAAACTCAATGTGAGGCTTGGTGACCTGTCTTTAACAACTGGGTTCATTTTAATTCTACAATACTGCCATCTCAGGCTGTTCGTCAGCTCCACTATAGTGTTCTGTATGTAAACATTAGCCTAGAATTTTAACGTGGTTAAAAGCTATTTATTATTAATGTTTAATTTAATTATTAATATTTGGTTTGAAATGTATACTCATTTAAATCTGTCTGTCTATCTGACTTTTATGTAAAGCGCCTTGTGATGGTATGCTTTGTGAAAGGCACAATATAAAATTAATTTTGATTGATTTACATTTCCTGCCTTGTAACAAAGTAACTCAGAGATCAAGCAGGTTGACCAGGCATCAAGTGTTGAAGGGCCCATATGGCATCCAAGCTCAATTCCTAACACCTGCAAGTTCATCAGGCAACTGAAGTGGGAAACCATGATGTAATCAGGCATGGGGAAACAATCGTCTCTTTCATGGCATGCGATAACAATCAAAACAGCATGTAAGGGCCTGCCACGCAAGTCACAGCAAAGTCAGGAGTGGTGGGTATATGTGCTGTCAGAAGCTGCTAGCCGCATATAGAGTATGGAAAGAGAGGCTGAATATCATGAACAGTAAAAGTGAGTCTCTTGTCGCGCAGATAGAGTCCTGGAAAGCTCAACAGTGCACACTAATTAAAACAAAATTTTCAATAGGCACCTCTGCTCTGTCCAAAAAAGCATGACCTTAGTATTAATTAAACAAATTTTTCTTCTTTAATGATAAAATATGTTAAAGCCAATACTTTCAAAAAAAAGCAAATTAAAAGATACAGGGGAACAAAAAGTCAATATAAAAGTATCACTAAAGAAAGAATAATATTACAAGAACAACAAAATTCAGTTATACTATGATTCTGAAATAAATAACTGGAAGGCAAGAAAACGAACACAAAATTCACATATGAAGCAAGAAAAGGGAAAATCTGTGAATTGGGACAAAACCAGAAAACAAAGAGAAAGGAGATGTGAAATCTAAAAGCAGAACTTAAACTTGGAACAGAATTAGCCAAAGCACTCTATAAACATGTTGTAAGAAAAATATTAAAGGCACTGAACTTTAAACAGAAAGATGAAAGATTTTTAAAGATAAAAAGGCAAGAACATAACATGAGACTGTAAGACAGCTTTTTTTATGAAACATGGTTTTAGGCAGAAGAAGAAGACCTGAGATAAAACCACTAAAGAACTTGTCACATTATTATGAGATGGGCACAGCCTGGTGGGGCCATGACCTGAAAAGTAGAGAGTGAGCCATGATCAGAGCGCAGAACAAACCATGACACTTCTGCCTAGCCTTTCCAGCATCAAACCTTCTTATACTAGGTTAGCATATTTTTTTCAAATATCATCTCAAGATTTTGTGTGTATGTATGTGTGTCAGACACCAGATAAAAGTCCAAATGTTATTTTATTTATAATAACAATGTGCACAAAGCACCTACACTCCACAATACTCAATAAACCAATACTCCAATCACTAAACAATAATCAATCCTCCACTCCTAGCAGCTGAGTCACCCTTCCTCCCATCTCGGCTCTCTGCTAGGATTTCCCCAGAGTCATTTTAAAGTCTTTGACCCGGAAATGCTTCTGATCCCCCCCAGTCCATGTGATTCCTGGCACTTCCGGGTCAGATCAAAACTCCTCTTTTCTTCAGCCCGGAAGTATATAATTTCTTCCGTTTCTGCGATTGTGAATTACTTCCGGGCTATAAGTAAAGTATAAGTCCCTGGGCCATACTCCAGCATCCTCCTGTAGCCCCCATGGTATCCAGCAAGGCTGTGATGAAAGACTCCAAGTTCCATGACGCCCTGCTGGAATTCAGGGCCCTTCCATGTTGCAGGGATGGCTCCATCTTGTGGTTTGGGGGTGTTGGCCGGGATACACAGTCGGCAATCCCTCACTATATATCTATACTAATAAAAGGCAAAGCCCTCACTGACTGACTCACTCACTCACTCATCACTAATTCTCCAACTTTCCGTGTGGGTGGAAGGCTGAAATTTGGCAGGTTCATTCCTTACAGCTTCCTTACAAAAGTTGGGCAGGTTTCATTTCGAAATTCTACGCGTAATGGTCATAACTGGATGCTGTTTTTCTCCATTTACTGTAATGGAGATGAGCTTGAAAGCTGTGGGGGCGGAGTTTCATGTGACATCATCACGCCTCCCACGTAATCACGCAGTACGTAGAAAACCAGGAAGAGCCCCAAAAAGCGCTGAAGAAAACATGCATTATATAATTGAGAAGGCAGCGAAACAATAAGAAGCGAGTGAGTGACATATACAACCATATTCATGAGTTCTGCTACTTCGGAAACAAAGCACGATGTAAACCTAAACTTTAAATTAAGTTCATAGACAGGCTGCCGCTGGCGTTTGTAATTTAGTGCCTGCCCATATAAGGCCGTCCGTCAGCGGCAATCCAATAGAAACACTGCCACTAAATATTCACGGGTGAAGGACTGTGCTTATGCAGAGGAAGATGAGATGGTCAGGGTGGTGTTTGGCACAAACTCAGCGAAACTGCGAGAGAAAGTTTTAAGT
>JANRMT010062848.1:12637939-12672478 GCA_026402145.1 Polypterus bichir lapradei
GAGAGAGAGAGAGAGAGAGAGAGAGATATGACAACAACACTCATATCAATGACAAAACAATTACATTAACAATCATGTTACGTTATTTTTAAAATATTTCCTTTTCTTTTTCATAACTTCTTTAACACACTACTTCTCCGCTGCGAAGCGCGGGTATTCTGCTAGTATATATATATATATATATATATATATATATATATATATATATCATATAATATAGAAAATCCAATGTCTCACTGTCTGTATGTCTGATTTTGTGACTTCTCTCATCGCGCTAAGAATCATAGTTCACTTGCAGGTGCGATACATTCTCACTAATCCGAGACAGAGTCTGTGGCCTGAGGGTAGGGGGAAGCATGACGTCAGGAGTGGGGAGCTGGGCAGTTCCCTCTTCACTGTCCTTTATCGGTAATACGTGGGCGGAACCGTGGGGCACGCCTAGTGTGTGTGTATATCTCTCTATTATAAAAAAAAATTCTGTGGAATGAATGACTAGTAGACGATCCGTGATCTTCACATTAAGATCACGAAAGACAAATAAAAGAACCGTGAGACGAAAGAGAATGGGCAATAAAAAAAAAGTAGTGTAAAGGGAAGGAGCACACAGATACAGATGTCTCAGTGCACATCATTAAATGGACACAACGTAGATTTACACAATAATGGAACATACACTATGAGAATCTGTGGACCCGCAACAGTTAAAGCAATGACAAGTTTAATTTCAAATTTAACACAATTCGGTCAGGTGTTTATTTATGATGATAGAGAAGTGGTCACAATGCAAGCAGCAGAGACACAACGTAGGAAAAAGGACAGCAGCTGTAAAGGCTTTAAAAAGATCGAAGGGAAGCGCAACAGCAGCCCCCAATTACCCCCCACAGCGCGCGAGCAGCTGTAAGAAAGAATTTAACCATGCCCGGGGTCGTAAATAAAAGACAAGTATTGTTTTTACAACGTCACGCGAGACCAAGCAGTGAGCCGTCATTTAAAACAACTCCACAGAAATCTAACCCTAGCAGTTGTTGGATTGCATCTGTCAAACATCATGTGCTCCCAGCTCTTACAACAACGACAAGAGACAAGCAAAACGTGCAGCTCGCCAGCAGCAGAAAGACAGCAGATGATGTGACGGCATATCCTTAGCATGTGTTCCCCTGCGCCTCCCCTTCACAACGCGAGCAGCGTTATACGTCCTGCGAGAAAGAGATGTAATCACGCACGGGGCCGAAAATAAAGGACAAGTATTGTTTTTACAAAAGTTTTTAAAGTTAAAAGTCAAAATAATGCTTATGTAACAATTCCTAAGAAAATAACAATCTCTTTAAATTGTATATTGCCTGCCTAAGGTAAAGTCATCCCTGATGGAGGATCGCAGGAATCGTGGGAAAGAGGTGTCCTTTCATCGGATTAGCGCTATTTCAGTTGTGGAATGGCAAAATGGGGAAGGCCACTTGATGAATGAGGTCTCCAGGACTTAAAACAAATCCAAATCATATTATGTGATATCATCTAATGTGAAATTCTACTCCGTACTTCTCAAATTTTTATTTTTATGTTGTATTGAGGATTTGTTCTGTTCTGTGTGTTGTACTGTATTGTATTGACCCCCTTCTTTTTGATGGCCACTGCATGCCCAACCTCCCTGGAAAGGGGTCTCTCTTTGAACTGCCTTTCCTAAAGTTTCTTCAATTTTTTCCCTACAAGGGTTTTTTTTTTGGGAGTTTTTTTTTGGTCTTCTTAGAGGGTCAAGGTTGGGGCGCTGTCAGGAGGCAGGGCCTGTTAAAGCCCATTGCGGCACTTCTTGTGTGATTTTGGGCTATACAAAAAATAAATTGTATTGTATTGTATATCCGGTAAACCAAACACGTCGGTGGGCGAGCGAAGCAATTAGGGGGCAGAGCCCCCTAGTGTATATATATATATATATATATATATATATATATATATATATATATATATATATATATATATATATGAAAAAAATGTTTTTCAAATGATAAATGCTGGTTTTGCTTAACTGTTTTGCTCCTGAATCAAACATTTTTAAGGACATTTGTCTCTGTGCGCATTGGTATTTATCTAAATGAGTTATGCACCGGTGAAGCTTAAGAGTGCAAGGAACTAAAAAAAACTTTCTAGTTAACTGTCGAAATCTTGAAATCTGAAATTAAAAATACACTCACACTACATGTTTTTTGCATCTCTCTCTTTAGAATGCTGGTTATGTCTTTCACAGTAGCTGATTTTATATACCGCTTATTGATAATTACTTTGTTAGATGCTGAACTATAGCAACAACTGCTACACTCTACTGCAGTAAAAGTAATGGCTAACATTATGACAAAGAGGTTGAAGACTGCTGGTCCTGTTCCCACTACTGACTGATTATGTGACCCCGAGCGAGTCCTCCTCACATGGAAAGAACTGCTCTGTGCTATTTAGTAAAAGAAACTTGGCACAGGATTCACTATGGAAAGGTGTTGGATAAAATAATTATTTATGAATACACATCTTTTCAAATTATCAAGAAAAATCTAAACAGATTCTGTAAATTGGGGATTATCTGCATAAGCATAATGTTAAATATATTGAACTTTTGTATCCAGTAATATTACCATATCCATAATTATTTATTTGTTCCTTGATCATGCTAATAATCCAGTTGGCAGCAGCTGCTAAATGCCCCCTGGTTTTGAGAATAAAGCTGCTCATTAGGTATGTGCTAAGAGGAGTTCTGTTTTTTAGGGGTAAATGTTTAAAGATGGGAATGATTAGCTGTACACATTTTTGCATGTTATGGCCATTTTTTCATTCTTTTACTTAAGCACTGTGTAAATCTGTTTTGTAGACTGACATGATGGTGCAGTGTTTTCTGTTCTGCCTCACAGTTCATGGAGTCTTCCCATTTTTCCGACGTCCACCTGTTTTTTTTCTGTAGGTGCTTTTGCTGCATTTTGTATGTATTCTTATATTCTAAACCAATGCATATTAGAGTAATTGGCAACTTTGATTGACCATGTGTGTTATGCACTTGCCACAAAAGTGGTAAACTATCCAGAAAAACCCTGGATGAAAACTTCAAAAGCCTTTTTTTTATGAAATTAACAAAATTAAACCAAAATAAGAAGGTATTATTAATTTTAAACATAAAAAATAGTTAACAGTAAAATGCAATAGGACAAAAGGGTGAAGGATAGTGAAAAATACAGAAAGTTTGACCTGCAGTAGGAACCAGTTCAGAATGGTAAGAATCAGTGGGGTACCAACCCTGTAATCCACATTGAATTAACATAAAAGAAAAGAAAAGGATGTGCAGTAGCACAACAAAAAGACGCCACCTGATTCCAGCCTTGTACGTACCTGACATTACCTTTGACCCTAAATAGGTTCATTAAGTTGGTGGGCTAATGGATTTGTGTAAGTGCTTTACTAGCAGTTTTTATGGTTTCAGTCTAGTTGAAGATTTTTTTTATTATTATTCAGAGGGAAGGATGTTTGGCTACAGAGTAAAAAAGAAATTCAAAAGAAAATTTAAAAGTGAGAGCCACTTTCAGAACCAAATTACTTTTCTAGTACTTTGTTAATTGGGAGATGTGATGAGTTGGCTGTCCGTTATTCAGTTGTCATCCATCTTGTGGACACTTGTAATGTTTGGTGGTGCACAGCATTACATTTGTAGAAGAAGTCAAGGCACAAAAATAAATCAGAGTTCTCTCTCCTCCAAAAGTACAAGGAGAGAGTTCAAGGTTGTTAAAACATAAACAAAGCATAAAGGGTTATGTACAAGCAAACACAATTTCATTACAAAAAGTTGGTAAAACTATACAGCAGCCTTCCATGTAAAATGAAAGTCGAGTGTGTGCACTGCATAATGTTTTTAGCTTTTTAAATGCACCCTGCGTTTTGAGCATGTCAGTGGGTCGTGAGATACGATGGACAAGCAGAGAAGGACAGTTTTGGGGCAAGAAGGAAGAAGCAAGGCTTCATGGCTACACTTTAAACAGAGCTGTGTGCATCCGCTGGCCTTTCTGCCTGTTTTGTGTAGCCTTTGCTGTGAGGTCAAAGGGGAGAGGTAATGTGAAGGGGGCTGGGAAGGCTGCCTTGTCTGTGAGAGAGCTTCTTGTTCCTAACAGAAGCTCTCATTCACTGGGCTTTCTCCTTTTCCTGGCTGTTAATTTGTTGTGGTCTGAAGACAGTAATGGCCTCTTTGTGCTGCTGCAGGGAAGAAGCAAGGCCGCAGACAGTAGGCTCACTGTTTTCAGTAATGGATGGTGTTTCATTTAAGGATAATGTTTGAGGGCACTTTATTTCTTGTTTCTTGAAGTTAAGAATGCTCTCACTCTTTTTGAAATCTATAAAAGAATATTTGTGTAAAGACGGTTGTTACAGGGTTTGGGAAAGGTTTCCCAACAAAGTGAGCACTACATCTGAGTTTAAGGATGAGATACCATAAAAATTCACTCTGGAAACAGATTACAGCATTAAAACATCTGCTGCTCTCAATGTTTCCTTCCGGTCAGTGTGGAAAGAATTTTTTTTGAAAGTGAATGCTACCAATGTTTAATCAAAGGAAAAAATCAAACATGGTCAGAATATTGTTTTTAATTACATCTAACCATGTGAATCACGTTTTAAAATATTTCAGTATATCTTTTAGTAGAGCTTAAGTCATGTAGCCTCTGTGCCTCTTCTGGCCTGGACTTCTGCATGGTTTACATATTCATGTTGGTTTGCTGCATTCACTCCTGATTCTTTACACATTCCAAAGGCACTAGTGTGAGCATGTTATTTTGTGCCCAGAGACAGGCTGCATTCTACATTAAAAGGGTCTGTTACCTTAGGGTGCACAAATCTTCATTAGAATATAGCTATATAATGAAATTATGCATAACGAATCTGATTTTAAATAGGGAATCCAATGGAGCATTTGCCATATTTCCTCTTTGACTATTCCAAAGCTTATAGGCCAACTGGCTACTCATATTTTGTTTATCTAGGTTTTTAAGGCAAAGATGGCATCATTTTTGCAGAAGACAGTGTTTCCACCTCATTATACTTGGATCCTGATTCGATTTACAGCTGTGTTGTCACTTGTATGTAAGCTTTCGATTCTGCAAACTCCAGGCACCCAGTGTTAAAGTAGTGCTACTCTTCCTGTGTGGTTTCTCTTTATCGGCTTTATCAAACTGAAATTAACTGCATATCGTTTATTAGTTTAAGGCATCTGTCTGTAATCAACGTGTAACAATATAATGGTGCACGGAATGGCCAAACTATTCCAAATACCATAGCTGCTTTAGCATTGTTACTTTCCGTGCACCACTCAGAGTATTTTAACCCACTGTAACTGTGTGGAATCCCAGCTCTACAGCAGCTGATCAGAAAAAGGATTATTGGGATACAGCATCTAGCACACGCTGCCTCAGCCATGCGCACAGTCTATTTGAACTTCTCTTATATGGCAAATACTTCAGAGCCTTTCCTGTAAGGGACTCACAGTTCAGAAATAGTTTCATCCCAAGTGCTCTAAATACACTCAATCAGTCCATTAAGTGCTCCTGGTAGAACTGTTTGTATTGTAAGTACAATTACCTCACTATAATCTTGCACTACAGTTGTGATAATGCACAGCCTGAGCCACTTTATGAACCATTTGCACAATATGCACTACATGTACATGCTTTCATATTGTATATTTTTCACTGTTTTTATCATATTATTATTATTATTATTACTATTATTACTGTTATTTTATCATTTTATAGGAAAATAAGTTTATGGAGGATTTGCATATTGAATCTCAATGTGCCATACAATAACAATAAAGGAATTAAATTCAGTTGAATAGAAGACTGGCTTCTAAGTTGATTTAGATTTCCAAGCGCTATCTTCTTGGAGCTCTTGATATCATGTTTAAGATGAAATGCAGTATATTACATTATACAGACAAATTTTTAACTTCATTTAAATAATGTATATTGTTAATAACTAAATATGTGAGGGCGTGGTGGCTCAGCAGTAGCGACGAGCTGGCACCCCGTTCAGGGATTGTGCTTTCCTTGCGCTGTATGCTTGGTGGGACTTGTGTGACCCTAGATGGATAGATGGATGGAATAATTAAACATTGTGGTAGGTAGGGGGCGCTCTCGCTCCCTTGAACCCCTGTCCACGACTCCAAACACCAGGTAAAAGTCCAAATATTGACTTTATTAATTCTCCACAGTGTACAAAACACCCTCTCCTCCACTATACTCATTAAACTCGCAATAATAAATCACAAATACAATCCTCCAGCTCCCAGACGCGTTGCCACCCTTCCACCCAGCTCAGCTCGCCATCTGGGAGCTCCCACAGTCCTTTTATATCTCCTGACCTGGAAGTGTTCCCAATCCCCAGTCCATGTGATTCTCAATCACTTCCGGGTCAGGTAAAAGTTCTTTTCTTCAACCCGGAAGCCTGTCGCTCTTCCTATGACGAACTTCCGGGTCATAGGGCACGAAGAAATCTTTGGTCCTCCCTGCAGCTCCCTCTTGTGGCCCCCATGGCATCCAGCAGGGCGGTGCATAAAAACTCCATTGTCCATGATGCCCTGCTGGTCTTTTGGGGACCTCCATGCTGCAAGGAGGGCTCCACCTGGCGGCTTGGGGGTATTGGCCAGGATAAACGGCCGGCCATCCTCCACAGCATGTACTATGAAGATATTTCAGTGTTCCTTAAAAGTTTTGAAGAATCGGCATTCTAAGTTTACAGATGGCTTGACATTTATAATAATTATAATAATACATTTTATTTATACAAGGCGCCTTTCTAAGCACTCAAGGACACCAAACAAACAATAAATTAAAAAACACATTATAAACAAAACTGGAAACATCAGAAAATATAAACATTAAAACCAAACAAAGCCACTGTAATCATAGAGAAAAAGCCATTTTAAACAGATGGGTTTTAAGTTTACATTTGAAGGTTTTTTATTTTATTCCCACACACCTACACTCATGGGGTCTGCACCACCTCATTCTTTTTATTTTAAAAAACTTACATCACCTCAGGCCTATATCGGTCTTCACAAAATTCTATGAAATGGAAGTATAACAGTTACCTTTAAATATTTACCCATGATTCAAGTTTACTGCTTCTTGTTCAAAGTATACAAATAACACAGTATATTTATTTATTCCGCGCACACCGTCAGAGAGTTTTTTCCTGCAAGAGACAAAATTTGGCAAGCTTTTCTAGTGTGCTGGAATTGAACGTGAATTGGCAAATATATGAAATAATAGACAAATGTGAGCAATATCCATCCATCTATTATCCAACCCGCTATATCCTAACTACAGGGTCACGGGGGTCTGCTGGAGCCAATCCCAGCCAACACAGGGCACAAGGCAGGAAACAAACCCCAGGCAGGGCACGCTCACACACACACATCAAGCACACACAAGGGACAATTTAGGATCGCCAATGCACCTAATCTGCATGTCTTTGGACTGTGGGATATAGCCGGAGTACTTGGAGGAAACCCACGCAGACACGGGGAGAACATACAAACTATTTGTATATATTTAACAGATGTTTCTACCCAAGATGAAGCACAGGTTCAGAATACATTTTCTTTTGCAGCTTTTGTATTCATTAATTACAGTATACATTTAAAACAGTGCAGCCAACCAATACAAAATATACTATATTCATAAATTGCTCTTTTTCTGTTTTATTTTTGGTGTAATATTCTGTCTGCTATTTAAAAACATACACATACACCACAAGTCCTTTCTTTCTTTCGGACATGTGAGTACAAATTCTATACATTTTTCTCTCAATGAGTCACTCTTATAACTTTTAAAATGGCATATGGTATACACCCATTTATGTTTGATTTTAACAAGCACCAGCATTTTCAACAATTTTGGAGATGAAGGGCAAATTAGAAATAGGGTGAAAATTATTGAAGTAGGATTGACACCAGGGTTTTTCAATATTGGGGTTATTGCAGCAGTTTTAAAAGATGAAGGAACAGTACCAGTAGTGAGAGAAGAGGGGGTCCAGCTGACAAGTAGATGGCTTAGATTTGCAAATGAGATCTGAGATTTCTGAGAAAGTGGGAAGCTGGAAAGAGGAAAATTAGTGAATCTGGACCGAGGTGCTGATGTATCCTCTGGATTTTCTCATTAAAAAAGGACATAAGAGAATTACAAAAAGCAGTCGAGTAAAGGTGAGATGGTAAAGATGATTTGTATTGTATTGTATTGACCCCCTTCTTTTGACACCCACTGCACGCCCAACCTACCTGGACAGGTGTCTCTCTTTGAACTGCCTTTCCCAAGGTTTCTTCCATTTCTCCCTACAAGGTTTTTTTTTGGGAGTTTTTCCTTGTCTTTTTAGAGAGTCAAGGCTGGGGGGCTGTCAAGAGGCAGGGCCTGTTAAAGCCCATTGCGGCACTTCCTGTGTGATTTTGGGCTATACAAAAAATAAATTGTATGTATTGTAGAGTCTGGAGGTTGTGTAATTTTAATAAGTAATGAAAATTAAGACTTGGTGTTACCTTTATTACAAGAAATTAACTGAGTGTAATAGTTGGATTTGTTTTGAGCTATGCAGTCCTTATAATAAAGTACATGATTTTTATTAATCTCTTTGTAAACAAAGAGTCCAGTTTTTTTTATATAACCGTTCAACTTGCCTGCCGTTGGCTTTCAGAAGCCAAAGTTGAGGCGTAAACCAGGAGGCAGAAAACGAAAAAGAAATAGATCTGTTTTTTAATGGAGTGAGAGAATTAAGAATATTATTGAGTCCAGTGTTATAATATGAGACCAATTCTTTAAGACTGGATACATTATAAAAGTCCATTTGGGAATCAATTCTAGAACAAAGAAAATCCAAGTTAATATTCTTAATATTACGAAAAGATATGAGACAGGGGAGCTTAGTAATAGAAAAAGTAAGTTTAGCATTAAATAAAAGGAGAAAATGATCAGTTATAGTGAGTTCATCTGCTGTAAGATCGGGAGGGACAACACCAGAGCAGCAGATCAAATCCAAGATATGTCCTTTACAATGGGTGGGAACATCAATATACTGCTTTTATCCAGAACTCTCACGTCAAGATAAAAAGTCTCTAGTGAGAGGGATATTAATATTATCCATATGTATATTAAAATCCCCCAACAGAATTATGTTTGAAGTAATTGTAGATAAATGGGTAAAAAAGGTAGCAAGATCGTTCAAAAAATCATTGTTTGATTTAGGGGAGTGGTAGACAGTTGCAATGATGGTAGGAATAGGGTCAGACAATTGACACACAGTTGATTCAAAAGAGCTAACAGCAGGAGCAGACAATGGCAGGACTTTCCACTTCTCGCAATAAATTATCGTGATACCTGCTCCACGGCCAGAGGCACGGGGTTGACAAATATAAACAAACCCCCGGGGGGTGGATTCATTAAGTTGAGAAAAGTCTTGAGGATGCTGCCATGTCTCGATTAAACAGAGAAAGTCAAACTTACGGTCAATGAGGAGATCCTGGATGAGATGCCCCTTGCTTGTGAGTAAGCGGATGTTCAGTAGACGAAAATTGACAATGGTGCTGTCGCATTTGGCAGTGGTTGTAGCCAACCGAGCTAGGCTGGCCAACACACTATGGTCAGCATTCCTATCTGTGTTACGTGGAGGGTGGCAGGAGTTAGACCAGAAGGAGTTAATTCCTTTTTGAGGTGTCCATTTGGAATCTCCGGCGGGACCCACAATGGATATATCTCTGACAAGGGAGAAATATGATGTACAGGTCCAAATGCGGCACAGACTGGTGGAGACGCGGTCGAAGAAGCTCAGCAGCTGAGTACTTTTTACAGAGCTAAATGTGTGGCAATTGGTTACATGGAGAAAGAAAAGGAAAGACAGGAATTGGGGGTTAGTACATTTGAATGAGACAGTATTGCTGCAATAAATTATTTCATCAAGGGTCGCTTATGGCGCAGGAAGCATCTTGCAGGAGGCAGGAACAATCTCTGTATGGGTTGCCAGCTCGTCGCTACCATTGCGCCACCGTGCCCCCATGTTTAATAGATGCTTTAATTCCTATCATCATGAAAATGATATCAAGTATACATCTTAGTTGCCTACTCTCATAGTAACAGTGTTGTGTGTGGGTTGCCCACAGCTGGCATTCTCCTTCTGAACCAGGGATATTGATAGTCATAGATCAAAATGGAGTACAGCGAATGAGGACATAGAACTAAAAGAGTGGTGCTAAAGTACTTTGGGCTTTTTTTCCAATTCAAAATGTCCATATTAAAGTGCAGTGCAGTTTTCAATAAATAATTAAGTCCACAATAAAAACACAGTGCAAACCTCTTATCCTAGTGTTGCTCTTATTCTCTTAACCCCCTCAACTCTCCATCTCCTTTTGCAGTGCTCACCCAACTCCCATGAATAAGCAGCGGAGATGAGAATCCAGTGACGGCAGCCCCCAAACACTGTTCCGGCCACCTCTACTTTGGCATCTACTGGGACGCGCTGAACCTGACTCTGTCTTCCGTTCACTTTCCTAGGCATCCACAAGATCCCCAACAGCCTCAGCCATCCCTTCTCTGTACAGTTCAGAAGGAGTGATCTGATTCACCCCAGGAACTCCTCTCACCATGTTCCTTTATGGGATTACCCTGACCGCATTGCCACCCTCAGTCTACACTGGCTCTCAACTAATTCCCTCCTTTCTCTCTCTTCTTATTCTCTTCCTCCTCCTCGATTTTACTTCCTTGACTGCTTTCATTTTTGTTTTCTCCTTGCTTTTACTCACAGATCCCTTTTAATCCCCAGTAAGTGCAGCCATGACAAACAAACCACAGAGCCCTGATAAGTGATAGTTGCATCAACTGCTTGTGAACCACATTAAATGCAGTTAGACATCATGAAGAATCTCCTCATCCACACAACTTTTATTCCCACACACCTACACTCATGGGGTCTGCACCACCTCATTCTTTTTATTTTAAAAAACTTACATCGCCACAGGCCTCTATCTTTCTTCACAGAATTCTATTAAATGGAAGTATAACAGTTACCTTTAAATATTTACTCATGATTCAAGTTTACTGCTTCTTGTTCAAAGTATACAAATAACACAGTATATTTATTCATTCGGCGCACACCATCAGAGAGTTTTTTCCAGCAAGAGACAAAATTTGGCAAACTTTTCTAGTGTGCTGGAATTGAACGTGAATTGGCAAATATATGAAATAATAGACAAATGTGAGCAATATCCATCCATCCATTATCCAACCCGCTATATCCTAACTACAGGGTCACGGGCGTCTGCTGGAGCCATTCCCAGCCAACATAGGGCACAAGGCAGGAAATAAACCCCAGGCAGGGCACCAGCCCACCGCAGGGTGGGTGCACACACACACACACGCACACATCAAGCACACACAAGGGACAATTTAGGATCACCAATGCACCTAATCTGCATGTCTTTGGACTGTGGGAGGAAACCGGAGTACCCAGAGGAAACCCATGCAGACACTGGGAGAACATGCAAACTATTTGTATATATTTAACAGATGTTTCTACCCAAGTTGAAGTGCAGGTTCAGAATACATTTTCTTCTGCAGCTTTTGTATTCATTAAATACAGTATACATTTAAAACAGTGCAGCCAACCAATACAAAATATGCTATATTCATAAATTGCTCTTTTTCAGTTTTGTTTATGGTGTACTATTCTGTGTGCTATTTACAAACATACATATACACCACAAGTTCTTTCTTTCTTTCGGACATGTGAGTACAAATTCTATAGATTTTTCTCTTAATGAGTCACTCTTTTTACCTTTTAAAATGGCATATGGTTTACACCCATTTATGTTTGATTTTAACAAGCACCAGCGTTTTATCTGGTAGGTCATTTTTAACGTCCTGTATATACGGTAACTGGTTTAGCATGACTATGGCTGTTCTGAGTGTGTCTCTGCATTTGATGGATGTGTCCTCTTTCAGCCCATTACTGCATATGTGAGGTAATCTCCACCATCTCAGTTCAAAGAACCTTTATTTATTTTATTTTTTTTGGTCCCCAGTTTTCACAGTCATATATTGCTACTGGGAAAAATCCTGCATTCAGCTATTTGTTGTCAATGTAATGTCTCTGGATTTCATTAGCCATTCCTGGCTTGTTACCACTTACTTCCTAGAAGGAGATGTCTTCTTAATTTGTGCAAGTCTTTGTGCCCAAGACATATGAAACCACAAACAAACTCTATTTCTTCTTTATGTTTTAAAATAAATGATGGCCCAAATCATGGACGATTATTATATACAGTGGGATGCAAAAGTTTGGGCAACCTTGTTAATAGTCATTATTTTCCTGTATAAATCGTTGGTTGTTACGATAAAAAATGTCAGTTAAATATATCATATAGGAGACACACACAGTGATATTTGAGAAGTGAAATGAAGTTTATTGGATTTACAGAAAGTGTGCAATAATTGTTCAAACAAAATCAGGCAGGTGCATAAATTTGGGCACCGTTGTCATTTTATTGATTCCAAAACTTTTGGAACTAATTATTGGAACTCAAATTGGCTTGGTAAGCTCAGTGACCCCTGACCTACATACACAGGTGAATCCTATAATGAGAAAGAGTATTTACGGGGGTCAATTGTAAGTTTCCCTCCTCCTTTAATTTTCTCTGAAGAGTAGCAACATGGGGGTCACAAAACAACTCTCAAATGACCTGAAGACAAAGATTGTTCACCATCATGGTTTAGGGGAAGGATACAGAAAGCTGTCCCAGAGATTTAAGCTGTCTGTTTCCACAGTTAGGAACATATTGAGGAAATGGAAGACCACAGGCTCAGTTCAAGTTAAGGCTCGAAGTGGCAGACCAAGAAAGATTTCGGATAGACAGAAGCGACGAATGGTGAGAACAGTCAGAGTCAACCCACAGACCAGCACCAAAGACCTACAACATCGTCTTGTAGCAGATGGAGTCACTGTGCATCGTTCAACCATTCGGCACACTTTACACAAGGAGATGCTGTATGCGAGAGTGATGCAGAGGAAGCCTTTTCTCCGCCCACAGCACAAACAGAGCCGCTTGAGGTATGCTCAAGCACATTTGGACAAGCCAGCTTCATTTTGGAATAAGGTGCTGTGGACTGATGAAACTAAAATTGAGGTATTTGGGCATAACAAGGGGCGTTATGCATGGAGGAAAAAGAACACAGCATTCCAAGAAAAACACCTGCTACCTACAGTAAAATATGGTGGTGGTTCCATCATGCTGTGGGGCTGTGTGGCCAGTGCAGGGACTGGGAATCTTGTCAAAGTTGAGGGACGCATGGATTCCACTCAGTATCAGCAGATTCTGGAGACCAATGTCCAGGAATCAGTGACAAAGCTGAAGATGCGCCGGGTTTGGATCTTTCAACAAGACAATGACCCAAAACACTGCTCAAAATCCACTAAGGCATTCATGCAGAGGAACAAGTACAACGTTCTCGAATGGCCATCTCAGTCCCCAGACCTGAATATAATTGAAAATCTGTGGTGTGAGTTAAAGAGAGCTGTCCATGCTCGGAAGCCATCAAACCTGAATGAACTAGAGATGTTTTGTAAAGAGGAATGGTCCAAAATACCTTCAACCACAATCCAGACTCTCATTGGAACCTACAGGAAGCGTTTAGAGGCTGTAATTTCTGCAAAAGGCGGATCTACTAAATATTGATTTCATTTCTTTTTTGTGGTGCCCAAATTTATGCACCTGCCTGATTTTGTTTGAACAATTATTGCACACTTTCTGTAAATCCAATAAACTTCATTTCACTTCTCAAATATCACTGTGTGTGTCTCCTATATGATATATTTAACTGACATTTTTTATCGTAACAACCAACGATTTATACAGGAAAATAATGACTATTAACAAGGTTGCCCAAACTTTTGCATCCCACTGTAGCAACCATGTCTATTGTTATTATTTCACTGGAGGACTACCACTACTAGCAAACAAACAAAATATTGGGCACATGTGTCAGAAGGCAGTCATGTGTGTAGAAGGCAGGCAAACTTAATCATTTAAAATATGAAGAAGACACAAAAGTGGAAAGAAAGCATTAGATAGATAGATACTTTACCAGTCACAAGGGGAAATTCACATACTCCAGCAGCAGCATACTGATAAAAAACAATATTAAATTAAAGAGTGATAAAAATGCTGGTATAACAGACAATAACTTTGTATAATGTTAACTTTTACCCCACCAGTTGGAATTGAAGAGTCGCATAGTGTTGGGGAAGAACGATCTCCTGAGTCTGTCAGTGGAGCAGGACGGTGACAGCAGTCTATCGCTGAAGCTGCTCCTCCATTTCTGGAGATGATACTGTTCAGTGGATGCAGTGGATTCTCCATGAATGACAGGAGCCTGCTTAGCACCCGTCGCTCTGCCACAGATGTCAAACTATCTAGCTCCGTGCCTACAATAGAGCCTGCCTTCCTCACCAGTTTGTCCAGGCATGAGGCGTCCCTCTTCTTTATGCTGCCTCCCCAGCACACCACCGTGTAGAAGGAGGCGCTCGCCACAACCGTCTGATAGAACATCTGCACCATCTTATTGCAGATGTTGAAAGATGCCAGCCTACTAAGGAAGTATAGTCGGCTCTTTCCTTTTTTACACAGAGCATCAGTATTGGCATTTCAGTCCAATTTATCATCCATATAAATATCTGTGGTTTCATACATGGGGTAGTAATGGTCGCAGATGACATAAAAATGGCATCATCAGCATGGGCCACCCATTTGTAAAAGTGAAAGCAAAGCAGAAAAGTTGCAAATAATTAAATCATAACATCTTAACACCTGATGCACTTCTGCACACACTTTTTGTCTGTATGCTGTGTTATAACACCTCTTAACCCTTTCATAAGGTTCATCATTATTCCCCATATTTGTCGTACAACTTAAAAATGAGTAGGACAATGAAGTCCCAGATTCCAGAATTGTTCTGCATTTTCTATGCAGGCAGTCTGCATAATGTGCCTACGATGGAATAGTTCACTTGTGTTTAAAGCTTAGTGAATGACACTTAGGCATAGCCCTGTTTTTATCGTGGTAGAGTAATATATTTTGCTCTACTTTCCCCTATTGTATTATTAATATGTAGCCTTAGAATGTCTAATCTCACAGACTTACCACTGTTTATAAGGTATTATTGTATATAACTTATCCCCACCTTCCCTTCTATATCTATAACTTCAGGCAATTAGATGTGGTAAAAAGACAAGCAGGAGTTAAGTTACACATAAAATAATTTATTACTGATAATATTCATAAATAATAACAAAATGCAAAGTACATTTGAATATTGGCAACCATACAACCTGATTAAATGGTGATATGTAGTTCAGGTGGCACACAGACTTGTAGTTACTTAAAATGTCTCTAGTTAAGGCATCATTGGTGCTCAGTTTTCAGCAAACTTGTCTGTTCAATATGGCTGCCAAGCTGTGCTCTCCATTGTGTTGTCTTCTTCATCAGATGTTAGTAACAGAGATGCTTCTTCATCATATGTTAGTTAGTAAGAGAGATAGAATGTGGTTGAACAAGCAGATTTATAGATTCTCTGTCCAACCCCTAGAGCCAATAGGACATCATGGTACTTACAAGCTTCTGATCCAAGCCAATTCCAAACAGCCATACTTCCGACCAATGGAGGAAATAGAACATCTTAACAACTGCCCCCAAACCATATGTTAAACATCCTGGCTTCCTTGCAGGGTTTGAAAGACCTTAGCAGAGAAATACTCATCCTCCCCCAACTCTGTCATAAAATTCAAAGAGACTCAGTCGTAAAAGGGGGGGGCAAACACGAATGCCTCTCACCAAAGTAACACTAAATTACATTGCTTTGGCTAAATGACAAATAAAGACATACAAAACATTTATCAAGTTATATGCAAAATCTCACATCACAACAGCCTATTTGGTTTATTTCAACAAAATGCATAAAAAGTCATAAACCAATACTAATATAAGGGAAAAATGGACGTGGGTGCAAAGCTGCTAAAATTGAGAGCAATCTTGCTCAAGTAATGAATGGCAGATACATACAGTATTCTACAATAAAGGCAAAGAACTTTCAAAATAAAGTCAGAATAAGTGAGGCAAATGGTAAAACCAAAAATATAAGTGTCTAAAATGGCAGTGTCACCTGGGCTATGGATGTTTGTGGCATATTGGCAGAGATTTGGAGGTGCAGTGTGAACAGAAGATTTAGGGAAATGTTTCTTGGTGACCATAGCTTTATTTGCATTCACTGCAATTTCAGCAAATATTTGTTAATAATGTTTTTTTTTCATATTAGAAACACATCTCGACATTTCTTCCACTGTAAAGTCAGCTACACTTCTCTTTTTCATCCTGGGATGGTTGGATATTTAACAGTTGCCTTGAAATTTATGATCATCTGATAATATTGATTTTTGACTGTTCTTAATTTATCTAGACTAACTCTAATCTGTTGTAATCACCGTGATATATGTCTTTGGGGCATATTATGCTGGCTGCTGGAGTACAATAACAGAGAGGCTGAGGTAGTTGGGGCAGTGGGTGGGTTATTTGATACATATGACTTCGCTGTAAACCTGAATGACCACACACACGCACATGGCTGTTTTAAGTTATTTAATTATTTGTTGTGGGCAAAATGGTTATAAAACAAAGCCCAGAGGCTGTCATCTCTACCTCTCTAAAAACAAGCATTCAGTTAACTTTAGGATGCATTTTGGCCAAAACATGTGGTGGCAGCACATTGGTATTGCTTTCACAGTCCTTTATGTTGAGCCAGTTGTCATTCTACCCCAAATATGACTGAAATTGGATCTTAAAATTTGGGACTGAGAGGTTGGAGTTTACATTTGCCCTCCCCTGATTTACAAGACCATTATGGATGCAGTGCGGTTTTCAATTCCAAAATAAATTTCTCCTTGGCTAAGACCAATCAAAAATAATTTTCATCAAATTGTAATTTGTTTTCCTTATACACTGAATTATGAACAACTCAGACTTTGCTTCATGAGACATGGGTCAGTTTGCTTTGGTTGAGGCCCTTTCAGGGAAATTTATATATATAGAAATATATTTCGCTATTTAATTAAAAGGGTCATGATGGAAAACTGGAAAATGAAGGTGTTGATTGGCCTCTCTGGCCTTTTTCAATGTGGTAGTGCTGTATGTGTTCAATTAATGACACAAGAAGCCAAAGATACGGTACCTACAAAAATTTTTCGCTCACTTGGAAGTTTTTACATTTTATTGTTATAAAACATTGGCTTTTATGACAGTGATCATCAGAACACACTCTTTAATGTCAAAGTGAAAACAGATCTCTGCAAGGTGGTCTAATTTACATACAAATATAAATCACCAAATAACTGATCACATAACTGTTCACCCCGTTAAATATGACATCCCTAAAGCATCACTAATGGTGTAGCCAACTGGTTTTAGAAGTCACAGAATTAGTTCAATGGAGGTCACTTTTGTATGGCACAGCTGTAATTCAGCTTTTAGAAGAACAGCCGCAAAAACTGGGTGATTGTGCAGGAAGAAGACAAGTGAGTCAGGCCACTAGGAGAACTCTGAAGGAGGTATGAGTCACAATGGCTGAGATTGGAGAGACTGTGCAGTCAACAACTGCTACCCAGTTGCTGCATCAATAAAGCTTTATGATGTTGTCATGGCTGCCAAAGATGCAGCTTCTAAATACTTGAAGGAAGTGAATACTTATGCAATGAATTACTATGTGTTTTAAATTTGTATTTCATTTAGATTAATGTGCAAAGATCTGTTTTAATTTTGACTACAAGCATGTTTTTGTGTTGATCAATCCACTGTGATTCAATTTTGTATAATAATACAATGTGAAAACTTCTAAGGAGTGAATAACTCTTATAAGCACTGTATATGTTGGACATTTGAACACCTTTACTGTAGTTTTAGTTGCTTTTCATATTGTTGTACAACATTAAGTTGTGGTAAATGTGCCATAAATGACAGTGATTTCAAAGAGTTGCAGTTGATAGTCATATAATTTGTTTTAAAAATATCACAGGGACAATACTGGAGCCCCCAAAGGCCTTTAATTCAGTTTTGAGTTACACTTGAATTGCAGAATTGAGCATGCTGCCTACAGTCTGAGTGAGCATCATCATTTAAGAGGATACTGGTGACTATGGAAAAGAGAAACACTCGAGGAGAGGAGGAACATCAAACTGGAGAGCATAAAGCAGCAAAAAGGGAAGTTGAAGACACTATCTGAAGGAATAAGCTGAGATTTTTTTGTGGATGAAGGAGCTAGATCAGTCCATGACCTGACCATGGGGGTAGGTGGAGTATGCAAAGAATAGGCAGTGATAAAGTTAAACCATATCTTGCAAACATGGCAGTGCCCACAGGCTACTCAGTCAAAAATAATGTGTTCGTGCTTTAGAACTCCCTGCTGAAATGTGTGTTTTAAACCCTTTAAAACCTCTCTTACTGCCACACCCCACCCAACAATGAATACTTTACTTAACTATCGGTGTTCATAGTGAACATATACATAGTCCATCTCAAATGTTGGCCGAAATCCTTTGTGTTAGTCCTGAGTAGGGCCTTAGTCCACGCTAGCATCCCCTCTGATCATCGTAGTGCCATTGCCTGCTCTGTCAAAGTTTTCCCTTATCCTTTTACCCAATACAATTGTAGGCATTAATATTAAACTCTTGTGATACTTTCAGACTGATACCTCAGATGTGGTATGGATTTATTAGTGCATGGCTAAGATTTATAAATCATTAGAAAATTAACTTGCAGTCATTTTATTTTAAATAGGATTAAGGCAAAACTATGGTCATGTTTCATTAGTTGTCTGAAAATTTAGGAAACAATAGAGTATCATTATAAAATGAATCTATCAACGTCAATAATCATTAAAGGCAGAACCATAAAACCTTATCTAACAATGTAGTAGGACAATTAAAAAAATACAGCCACCATAAAAGTGCAGCTAATCTGAGCAGAACACCTGGCAGAGAGCAACACCAAGTCCTCATCATGAATGTTTATGGTTAACTGTCTTTAATCCACACGCAAGGGAACAAATGCGTTCTTGTCAAAGCCTTGGTGTGTTTATACTCCATTCTTTTTTAGAAATTTTTAGAATGATGAATTGAAGAACTACCAGTAGAAGGGGTAGAAAAGAGAGAGGTTAGGAGCACGCACTGATAGAGCACATTGCCGCACCCACCACGTGACAAACCACCTCAGGATCCCAGATTAGGACCCGAGTGCAGCCATGCAACGGGTGACACCTCAGCACCACACTGGTTCAGAAGGAATTACCAGTAGAAGAAAGTTACTAAAGTAATTTAGCACTAACTAAGCACTTTACATTCACTCTCCATCCCTGGTTTGAACCTACCTTTTCAATTCAGGGCTGTACTGAGCCACACTCAGTCGCCTCGAACAGTTAAGAGACAACAGTCACTCTAACCTGCCCCAGATAGGTAATTCTGACTGTTAGCTGTAAAGCAGAAAATGCAATAGAGAAAACTGTGTCATATTCTCTGAGGTTATGTCACATCACCCAAGGCCCTGGATGCAAAGCTGGAAATGAATCAGGTTTAACCACATTGCATCAAGAAGTGATCAGGTTATGCAGCCATGTGTGAATGGCACGGACAGGACAAGAAGAGAGATATGCAGTAAGTAAGTAAATTATTATAACTGTTATGGTTTATCTGGTTGATGCTTTTATCTACTATAAAATCAGTAATCATACACATTTGATTTTTTTTTTAACTGGAGTAAAAGCAGGTTAAGTGACTTGCTCATGGACACACAGTGAGTCAATAAAAGGAATTGACCTGGCAGCATTGTTTAAAATCCAGCATCTTATGTTCTACACCACACTGCCTGTCTGTCTATACAAGATTTGAGTTCAGGTAGTGATTTTTTTCAGGGATCTATGCAAAGATAAAAAAGTCAATATAGGCTGCTACACCTCTTGGATCAGACATCATTTTAGGTACCCTTAATGGTTAATCCTCTTTGCTATTTAAAATATTTTCTAGAGCACCTGCTCACTGAGAAATACATAAAGACTGATGCAAAATACAAGAGAAAATACTTTGGGACAAGTGTTTAATTGTCATTGAGTGGCCCAGTCAAAGTGCATATTTAAACCCTGTAGAACGTCAGTGCAGATGCCAGAATATGTATGGTTATAGATGCTTCCTATCTAATCTACTGAAGCCTAAGAGGATCTACCAGGACGAACTGGACAAACTGCCAAGGTGTGTAAAGCTTTAGATGTTTACACAAGAAGACTCGAAGATGCGAAAGGAACATCTGCATAGTTCTAAATTAGTGGTCTTGGATTTTTGCATGAATAAGAGATTTCAGTTTTTGATTTTGGGGCAATTTGCAGACATTTTTGATTTTTTTTTTTATTTGTATTGAATGTAGATTGATGGTCAAAAATGGCAACTTTATCCATTTAAAATTATCTATTCAGCACACAATAAAGTGTGTAGAAAGTGAAAGGGTCTGAATCCTCTGTAAGTTTATCGAACAGCACACAAGTGGGCGCCTAAAATGTCATAGCTGAGATGTGTATTCTGGACTTGTGGCTATGCTGATGCGATTGAAAGTAATGGCAAAGTTTCAGATCTCAGTGCCTCCCTCTGCTATAGCCTTCTACAAGGTCTTAGCCAGCTTCCCAGATGAATTTCTGTGACATACTATACTTTATTTGGTTGAATGTGAAATAGTGTAGGGTGGCACGGTGGCGCAGTGGTAGCGCTGCTGCCTCGCAGTTAGGAGACCCGGGTTCGCTTCCCGGGTCCTCCCTGCGTGGAGTTTGCATGTTCTCCCTGTGTCTGCGTGTGTTTCCTCCGGGCGCTCCGGTTTCCTCCCACGGTCCAAAGACATGCAGGTTAGGTGGACTGGCGATTCTAAATTGGCCCAAGTGTGTGCTTGGTGTGTGTTTGTGTGTGTCCTGTGGTGGATTGGCACCCTGCCCGGGATTGGTTCCTGCCTTGTGCCCTGTGTTGGCTGGGATTGGCTCCAGCAGACCCCTGTGACCCTGTGTTTGGATTCAGCGGGTTGGAAAATGGATGGATGGATGAAATAGTGTATCCTTGTTTTGTTTTTTTTGAGTTTTTATTTCTATACGTGAATTAAGAATGATTGATCATTGATATCAAAGTCATATCCTGTAGACCTAAGCAATCTCATGTTTTGTTTGTTCCTATCTATCCTTCAATTTTCTAAAGAAATGGCCACCGAATAGAATATTACAGGTGGCCAGAATCTAGATGTAAAAGTGTTATTCCAGCCCTGGATGCTCATTCATGGCAGGTTGATTTAGAGTTACCAATTAACCTCACTGGCACAGATGGAAACCAGCAAAAAACCTTCATCGTCACAAGGGGAATGTGTAACATCCATGCTAGCCATGGCAGTGACATGAGCACTGGTCCCTTTAGTTCATTAAATTTAGTTATCAGTTTTCAGGTGGCAGAGGTTTAAGATTTTAATTCATACTAAACTGTTCTGAATTGTGCATGGGGAAAAGGATAATGCAAAAAAGATGGTGCTACCCAAAACATCTCTGTACACCAAGAACCTGGACAAAATGTAACTGAACATATTAGAGGACTATCTGGACATGGAAAAAAGCACTGTTACAGTACATGGCACGTGAAGAACAGTAATCTATATTTTCCATTTTATCCTATATTCACTTTCATTTTATGCAAGCCTTTGAAGTTGTCCATTCTCTTCTGGCAGAATGCTGCACTTAGTGATTTCTCAGGAACAGCCAAGCATGGTTTATATGCCCTCCATTTTACTTTAGTTTGGCTGAATTTAGATAAAAAATAGATTAGAGGTGAGTGTCACCATAAACTGTGACATTTTAGCATTGTGTGCACATATTAAGTGTCTTAGGATGATCATCATGAAAGATGGTAAATCAAATACAGGGCAATTAATTGACAGGAAACACCGCTAATATTAATGTTTAGATAGATAGATACAGGGTGGTCCAGATCTAATTATGCAGATCCAGATCATCTGGATGACTTTGGTTTATGTGGGGATGATTCCAGTTTGGCACAAAGACGATTCTTCATGTCGTCAGTTCGCACACTTCTCGGTGGTGTGGGATTTTTCGGGTGATTTTCTATGTAATAAACTTAATAAGTTATAGCGTAATGAGATGATAGCATAATTAGATCTGGACCACCAGATAGATAGATACTTTATTAATCCCAAGGGGAAATTCACAAGGTTTAAAGGTCTTGTGGAGTTTGAAAATAATAAAAGGAGCTGTAGGAGTGGGTTCACTATCTGGACTACAGTTTTCATTCTTGTATGTTAAGAACAAGTAAGCGTGCTAGGTAAGCAGCCCTGCCCTACCCTGTCCCACCCATATGCCCTTTATACTTTACTTGATTTATATTTCAGCATACTTGTTCTTTGTGATATAGAATAAGAGGGAAAGGAAGCATTGTCATTTTAGGGATGTCCCCATGATCACTTTGCATTTTTGTGTAGATGGCTGCAGGCACAGAGAGAGAGAATGAGAGAGAGTCTCAAACACCAGCCCACCTCCACTCGGAATGATTCAGCTACTTGTTCCCGCACTTGCGCACTATCTCACCCACTAGCTGCGGACGCCGCTGCAGGGCTTTTCGTGACTAGCTGTCATTAATCTTCCTACTCCAAGGGCAGGATCTTGACTGGGTGCCAGGAGCAGGCAGGGAAAGCCAACAAAACTTTCCTAAAACAGAGCAGCTTTTCTTATTTTCAAACTCTTCCCGGCTCATGCCTTAATGGTCCCTGGGGCTTCTTTACAGAACAAAACATTTTTTTTTTTTGCCCTTTACCATGGATGAGTAGAATGCAACAAGCACAAAAGCATTGTCAAGTAGGCCAAAATGTTAACATCATTTACAGCAATGCCAATCTTTTTGGCACTTCGACAGCTTTTCAGACAGGGGCAGTTGCTTGGTTGGCTATTGTTAGCATTTTATTTCTTTGTTTCTTGTAGATATGTGGGCCTTTGTTTAGTACCTGAAGGATGGAGCCATACTGCCCTTAGAGTCTTTACAACCTGCTTTGGTATCTATCAGGCAAATAAAATGGCCTAGCAGCTTAGATGATAGACTTGTAACCACCAGTAACTAATGGTGTGAAACTGGGCAACTCCTTCATTTTAGTTACTTCTTGTTTTTCAGAAATGAGTAAAAAACTGCATTATTATATAAAACAGTTTTATCAAAAACATCTAACCTAGTACCCATTTTCACTTCTTGTAACGATTATAAAATGTCACTGAGCTGAGATTTAGATTTCACCAAGGTGCTACATTCAGCTATTTTATTTGGTAACTGTTTCTTATGTCTCTACTTCTATGGGTGAAAAAGGATGCTATTTATATGAAATTTACCTTTAAACAACTTCCATCTGTGTCCTTGTGTGGCATCCTTCTTACTTATTCCCTTTAGAAATTCAAACATTTCTATAATGTTTTCTGTATTCCGTTCATCTCCTTTTTAATAAGCTTTCTTCATTGCTCATACTTTGTAATCCTGAAATGATTGTAGCAGCACTGCTTTTTCTGTCACTGTGTAAATATATAAGAGACAAGACACCATTTAAAGTGTTGGGGCACTAGTGGTATCCCCTACTTTATTTCTGTAAGAAACTCAAAGATAAGTAATTCAAGAAAGCAGAACATGGTGCCATTATAGTACCATCTTCTGTATTGGTCTTTGGAGTCATGAAGATTTCCTTGTTCTGTGTCCTGTTATGGAGGAATATCAGAACAGGCATGACTTATTCAGGGGTCACTGTTCCTATTCCAGGTTCAGAATCCTTTGTTCTAGGGACAGAAGAGGAAAATAGTCAAATGCTTTTGTTACATCCAAGTCTTTCCACTTTGCATCAAAATTGATCACAGTAAGAGGCTCACAACACTCATGCATTTGGCAACTGTTATATCATTCTTGAAATATGGAGAGCAAATCCACTCACCTTATTTCCAAATATACAATACAATTTATTTTTGTATAGCCCAAAATCACACAAGAAGTGCCACAATGGGCTTTAACAGGCCCATCTTCTTGACAGCCCCCCGGCCTTGACTCTCAAAGAAGACAAGGAAAAACTCCCAAAAAAACCCTTGTAGGGAAAAAATGGAAGAAACCTTGGGAAAGTCAGTTCAAAAAGAGACCCCTTTCCAGGTATTTTGGGCTTTCAGTGGGTGTTAAAAAGAAAGTGTGTCAATATAATACAAAGAACAGAACAATCCTCAATACAGTATATAAGTAAAAATTTTACAAGTACGGAGCAGAATTTAACAGTAGGTGATATCACATAATATGATTTGGATTTGTTTAGAATCCTGGAGACCTCAGCCATCAAGCTGCCTCCTCCATTTGGCCATTCCACAGCTGAAACAGCGCTGGGCCAGCCAATCCGATGAAAGGACCCCTCTACCCCACGATTCCTGCGATCCTCCATCAGGGATGACTTTACCTTAGGCAGGCAAAACAACTTGGCAGGTGGGCCGTAGCACCAAGTGCTACATTTGAGTACTGAGAAGAGAAACGGAATAGGTGAGGGTTACTAACAAATTACAACTATCATGTTACTTATGTTTTAGTGCTAATGACTAACAACAAAGATGCAGTCTGTACAGTTAATCAGTAGCTCTAGTGATGGATATGCTAAACTGAAGTAGTGAGTCTTCAGCCGGGATTTAAAAGCTGAGACTGAAGGCGCATCTCTTATTGTAACAGGAAGACCATTCCACAGTTTAGGGGCCCTGTAACTAAAAGCTCGACCTCCCACTGTTACTTTATTAATCCTTGGAATCATAAGCAGACTGGCATCTTGAGATCTTAATGTGCGCTATGGTTTGTAAGTCATGATAAGTACAGATAAGTAACCTGGACCTTGGCCATTTAAGGCTGTATATGTTAAAAGGAGAATTTTGAAATCTGCCCTAAACTGAACTGGGAGCCGCATAAGGATTTAAGAACTGGAGTTATGTGTTTGTATTTTCTTGTTCTTGTAATAATTTTTGCAGCAGAATTTTGGATTAACTGGAGGCTGTATAAAGAACAGTTTGAACATCCAGTGAATACCGCATTGCAGTAGTCAATCCTACTAGAAATGAATTAATTTCTCAGAAACCTGTTTATTTGGAAAGTGCCTTAATTTCCCAATATTTTTAAGATGAAAGAAACATGATTTGGACAGCTTCGTAATGTGCACTTTAAATGACATGCTAGAGTCAAAGATAACTCCAAGACTGCGGACTGATTCAGTAAAATTAATGGTGATTCCAACTGAGTTAAATGATGGCAAAATATTGTTGTTATCAGCGTCATTTCCTTCAACAATTAACATGTCTGTTTTAACTGTGTTTAAAGACAAGTAGTTCTTATCCATCCACTCCTTTAATTCACTAACACAACTAATTAAAAACAACATTGGAGAAACCTCATTTGATCTAAATAAAAGGTATAACTGGGTGTCATCTGCATACGAGTGAAAATTAACATTATGTTTCCTAATGATAGATCCCAGTGGAAGCATGTAAAGTGAAAACAGTAAAGGTCCCAGTACTGAGCCCTGCGGAACACCATATCTCACTTATGTGTATAATGATGGAGTACTGTCAGCACATTTCTGTACATATTGGAATCGATTTGATAAATAAGAACTAAACCAAGCGAGCACGGGGCCTGTAAGCCCAACATCGTTTTCTAGCCTGTGCAGTAAAATAGAATGGTCAATGGTGTACAATGCTGCACTTAAGTCTAACAACATAATTACAGTGGAGTTTCCCTCATCAGAGGATATCAGAATGTTGTTTACAACCCGCATTAGTGCCGTTTCTGTACTATGACCAGTGCAGAAACCAGACTGGAATTTTTCAAATAAATTGTAATGCGTAAGGTTTGTCTGAAGCTGATTGGCGACTACTTTTTCTAGTATTTTAGAGAGAGAGGGTAAATTTGAAATAGGTCTATAATTATTTAGTATGTGTGGGTCTAGGTCTGACTTTTTAAGTAATGGTTTAATGACTGACACTTTTAGTGTATCAGGTACTGTGCCATGCAATAATGAACTATTGATAATGTTTAGAATAAGCGCTGCAAGAACATCCATTGCACTTTTTATTAGTTTTGTTGGCACTGGATCTAGGGAACAAGTAGTGGGTTTCATTTTAGAAATTAAAGTTAAAACTTTCTGCTCAGTTACAGGATTAAAATTACTAAAGTAATGAATGCAATGTTAGGCAGGGTCTGCTAAGCTAGCATGCAGTTTGTACTGTGATGCTGCGATCTAGGATCTTATATTTTTAATTTTCTTATTGAAGAAGTTCATAAAGTCTGTACTGCTAATATCTGTTGGTATTTTGCACTGTAGATCTGAATATGATTTCACAAGTGTGCCCTAAAGTTAGACATAATCTCTGTTGACTTGTCTCCCACACTGCATCTTATAAACTCGATAGTTGCTTTCTTACATTGTCTGGTTATAGGCAGTGATGCATACACTAAGTGATTTTCAGGCATTGTGCTTTCTAGTTCCAAACTCCCAGAATACCTCTCTGCTGTACTATATCTCGATGAGATACAAGCTTGCTATCTCTTTCTATCCCTACTGTTTTAATGGGCATTTTCTGGGTTCACCCAAGTTGGCCTGTTTCTCCCATTTCCCCATATTCTCCGTTGCTTCCAAAGAGGGTATTGCAGCAGTGCTTTTTATAGCCAGATACTTTTCCTGATGCCAACCTCCTTTAGTTGCTTTTTATGATATGCAGAAGGTGGTGTCCTTATTCTAACCCCAAGATCACAGGAGTGTATGAGATACAAGTTAAAGGAATAAATTTAAATGGAAGGGATGATTGACCTCCTTACATTTATGTCTAGCTCTTGTAGAAGCTATTCTACTTTTGGGCTATTCTGTTGCTTTTTTTTTTTTTTTTTTTTTGCAAAATGTGGTTGTTTGATGTTATTCTCAATTCTGACTCTATTTGATCCACCCTAGGTCTGCTCATTTTGGCAGAAGTACAGTTATGCTTTCAAATACAAACCATGGCTTCTTAAATAGAGCTATGAAGACCAGTATTGTTATCTGTTGTATCTGTCTGTCTGGCTCTGCTGAAGTATTGAACGCACTTGGTATTCAATAGTGAACTAGCATGGATGAATTCCTGCCAAATGCATGGAGACTCCATGTGGATATATAAAGTAAATACATGTCTGGTATATGTGAACATTGCTTGTCTAATTTTGAACACAGTCCCTTGAAATATGTTGATTTCCGTAATTTTAAATTTCCATCTAGTCCTTTAGCAAATGGTTTTAACTAAAGAGAGCAAGACACCTGTTGCTATTCAGTATTCTAATTTATTTTTTCTGTGCAATTCAAAATCTCATTGCTAGTTTGCAGTGCTCTTAGGAACTTTGATCTTTGAAGGACACTATATCTAAGTAAGTTTAAATGTAGTGTCCTTTTCGCTTATAAACTTTGGCAAAGGTCCTATTGCGCTCTTCTTGAAAAATGTCTTTTTAAATTGCAGGAATCTGTTTAACTTGACTTGCTGCAGAACTAGACCACTCCTTTCTTCTGTTTATTCAGACAGAATTTGAGGTAAATGAGTCAGCTACTCAGGCTTATGGCATCAGAGCTCACAGCTCAGGAGAGAGAAGCAGAGAATTGGCGTATTCTGTTAACAGATGAGCCTGCCGAAATGATAGCAGCATTAATCTTCAAACAAATCAGAAACGAATAGAGAGGTAAGGGGAATTCTGGAGCAGCCTGTAAAGCTTTTCAGTCCAGCACGTTTTATTGGCACCCAGTGACAATTCCCTCCAAACATTTATTCAGTGTTAGTGCTGTGGACATGGCCACATTTCAGCCAACAACATTCATTTTTAGGTTATGGGTACAACAGCCCTCATTGATGTTTTTTTCTTTTGCAAATACTGTAGTTTGGTTTCTTTGATTTTTTTTTAATTGTTTGGATAAAAGCAATGCAACGAATCTGTCATGTCAAGATTTAAAGAGTTCTGGCATTATTTTTGTGTCAGCACTTTGTATACTTTTTCTCTTTTCTTTTTGCTTCCAAATTTTAACCATTGAGTCTTTACTATTAATTTGAAATTAATAAAGATATTTAATGATAGCATGTTCCTGTGTTTTGCCCAGTAGTCAGAACTATCATGTTGCTCAGCTTCACACTTACCTTCAGTAAATTTGAAGCTTCCACCTGTTATAACTAAGTTGCAGATTGTCAAATTAGGGATATTTCTGAGCCCATTTTTAGTAGAATGGATGATGGACCCCAAGAGTTCTAATTGATGCATGTTTCTTTTGGGGAGGTTCATTGTTTTGTTGTTAAAAGCCTGGTTCTATGGATGTTATCTTCAGATCTGACTCAAGTCCAGCACTCCTTAAGGAAGGGAAGTCTCAGCATCATTGAGTGATGCAAATCATTATTCCTGTCTGTCTGTTCGTCTGTCTATGTGAAAATCATTGTGCAGCCTTATTTTCTGGTTACAAACTAACATGGCATCCAGCATGAGTTCCTACCAACTGGTTAACAACTATATTTTGATGGTTACAATAGGTGTATGCTAGGAATCAGGAATGTGTGTTTGCAGCCACTTTCAAAAACAGAATAACTGAAATTTATCTTGTCCTAGTAAAATGTTCCCTTGCCTGCTGAAAATTCTTCAACAAGAACACAGAGACATACTAAGAGACTTGTCCAGAGTAAATTTTGCATAAAAGTTAGAAACTTGTTCTTCACAGAACCATTGACACATGGAATCAGTTTAACAAGTGTGGTAGAGTGCAAACTTTTGGGACCTTCTAATGTCAACTCAGTGTTTTTTGGTGAATCTAGGTGAATAAAATTGGCAAGCTACTTAGACTGAATGGCCTGTTCTCATCAAAAGTACTCTAATATTGTAAAAGTCCAAAATCCGAGTTAAGCCTATGATGGTTCACTTCGGATACTGCCTGTGTAAATTTGTCAAACATGTCTTAAGTAAATCATGTTTTTTGTACGTGGGACTTTGAGGTTCATGACCTTACTCACTGACTGCCACTAGGCACAAGTCATGTTTGATGAGGCTCAAAGTATGCAAAAGCCCACAGAACTTCAACTTACACATTCGTAGTTTAGTTGCACCTTGCACACCATCATTAGTACCACACCATCATAGATGGCTACCTGTGCTGATTCTTGGGATTGTAGGGTCAAGATTGTCAAAAGTGCAGGAAATGTGAGCCAGTCAGGAGAGAGAAGCCCACAGCCAAAGCTCTGCAATAAACCGAATGTGAATAGCAAAGACTAGAGGCCTGAGGTCGACATTAAAGCCATTCCATTCCCATTCTTCGATTTGTAGTTTTAACCATTTTTGTTTAAAATTCAAACTGTTATTGTGTCTGACATTATACACATACTATTTCCCATAACTTCTTTCTGACTTTAGATTGTAAATGCAATGCAAAGGATATTCAAGATGGATAACTATTTCATATCTCTGGCTGCACTCTTAAATTTAACAATAGATTTTATGTGCAAGTAATTATAACAAATAAATATTGACTTTAGGGCCAACTGTGCCCTATTATTCATGCATGCCAGCTAAGCCACCACGCTTTAGCAAAGTAATGACCATCAAGCCAGTTCTTTTGGCATTCATCAAAAATGTTCGATTAATCCATTTGCTCAATCACAGCAAATTTGCATTATCAGCTAAAAAACAAAGGGTACCAGGAAAAGGGAACAGAATTTAGAACACCACCTTGTTCCACTGCCGTTTTTCCTGTTATTCCTGTTGTACTACTAATAACAGTAGGTGGTATGTGTAACTTTAGATGGAGTCAGACCTCTGCCCTGCACATATCTACAAATATAATTTACCATTTACTCGTACGTCTCCAAAATGCAGTTTTTCCACTGCACATGTAAAAGTATAATACTGCACAATAAAATTTTAAAAGGATTATAGAACTTATTAAATAACTACAGGGCGTACTCTTATGTCATACAATTTTAAGGGTAATTAAAACTGTTGTAAGATGCAGGACCCCCAAACTCCGGCATATGATATACCAACCAATACTCAAGAGACTCTGTTGATTTCAACATTAAAACTAAGAATGAAGACTCATCACTTTTGCTTATTTTATAGATAGATAGATACTATATTAATATTAATATAGATATTAATCCCAAGGGGAAATTCACAATTTCACATGTCATTCTCTTGTTTGTGCTATAGTCATTATTGGAAATTCTTTTGGATTTTGTTTTGTTCCAGAAATATGTAGTGTTATTGAGGTAACCTGAGCCAAAACATCTAAGAAATGCTTGCAGCACCTTCTGGCTGTAGCAGACTATTGTGTCCTTGGTGCAGCAAATGGGTGTGACTTAATATAAAGTAAATCGGTTTAATATAAGGCAGGTTTAGTTAATATAAGTAGGTCATGGAGGAGGGGAAAACCAAACGTACAGCCAATACAAGTAAAAGTGAAAGTAAATCAGTGGAGCTCCAAGGCTTTTGTTTATTTGTACAGTGGACTGACATTATATCTGTTGCAGATGATGGAAGGTCCCTTGGCTTCTGTAACCAGACCCATATCCCATTATTTGGGGAGGTCATCTAGCTAGTCCTAGACTGTACCAAAACTCTGGGAGAAGCCCCTCCGCCCTGCACAAAAATGAGATGAAAAATATTAGATCCCACTTTTTATACCACAGAAGAAAAAAAAACAGGCTTCCATCAAGCTACTTTTTGCATGTTGACTGTCACTTCCGTTTACTAGGTATGCTGGTGTATTTGGAGAAGTAGGCCACTGAGAACCCAAGGATTGAATATTAGAAAAGGACTGTTCCTTCTCTCTCATGAAACAGTAAAACTTTTGTTCACCCAATCAATCAGCAAGGCATTGATTTAGTCTGCTAATTAGGTCATGTAGCTGGTCAGTTATTAACATTTCACATAGGTTAGCTAACTACCAGTTTGCCACTTATCTCCTTAGATTCAGAGATTTTCTACCTGTACCTTAATAAAAATGGTTGTTTCTGTATAATTGTGCATATCACAACCTGAAATACAGCTTTATGATTATGAAATGTTCAGTTAAAATGGAACCAAATGGTCAACCATTAAAAAAAAGGAATAAAAACCACAATAAATGCCCTTTACAAGAAAAGCAAATGTGTATCTTCAGAGATTTTACCAAAAACACACGTCTTTAGTTATTGCACCAAAAATAAAATTTTCAGACAAATTGTTTATTTTGATTTAACCACTGCCATAAATGAGCACCACTGCATTCATTTGCATGACTTCTTTAGTTGATTTTCCAACAAGACAAATCAAATGCTGAAGTTTACAAACAGATAGATGTACTGTCCTGATTTCAGTAAAATTAAAAAATGTAATTTCATTTTATTGTTTAAAGTTTGTTTTGAATATACTTGAAATTCACAAAGGTTTCCAATTTTGAAAGGAGATGTACTGGGGCAAAAGTGTTGTCAGTTGTATATATCAAAAAGAATACATATGTTTTATAAAACATAGCTTGTTATCTTGTATGGTTTCCATTTCTTGATTACTGTAAATAGTTTGTTTATATCGAAGGTAAGGCATTAAAAATGTAAAATTCCAAATTCAGTGGACCAATTGTTTAGTTTATTGGTTTGCGCAGACCAATCTTGTGTTTATTAATAACGGCAAATGTGAATAAATTGTGCAAAATGCCCCAAGTAGGGTAGATCTTGCTAGTATTCTCCTTTAATAAAAGTGTTTTTAGTTTTCTAAAAAAAAGAAAAAGAATGCATATATTTTGTAAAATGAACTTCAGTGTTCTTCCCAGAAATTTTTTCCAGCCGGGTGGCAAGAAAAAGTATCCGGGTGGGGCGGGACGGGGAAATCTGGTGGTGGGGAAAATTAAATGTGCACTATTTTTATTAGTTAATTATTATTAATTATTTTCCAAAGCTCAATATGACTTCCTTTTTTAAGGTTTGACACTTGAGCCAGAATATTTTTATTAAATTTAAGAAGTATCCAATTCAGGATCCTGCAACCCAAACAAAAATTTTGAATAACAATTGTTATGACATAAACCAAGAGGCACAAGTATTGTCGCTGTCGGGAAGAGAAGTGAAAACAATTAAAAAAAGTATAGGAAACCTAATGAAGAAAAATTAAAAAATATTCTTCAAAGCCAACTTGCATATGCAGAAGGTGTCTTCAGTTAAACATTTATTCTTCTTTTCTTCCTAGAGGCCCAGTTGTCTGCAGCTTTCCCATAATCAAAGTCTCCAGGATCTGGGCCCTCCAAGGAGATCACTCATCATACACTGTCGTAGTGACTGTACTGCAAAGTCATCAGACAGCCATCTAGTGTCACTGGCCATTTTCAACTTAATCTGGGGAATGTTCAGAATATTTTGAATTTCCGTTAAACCAGCCATCCTAACTGAAGAATTTTGGAAGAAATAGAATAAGCTGCCTTAAGATGTTCAGTTTTGTTAAATAAGGTACAGCAGCTGCTGCTTGGGCACTTGCAAGAGCCAATCGGCGGTTTATACAGTGGCAGTTGACCAAGAGTCCAGATGTTTTCTCTCTAAGTAGTTTTGCCACACTTTTCTGTTTCCCAGTCATAACAGCTGCTCCATCTGACCCTAGTCTATCCAGATTAGCAGTTTTCAAGCCTAGAGTGTCCATAGTCTCACTCAGTGTGCTGGTTATAGACTCCGCTTTGCCATCAACTATATTGCGGGTTGATACAAAACTAATTCTGACCTCTTTAGTGACCTGGCAAACATATTTAATGTAAATAATTAATTGTTTTACATCTGAGATATCTGTGGTGTATATTTTTCAGTATGTTAGATTTTATTTCTGATGCTAAGACATCCAGCAGCTCTTGCATTATTCTTTCAGAGGTGTAATGTGCATTTTTACCAATATTGAGATGTTGTAAAAAGGAACAACCTATTTCTTTACAGTGTTCCAACAGCTTTTCAAACAACATTGTATGTGGCAACTCATTTTTTACCAAACAATGCATGGATCTTTAAGCTCCCACAAAGGCATCTCTCTGTAAGTTATTTAACACAGATACAGATCTTTCAATTTGACCGATTCCAGTTTGCTCTAGTACACGCTTTCCTAACAGGTCAGCAGAAGACTCAATGTTTGTTTTACTTTTGTCATGGTCCAGCAAGCTTTCTTTTCGAATTCTTGTGTATGGCACGTTTACCCAAAGTAACCCCTTCTTTCAGGGTGTTTGTTTGAATATTTCATACACAATGAGCACCACATAACATTTTCTTTGACCATTAGCCAAATCAAAATCTTTAAACCATTGTTTGTTTATGCCGGATAAGCGGTGCTTAGATTTATCAATTGGCAGAGTGTGTGCTGAAGAGATTTCCCCTGATGGACCAGCCTCTGCAATGTCTTTGTCTGAAATTGCCACATGAGGAGTTGACGCTGCACCTTCATTAGTTTGTGACGTCTCTTTTCTGAAATAACTGAGCAGTGTTGTTTTCTGAACACTTCTTTTACTCATGTTAGTAAAACGTTTGAAAAAATTTTAAGTACCTATGAATAAGACTTTTGAGTGGGAAAGGGAGAGCCTGTTGGATATTCAATTCACACTTGCACTACGGCAGGTAAGCTTTCTCGACATTTCCACTTTAATCTCGACATAAGTGTCGAGATTAAAGTCGACATTTCCACTTTATTCTTGACATTTCTACTTTATTCTCGCCGTTTATCTCGAGATGAAATTCGACATGTTGACTATATTCTCGTAGTTTGTCATTAAAGTAGAACATTGTAAACTAAACTTCATCTTAAAATGAATGTTTAATTTACTAGATTTTCTCAAACCCTGTCATAAATCATGTAGCAACATGTCGACTTTATTCTCGTCATAAGCGTCAAGATTAAAGTGGAAATGTCGAGAATAAAGTCAACATCTCAACTTTATTCTCGACATATATTTTTTTTTCTTCACTTTGTCCGTATTTTGTTTTTTTTACCGTGGCCCTAATACGCTTCCATACAAAACCCTCAGCAATTCAATGACAACACTTTTGCTCAGGACACAGTGTGTGCTGCAAGGGTTTCTGCACACTTTTTGCAATATGGATGCAGGTCCAAATATGAGCAAATATAAGAACTTTAGATGGGGTCACTTTAAACAGGAACCACAGCGAGTGCTACAAGAATATTTGCACACAGAACACAACTAATGCTTAAACAACTATATATATATAACAATTACATTAACAATCATATTATGTTATTTTTAAAATTTTTCCTTTTCTTTTTCATAACTTCTTTTATACACTACTTCTCCGCTGCGAAGCGCGGGTATTCTGCTAGTATATATATATATATATATATATATATATATATATATATATATAT
>JANRMT010062848.1:12672578-12687010 GCA_026402145.1 Polypterus bichir lapradei
TATATATATATATATATATATATATATATATATATGTGTGTGTGTGTATATATGTAGATATGTATGTATACGTTTATATATGTGTGTGTGTGTGTATATATATATGTATTTGTGTGTGTGTATGTATGTGTGTGTGTATGTATATGTATGTGTATATATATATATATATATGTGTATATGTGTATATGTATAGATATGTATATATATATATGTTTATATGTGTGTATATATATATATATATATATATTTATATATATATATATATATATATATATATATGTGACAGCAACACTCATCACTCACAACAGTGACAAAACAATTACATTGACAATCATGTTACGTTATTTTCAAAATGTTTCATTTTCTTTTTCATTACTTCTTTAACACACTACTTCTCTGCTGCGAAGCGCGGGTATTTTGCTAGTATATATATATATATATATATAGGTTTGCTATGTACTGTACAAGAAGAGAGCTGCTGTACGCTCAGCCGCACTATACAGACTGCGCTGACGCTGAGAACAGAGATATCACTTCCTGACACCCTTTTTCTGATATCTGACAGGCTGGTTCAACTAGACTTTTTTTATTTTATCAGTCCTCCTTTTGCCCGCCCACCTCTACATCCTCTTTGCTTGTGAACTGCCGCTCCGCTCCCGCTATTAGCATGTACAGCCCCCTCTTGCCCGCCCACCTCTCCATACTCCTTGCTACTGTATTAACTCTTTGAGGGCTGAATATTTTTTCCAAAAAACAATGGTTTCACTCAGAAATCAACATAAAACATCTGTTGCTGCATGCTGTGGCTGCCAGTTTGTGAAAAATGTGCGGCAGGCTTGCTGCCAGGCTGTCTTCGCGTCACGGTCGCAGTCCATTACAATCTGGTTTCTACCTCTTATCATTGTTAAGTGGCAGTCCTCCCTGGCGAACATCGTCAGTACCACAACTAGCTGGGAACCGATCAGCTGAAGCTGGAACCTCATTTTTGCCGTTGTGTGCGCCTTGCTACTCACAAGAGTGCAGGGAATCTCCATCAAACCAATAAATCTAACTTTCCTTCTAGCAACGAGAGTCCAACTAAAATGTAACGGTTGGTTCTGTCACAGTTTACAGCTGATTACCATCGTCAACTCCTCCTTTTGACAAAAGTCGACATCAGCCCTGAAAGAGTTAAGCTGCTACACCCCCACTATTACCATGTACAGCCCGCTCTTGAAACCCCACCTCCCCATACTCTTTGCTTGTGAACTGTGTTCCGCCTTGTCCCTGCTATTAGCTTTATTAATATTTTCCCACCCTCCCGCTCGTCCCTTGCCATCTCTGCAGATCATTAGATCTGCAGCTGTCATCTCACAATATCATGCGAGATGACAGCTGGGTGCTCAACTAAATTTGCCGGGCAGAGTGCCTGGCTAAAAGACACTAGGGAGAACACTAGAACTTCAGTAAAACTACTATATTTTGGCTATATTGCTGAATAAATAGCACCTGTCACCCTCTATTGTTGTCCTTGGTTTATTGTAAATAATTGATTTTTTGAATTGCGTATTAGACATTACATTTGTGAAATGTGCCGCTACTAACTCCAGTTAACTAGTAGTTTTAGTTTAATTGTTTGGGAGATTTCAAAACAACTTCTTGCCTTTAATCAACATTTTTAGTCTCTTTCATGCATATCTAGAGACATGCACCACATGGTACCATATTTCTGTTATGCAGAGGTCCACCTTTTGGGGGAAAAAATCTCCTCCCAGCCAAAAGACAGGCCACAAATCTGGTAAAAGTGAACGCTGAACACAAAGAATTGAAAAAGACTGGAGAAGCTCACTACCTACTAGTCATGATAATTACCTGTAGTGAATGACATAAGTAGACAATCTTGCATTGAAAACGTCGGCAACTACAGTGTACAATGCTAAACCAGTGGGCCTGAGCATACAGTGCCTATAAACCCCCTTGGGGGGCTTTCACATTTTATTGTTCTATAACATTGAATCCCAATGGATTTAGTTTGACTTTTGTGACATTTTTCAACAAAGAAAGACTTTTTAATGTCTAAAGTGAAAACCAGTCTCTACAAAAGGGTCTGAATTACATACTGCATATAACACATAAAATAACTAATAACCTGATCAACACCAGAGTACAAAGTGATCTAACTTATGGACAAATATAAAAAACACAAAATAATTGGTCACAAAACGTTTTTCCTTGTTTAAGCTGGTATATTGGATGCACCTGTGACAGCCTTGAGTTTCCTTATTTTTGAGGTTGTCGTCTTGCTGATTCACAAATCTCCTAAGCCGGGCAGACTGCATCTGGCTTTCCTCCTGGAATTCCCCATATTTTGCTGCATTCACTTTACCCTGACAAGCCTTCCAGGGCCTGCTGCTGAGAAGAATCTCCACTGCATGATGCTGCCACCATCATGCTTCATGGTGAGGATGATATGTTTTTAATAAAACACAGTGTTTGGTTTACACTAAACACTGGCTTTAGTCTGATGGTCAGAAAGCACAGTTTTGGTCTCATCAGACTATAGACACTCCTCCTAGCTGACTTTAGAGCCTACCGTGTGCCTTCCTACAAATTCTAGCTAAGATGTCATGTGCATTTTTTTTACTGTGGCTTTCTTCTTTCCCACTTTCCCATAAAGCAGGAGCAGGTGAAGCACCTGATTATATGCACCGTCTCTCCAACCTCAATTACTGCAGCTTCAAAGTTGTCATAGGTTTCTGGTTCGCCTCCCTCACTAGTCTTCTTCATGCAAGATCAGCTTGTTTTTGTAGACAGCCTGTTCTAGTCAGATTAACCACACTGCTATACTCTTTCCATTTTTGAGTAATTGATTTAACTGGACTCCAAGGGATGTTCATTGGCTTGGATGCTTTCTTGTATTTATCCTGTGACTTGTGCTTTTCATGGAGTCATATGGAATGTTCTTTTGCCTTCATTGTGCAGTTAGGCCACCATACTGACTCACCACAAGTTGTACTTTACAGATAAGGTGCATTTAGACTTTAATTAAGTGAAACCCCAGACAGGTGGTCTCCATTGATCTACTTCTTTGACCTCTAAAACCAACTGGCTACACCAGTGATGATTTAGGGGTGTCATATTAAAGGGGGTGAATTCTTAAGTGATCAGTTATTTTATGTGTTTTATGCAGTATGTAATTAATTTAGACCCCTTTGTAGAGATTGGTTTTCACTTTGACATTAAAAAGTCTTTGTTTTTTGAAAAAATGTCACAATAGCCAAACAAAATCCACTGGGGTTAAATGAACAATAAAATGTGAAAACCTCCAAAGAGTGTATACTTTTTATAGGCACTGTAAATTTAATTTGATTCATGATGAATAGGCATCTTCTTTGGAGTGTTTAAGGGAAACACGTTTATTTGACTTCAGAGAGTCTGCTATTTTATAGTCAACTTCTATAGTGCCTTAAGCACTTTCTTTAGTGTGAGTCATTGCTGACAAACAGGGAAGCACATAAAGATTGATCAGGCAGGAAGGTGCTTTTTCTTGTGAAGTATGTTTGGCAAACATTTTATATAAATGATTTTTAATTTCTTTACCTTAAATTATATAATGTTTGCAAGCAGCAGAATGTTATAGGTTATTTAGGTACAGTGTAATAAATATGAATTATTACTAATGAATCGTTAAACTTTTAAACAAGTGGTTAAGCAGTTACATCAGTAACACAACACTGATTAAAGCTGTGTAGTATGAAATCAATGCTATCAGCTTTTTAAAACTGTCCAGCTACTTCCTGTCCATGGGTGGTTCCTCCATTGGGCTGAATTACCTGCCTTCTGCCATGTGTCCCCTTTGCTGCTGAGGTGAGCTCTGACTCACCAAAACTCTAAAATTGTAAAAGAGTCACAGAAAATAGCAGTCTTGATCATTGGGCAGATCTTACAAATGTGCACCAGAATAAGAAATCTGGCCAGGCCCCTATGGTCAGAGAAAACATTGGTTCTGAGCTGGAGTCATCTGTCTAGGCCTCCCAGCTCAGATTTTTTCTACAATGAATATTGTTCCTCAATAGTTTACAAGTACACAGCTCTATCAGCTATTCTGATTGGTGTTATTCTTATTGAACTCCAAACCTGAAATTTTTCCCTGATTTTTTTCCCCCCGTTTGATATGTTTTCTTGCAGTATTTTGTGCTTTTTGTAAAACAGATAGAGTGTCAGCTTCAAGTTCTTACACCTGAATTTTGCAAAACTGTATCTTAAAACCTTCTCCCATCAACATTTTTAACTTTTCCTCAGTCATGAAGTGAGTCATTTTTCATTAATTCATGCTGAAGTGGATCGATTTAATCAAAGACATTTTTATTTTATCTTGATTTAAAAAAAAAAACAAAGTACAAGCATCAAAGGAAAAATAACTACTTTTTTGTTCTTTTTTTGTTGAAAGATCTAACATTTCAAAAGCTAAAAAAGTGCAATTTACAGTTAGAAACTCAAGTTGCCTAAAGCTGTTCACTTAAGTAAGTAATTGAAGGAATTAAATCTAGGAATCAGTCATGGTTTTTTTCAGCACCTTTCATTCTCAGAATTCTTGACACTGTAATGTCTAGTTACTCATCTAAAAAGGGAAGACAATTAACAGGGGACAGATGAACTTAGCTTTGGTAGCTGAGGGTTTTCAATTTATTGACTGAAGGAGAGCTTCTGTCTTTAACTGCATTGATTGCTGTTGAAAATCTTTAAAAACAACAAATCCTTTTTTGAAAACTGTGTTTAAAAGAATACTCCCCCCCCCCCCCCCCCCCACCAAAAAAAAAAAATGATACATGTCTTTATATGTCACTTACCCTGTGTTGTTTGTAGCAATGGCTGAGAAAAAAATTAATCTCATATTTAAATGTAAAACGGATATAACAAACTTTCTGGTATATGCAATATATGGAGAATGAATAAAATAAAAATGCCAGTGAAGAAAATCTTATATTACTGATGTCACGTAATCTACATGTCAAATCATTTAGTCGCATTCTCAAAACAGGCCTGATGCATACATTTTTTGACCGAAACTTTGTTAAAAAAATACAGCAGTGAACACAGGTGAAACTCACTGACATGGATTCAAGCCTTTCAATTGAAGACAGAATTCTTGAGTCTCTAAGCTATGCCTGTGCTTTGCATGTTGTGAGGACACTGCTGGATGGCTTTATATGTGGATTATGCAATGCAAGTGGCATGAGGTTTTTTCATTGACATTTCTGGTATTGTTCACTGTGGTCCATCATTGGTCTACATAGATACCTATTCCATCAGAAAGTTATATCAGTTCTCCATAAATACACAAGAATCAAAAATTTTCTTGGCTATCACTACAAGCTACTCAAGTTTAATTAACAAAAAAAATGTGTGTACAATATTTTTTTTAGTAATAAACAGCATATGAGCATAGCTACACAGTCTTTACAGGAAGTATATTTTTACAGTTGTACTAGGCGGGCATCCTTTTGGTGCTATTTCATATAGGACACCTTCATAAAGGGTGTCACTAAAAGAGTTCTCAGAAAACTGAGAGAAGAGCACACATACAAAAGATTGCTGCCCACTTGTCTGGCGAGGTAACTTATCAACTTGTCTTTAAAGGTCAGCCCTTTTTGGCAACAGGGGCACCAGGTTACAACTCCCCCAAGAGGTCCTCAATGCCCTTGAATCCTTGAGTCTTCAATGGGCCTTACTTGACTGGTCCCCAAGCTGGACATTCTCTTTAAAGGTGCAACAGTGTCCCACTCCTCTAAGGCTGCTGTCTCCTACTGGCTTAGGACAAGTGTTCTGACCTCTCTCTGTTTCTTTATGGTCCCTCTCCTGAATGGATAGCATGATCCTAGCTTACCCAGCTAAGGGAATGTTATGATGATGCATTAAGTTGCAGATCTGGTATCTTGTGCTTCCGTTGGGTTCCCTAACCTCCTGTGGAGACGACTTTTCTTTCAATAACTCTTTCACTTGTGGGTTTCCACACATAATGTCTTCTGTCTTCTTTCGAATGTCAGATCAGTACTAAAATTTTGACTTTTATAGCATTACCATCTTTCTCCAGCCTCTGTAATTCCCATTTTGTATTTTCTTGTATGCATCAAAGGATGTGAGTGTGGTATGCTCCATGGAGTCTCCAGCTTGTTAAAAACCATGGTGGGCAGTGGGCAGCGCCAGGGGAATCCCTTGGAGTATCCCTCCAGCACCTCAAAGAGCAGAAAGTGCTGAGTACAAGGTCTTTCAACTCTAACATTTACTTAAGGTACCAAAACTACTGAACTGCTGGTACCATGGCAATTTAAAATTGAGTTTATAGGTACTTTTTCAGTGTACCATGCAACCCTGCTCCTCTCACCACTAATGTGTGTGTAGGTAGAGTTGCAATGTCACCGCCTGTGTCTTTCTTACTTTCTGAGCCACCTAGGTGCTTCCCTTGCACCTGATAACCTCTGCTAGCTACATGTAGACAGCCTCTTACACATTTAACAGTTAGGCTAAGGAATCTTAAATGGCTTGTGCAGATTATTGCAGTGGCTAGGGAGTGATATTATACCCAGCCCAGTTATGTAAATACTAGGCCTCCCTTGTCTGAATAATCTTTGTAAAATTTCTTTGAAATCTGAAACAATATATTTTGGATATTTTGGGGTTACTGTAATAAATGCCTGCATAGGAACTTTACAGAATTTGTAATGCTGGCTTCTGTGGTTGTCTTGGAACCCCTCGTTCATGTTCACAGGTCTAATATACCATGCTTAAAACGTCTACAGGGCCTGTAGCTAGTGCTGTGTTCACTGTTATTACCAGTCCCAGATCTGACCAAGTTGGCATTTGCCCACAAGCCTGTATCATTCTGCAGTATTTAATCACCCGCTTTCTTCCCAGGTTGCCTGTTGTGGTTAGAGTTGTCACGATACACAGTAGAAATAATTCATTCCACAGCAGAATTGATTTAGAGCCAACAAACAAAACCACAGCCACTGATTAACACCCTGCTGCTGTTTAGCAAGGCCACTTGGCTGTCTTGATCCTATGAAAGGAAAAATGAGAAAGACTGAGATTGGAATAACAACACCAGCTTCTGTCTAATGACAGAAGAGCTTCAGTTCATGACATAACTTAAATGCAACTGGCCATCTTTGCATTGGACAATTTGGATAATAATATAAAAATTAAGTTCTGTGTTTTCTAGTTACTATGATGAATTATGGTATTTTGCTATTAAGTGTTCTCTGTGGAAGTCCTGTCCTATTTTGTATGAATAGCATGGAGTCAGGTGGTGAATCATAGTTATCTATAATTTATGGAAAGCTAACAGTATCTAAATTAAAGCAAAGCCTTTTGGAATTCCCCTGACTATAGTGATTTGGGTTCTTCAACCCATAGACTAGGCATCAATCTTTATGGAAATGCCTTGACACATTCTCCTAATGAGGCCTGTATAATGGGACTGTGGCTTTGACTAACCCTTAGCTTAATGTCTAAAATGGCACTTTACTGGTTTTTGGGGTTCCTCAGAGCACCATTGCTTGACAAAAAAAACTTTTTTCTGGGAAGGGTTCTTTGCATTTTAGATTGTTTTTATCCTAATATTTAAAGTACAATTGGCAGGATTCTAACAGTTCATGAAACGCTGAACTCGGCATTAAAAATCAGGAGCAAGTTGACATTTCACAAATCTTTTATTGTCATTGTTATTTATGGAACCTGTTATCAATCTAGTTAAAGGGTTCTTTCTGGGATGTTCATGTAGATTGTTTTTTTTAGAAACCAAAATGGTTCCTGTATGGCACCACACTGAAGAACCACTCTGGCACCTTTATTTTTAAAGTTTAGCTGCCATCTATTCATTGGATCACTGAAGCTCAAGCATCTCTCACTTGATTCAGCTTTTCTGCCTCATGCTAACTTTCTGTGCGCTGCCTTTTATTGAAGTGGTTCAGGTAGGCCTCCTGAAGGTTACAACTGAGTTAGGCTGATACTGTATGAAAAATACCACAATCATCCAGGTGGCTTTTAAAATCACAGAAAACAGTTGGAAAACCACAGCTCACACAGTTTAAACAAAATCCCAATGATGGCATCTACATTAACTAAATCATTTCTAGGACATGCCTGTTGTTAATCAATATTTTCAGACATGTTTTGTAAGGTAACACCAAATAGAAGAGGTCTAAGGATGCATCAGGAGAAATCTGTGTAAAACTGGGATTCCACGTTTTTACCCAATCTGCTACCCAAACTTTCTTAAGCTTGCAGGGCTCAATAATTAATCTTCACACCCATATTTCCAAAATCATGGACTTCTAGTATGACCTACTCCAAAATATGAGTTCATAACCTTTTGTTCCTGTCTTACTTGTCAACTCGACATAGTCTATAACTTTTTTCTGCATAATGTTGTCTCTTATTAGTAAGCAGCTTCGGTTGACTGTCTGTGTTTAACATGTGAGTAAGCATTTTTCTGTCTTTTTTTTGTTTTTTTGGTGGGCCCCTCCTTTACTATTGGAACAGTGCAGCTCTTCTTGTCTATACGTATCATCTTGAGTGTGTTGAAATGGCTTTGTGGCTTTCCTCATGCCCAGCCAAACCCACAGCCTCCATATTGAGTAAGCTTTAAAGGTCGACATGCTTTGTTATTTTTAATATTTCTCTTTAATCAGGTTGGCATGTTTACTGCAGTCTTCTCTTATATGCACTCATGTATACATCTTGTAATTTTTGTACACCGTCTACAATTTGGTTTGTGATCTGCTCTTTGATGCCGCAGTCTTGGCAGAATAGTGATGAAAATCCAAAGTCAGTTATTAGAAGTTGCCATTTCATCTAAAATGAAATAATTCACAAGGGAATTGACACCCTTTTAGTGCATAAGTAATTATATTGTTTTAGTTTTTTCTTCACTGATGTCAGTCAACCATATCTCAATTCTTATGAGGAGTTTTATTGGTGTGATGCTGCTATGCTTAGCCACTTATGTGTGTTTACTGTATGTATGAAAGTGTTTTAAGGTTTACCACTTTACTTTTGGCATACTCTGGCAACGAAAAGGAACATACGAGAATAACTTGAATTGAATTTTAGAACACTTGCTTAGGTCTAGTATTTCTAAAATTATATAACTGCAGATCACATGACTCTTGGTGGTGGTGGATGGTCCTGTGTTATGGTAGCTCTCCGGAGCCTCTCTGTTTCCCCCATGAATCTTAATACAGTGCCCTCCGTAATGTTTGGAACACTTGATTTACCCCTCTGCTCCACAGCTTAAAATTACAAGTCAAACAGTCCAGAAGTAATTAAAGTGCACATTGCAGGCTTTCATTTAATGGTATTTGCATACATTTCTGTCACACCATATATTCCCCTCATTTCAGCCATCATGGGTGTTTGTGATTCCTCCGGTGGGTTTAATTGCTTTATAAGATACCTCGGCTTGCTTCTACCCTTTGAAGTCTGCAGTTGCCATTGTACAACATGTGGACAAGGGCTGTAACAATGAAAGTCAAAGAAGTCATTATGAGGCTGAAAAACAAGAATAAAACCATTAGAGACATCAGTAAAATCTTAGGATGACCCAAATCAACGTGTAGAATGTCATTAAGAAGAAAGAACACAATGGTGAGCTCAGTAATCAAAAGGACTGTTAGGCCAAGGAAGACGTAAACTGCAGATGACAGAAGAATCCTCACTATGGTGAAGAAAAAGCCCCAAACGTCTGTCTGACAGATCAGAAACCATCTTCAGGAGGAAGATGTGGATGTGTCAGAGACGACTATCAACAGAGAACAGAAATATAGAGGCCACGCTGCAAGGTGCAAACCACTAGTTGGTCACAAAAACAAGATTGTCAGATTATAGTTAGCCTACAGAATTCGTAAAGAAGGTTTTGTGAACAGATGAGACAAAGATGAACCTGTATCACAGTAATGGCAAGAGCAAGGTGTGGAGATGAAATGAAACTACTCAAGATTCAAACCATACCACCTTATCTGTAAAACATGGTGCTGGGGGTGTCGTAGCTTGGGTATCTATGGCTACGACAGGTTCAGGCAAACTTATCTTCATTGATGATGGAACTGCTGATGGCAGTGACACAAATAATTCTGTGGTGTATAGAAACATCTGATCTGTTCAAGTTCCAGTAAATGCTTCCATCTCAGACATACTGCTAGGGCAACACTGGAGTTTTCAGCAAGCCTTCCTTATGCTGAAGATGAAAATGTAAGGGGACAAGCCCCTGAAATAAGGAGGAGCTGAAGATGGCTGCATTAGAGGCTTGACAGAACAATAGCAGAAAAAATCCTCAGCACCTGGTGATGTCTTTGAATTGCAGACTTCAAGCAGTCATTGCATGCAAGAGATATGCGACAAAGTATTAAATATAATTAATTATTAGGCCTACCATTGCTATATCCGAAACATTATAGTGCCCTGTTGCAATTTCATGGTGCGACTGAAATGTATTCAAGTACACTTAAATGAAAGTCTGTAATGTGAACTATAATCACGTCTGAATTGTTTGTTTTTTCATTTTAAAATTGTTTAAAATTTCCTTGTTAATCAAGGATAAAAATGTTTTTTTTTCTCCCAAACATGGAGGACACTGTACTGTATATTACCTCATAAAATCCATCTTAAAGTATACATTTTAATCACCATTTTTTGAGAGGTTCTCATGATAGCTGCCAACGGTTCTGTCTCTCTGAGATTTCTAGTGAAGAAAGCTGTCAGTACCAAGCCTAATTAGATGAAGACACCACCAAGAATAACATAGCTGCCTTTTGTGAGAACAATAAGAAATTTGAGGTTAACCTGCTTAAAGATCTGAGTTCACTATGCACAATATAACAGGATAAAGAAGAGTAAAGAAAGACCATAAAAGAGTTTGGTGCGGTGAGCCACCATGGCAGTAATGTTAATTTGCCAGGTTGCAATAACTTCTGGGAAAATTGGAAATTACGGTCAAAGCTGTCTCATTTAATATTTTTACAGGAGACCCACTTATTAAACAAGGATCAAGTCCAGCTGCAAAAAGACTGGATTGGCCAAATGTTCGATTCCAGCTTTACAAAGAAAACTAGAGGTGTGGGAATTATGATACATAGAACAGTCTCATTTTTAGTATCAGATGTATCTGATCTTGAAGGGAAATACGTGATTGTCATGGGTAATTTATTGAACTGCAAAATGATTTTGATAAATGTTCATGCACCCAATGTGGATGATAGGGAATTTATGCAAAATGTATTTGCATCCATTCCCAATGGGAACACTTATAAAATTATAATCGCTGGGGATGTTAATTGTGTTTTAAATCCAGACCTAGATAGGTCTTCTGTCACAGGGTTGATGACATCTAACACTGCAAAGACAATTACACAGTTTGTAACTGATTACAACTTATCAGACCCCTGGAGGTTTCTAAATCCAAACTCAAGAACATATTCCTTCTACTCACCAGTACGTCATTGCTACTCAAGAATTGATTATTTCTTTGTAGATAACAATTTCTTGCCAACGATTAAATCTTGCAAGTACAATGCTATTGTTATTTCCGACCATGCACCTCTGATCTTGGAGCTAAAATCATTATGCCTCACAGACTCACCTCGCAGATGGCGTCTTAACCCACTTTTATTAGCAGACGAGAACTATATAGAATTTATATCAAAACAAATCAGTTTTTTTTCTAGAGACAAATACATCCTCGGAGGTCTTTGCAGGAATACTCTGGGAAACTCAGAAGGCCTTCTTAAGAGGACAGATTATCTCATATCTTTCCCACAGAAATAAATTGGAAACCAAGAAGGTATCAGAGCTAACCAGCGAAATTACTGAAATAGATCAAGAATATGCCAGGTGTCCAAGTGAGGCTTTTCATAGGAAAAGTCAGGTTCTACATTCAGAGCTCAACCTCTTGACAACTAAAGAAACTGAACAACTCATTTTTAAATCAAGACATCATTATTATGAACATGGAGAGAAAGCTAATAAGCTCTTAGCTGAACAAATCCACAAGAAGTTTGCAAGACGTTCGCAATGCAATCTCAGCAGTCATCAACACAAATGGAGACAAAATCATTGACCATAAAAATATAATGCACCCATTTAGAGACTACTACAAGTCCTTATATTCTTATGAGTTTAAAGAAGACAAGAAACACTCTAATGCATTTCTGGATGCATTACTGATACCACAAATAGATACTCTTAGTGCAGAGGAATTGAATAAACCGTTGTCACTCTCAGAATTACTATATGCTATAAAGTCACTTCAGAGTGGGAAAGCAGCTGGCCCCAATGGCTACCCTGTCGAATTTTATAAGAAAGCTAGCTCCCCTTTTATTGACAACATTCACAGAAGCTAGAGACAATAAAATTCTACCTCAAACTTTTTGCCAAGCATTAATCACTTTCTTTCCTAAACAAAATAAGGACTTGTGCATCATACAGAACAATTTCACTTCTGAATAATGATGTTAAGATACTCTCCAAAGTACTAGCTAGAAGGATGGAGAAAGTGCTGCCTTCGGTAATATCACAAGATCAAACTGGATTTATTAAAGGCAGACACTTAGCTTCCAATATCCGATGCCTGTTTAATGTAATATATTCACCCGCAAAGTCAAACACCCCAGAGATGATATTATCCTTGGATGCAGAAAAAGAATTTGATGTGATTGAATGGAACTACCTTTTCACTACATTGTAGAAATTTGAGTTTGGCCTGAACATTTGTGCATGGATCAAACTACTGTATACCAATCCAGATGCTTCAGTTTGTATTAACAATATTAATTCAGACTACTTTAAACTAGAATGTGGTACCAGACAAGGATGTCCCTTGTCACCACTAATTTTTGCAATCACCATTGAGCCACTGGCAGTTCACTGTTGAAATGCTTATGAGATAAAGAGGATTATCAGAGAAGGACTTGAACAGAAAATTTCTCTATACGCAGATGATATGGTACTGTATATATCAGACCCACAAAATACCGTGCCTGTAGTCCTAACAGCACTAACAGAATTTCAAAAGATTTCTGGTCTCAGAATTAATTTGTCTAAAAGTGTACTCTTTCAAATGAATTCTCAAGCACACAATATTAGATTGGACACCTTCCTTTTTATCATTGAAGATCAGTTTAAATACCTAGAGGTAAACCAAATTAACATCATTCTGGACCAAAATCTTTAAATGCCTTTCAGACAGCCTTGGTGTTACAATCCCTCTTAACCCATTAACAGCTGTGTTTGGTGTACTTCTAGATGGGCTTAAAGTGGAGAAGGACAAACAAACGGTAATTGCCTACACTATTGGCATGTAGACTTGTGTTGCTCAACTGGAAGAATCCTAACTCTCCTCTGTTAAGTCAGTGGGTAACTGATGTTATATACTATTTCAAACTGGAAAAAATCAAATTCACACTTAGAGGATCTGTACATAACGTTTTCAAAACCTGGCAGGATCTAATCAGTAACATTTTAGAATAAGCATTTAAAGCACCGAGTAAGCAGATTCTTTCCCTGTTTATTTTTCTTCTCCATTTATCTTTATTTACTTATTAATTCATCTATTTACTTATTATCACTAGCTTTAAGTTTTACTCTGCCTGCCACACTCTCTTTCTCAGGGGTGGGGGTTGATTTGTTTTCAATCCTATTTTTGTAAAAAATTATCTATTTGTATAAAATGTTGTGTGATTACAATAAAATCAATAAAATTAAAAAAAAAATAAAAAATAGAAAAAATAATTTGCCAGGTTGCTGCTCCAACTTTGAGACTATGGGACTTGGAGGATGGAGAAATCATATTTGCCTAATAGGCATCAACAAGACAATAGCAATTGTCTTTGTCTGTGTTTTTCAGTTTGTATGATTTTGACCCACTGATTGAAACCTATCCCAGAAAACAAAAAAAAAAGCAAGAATGCACCCCCTACCTGAGGGAATGCTTATTCTAAAATGTTTTTAATTATGTCTTACCATGTTTAATTTTTTTTTTCTCAAATAAAAAAAAAACTTTGGACAGATCCTTTAAGTAAGAAATTGATTTTTGCCGATTTAAAATATTATAGAATTTAGAGAAATTACACACTTAGCTATAAAAGATGGGTTGGGCTTCTTACCGTTAAGCAGGATAAATAAACGTGCTAGTAATGTGTTATCAGCTATTACAATCAATTTGTCCTCCTTCACTTTAAGCCCATATGGGTGTACACCAAACAAAGCTGTTAATGATTTAAAAGTGACTGTGACACCAAGGCTGTCTGATAAATATTCAAAGAATTTTGTCCAAAATAATGTTAATTGTGCGTATTCCCAAAACATGTTGCCTAGTGAAGCTGGAGCTCGACTGCAATGCTCATAGATTGGAACCTGCCATAGATACATTTTGGACAATTTCAAATGAGATAAGTGTG
>JANRMT010062848.1:12687020-12728193 GCA_026402145.1 Polypterus bichir lapradei
TCCTGCATCCTGCAGCAGCATTAGGATTTTTGTGTTAGGGTTACAAAAGTTTGCTAAACAATTAGATAGATAGATATTAGAATCAGAACATTAATAATTGGACACTTTTTGTAATTCAGTTCTCTGTTTTTAATCTAGCTTCAGATGTTTAAATCAATATATTTGTATTAACATATTGCACTGTTATGACTGCAAAACACCATGAAAAGCCTGTGGGGTCAATGTTGGAAGCTGATTATCTCAAATATATTGTATTTTGTGACAAATGTGTTTCAGCTGTTTGTTTTAATTATTGTCTGCTGTTCTTGCTTACACATACACATCTTTTACAGTTCAAGCCTAGGCAGGTTAAGCAACTTGTTGAGGGTCACAGAGTGAGTCACAGGCAGGAATCTGAACTGACATTCTTGGTGTTTATACTTGAAGAACTCCAATAGCATCACACTGCCTGAATTTAGGCTCCACTGTAAATGCACCACGTGACCACCCCCCCCCCCCCACACACACACACACACACACACACACACACACACACACACACCAAAGCCCAGCACCTCACTTTAACTACTGTTTTTCTAACTGTAGAACCGAAGACTCCTCACATTGGATTCAAATGGTTTGCCTAAATGTGTAGGATGACAGACATTTACAAAATGTGAACTAACAGACATCTAGAAAACCATCTCTTTAACTGTTGAAAACACATTAAACATTGCTCGACATTATGATGGGAGACATTTTCAAAAACTTCTTCTAAATTACTTCTTTTTTTTTTTTTTTTTGAAGGAATCTTGCCTTGGGAATTGGTATTCAGAATTTCCCAGAAGGACTAGCAGTGAGTTTGCCACTTCACGGAGCAGGAATTTCTACATGGAAAGCATTCTGGTATGTGCTGAGAATGTAATGCATGGGTAATTATTAACATCAATGTGTTTTTCTTTAAACTTATGAGTGTAAGACCAAACCTACTGTAAATTTCCAACATTATACTACATTGGAAAGAATGCTTAGGTGTGGACTTCATGCACCATAATTTCTTTTAATGCTGTATGTATTTTAGGCAAAAAACTATACCTAGTAAAGACCTTTTTGCTTAGTACAGATAACTACCACAAATAATAATCATATGTTCTTTATTAAACCAGTAGAGGGCAGTTGTATTAATTGTATATTGTCTGTGGAATATTGGGGAACATTAAGCTTGGGGGAATATTATGGAGTGATATTTCTATTAGCTATAAGGTGTGTATCAATTTTTGTTGCTGGTTTGTGATACAATAGTCTCTCATGCACAGATCTATAATGTGATTTGGAAAAGTTGCATTTTAAGGTTCTGGTTGGAAACTAGAAAATTTTATTAAGACCTGCTTCTCATAATTGCAGTGTAGACCCTGGAGTTGTAGGCATTGTAGCTGCATTTCTCAAAGATTTACAAATGTTCAAAACAGTTCAAATGCTGCTATCAGATTGTATGACTTGCCATACAAAAATACTCCACAGTTAAAGTGTCTTCATTTTTAAAGATTTCAGTGAAATTTAAATAAACAGTTCACACAAAAAAATAAAGAAACAAGTTCATAATGCTTGCAAAAGAGAAAGGGGAAAAGGGAAACTTATGATATTCTGCTTATATGTCTTGGTTACATTCCTTAAGGTTTCTATGTATTATTCTTTTCAATGTTCAGAAAACCGTATGCCCTGAATATCAATCTGCTCATGTTTCTTTCTAGCTGTCTATCTTCAGTCTATGGGCTATTCTACTGTCACACAGAGTTAAGATTATGAACATTCCATTTTCTGTAACAAATAGCTGGATAAACTGAATCTTCCTTTATCTGTGTTAAGCTATATTATATTCAAGTCCAAGCCAAGAAGCCTAAGGAAAATGTATCATTAAAATTAATTTAAATGATGTGGTAGCTACAGGCATTAATAAGTTTGGTGAAATTTGTTGGAGCCCAAACTATTTTTGACTATGTATGTCAGAACATTTTTAAATCATCTGTTTTTCCTTGACGTCAGCAGAGGGATTTAAAACACTGAAGTTGTTTTTCTTAGTTCTAGTTGAAGGTTTAAATCATCTGTAGAGTACAATTTGAATAGCCAGACAATAAAGCATTGCAATAGTTGATCTGTTTTCTTAAAAATGGATGTGCTAGCTTTTCTTCAATCTGTGCATTAAGAAACTACTTTAATTTTGTAATAGTCAAGGCAAGTCAACTTTACTTGTTATATGCACATAGTACCATGCAATTCTTACTTACATGTCTTCTCAGAACAGTTCATAAAAATACAATACGAAAAGTCTTTATTGATATAATGCAAAGTTGATTGACTGACTGGCTGGTGGATTCACTCCCTCATCAATAAAACCACTTCTTCAATTTGGATTAAACAGCTGGAATGAGGCATGATTGTACAAGTAGGGCAGTAGGTATCTATTAAAAAAGAACATTTTGAAATATCAATATGTAAGGGTGAAAACCCATTCTAAAAACTAAATATCCCAAGATCTCAAAAATGTCTTGACAGTTTTGATTGAAATTTGGTGATGCTATAGAAAAAAGAAAATTAGCCGGCCTATGTTTTTTTTTTTTTTTTTAATTCCTTGATAACTTTTTTGTCAATGTTTATTAATATTATGCTAACTTACTTGCTCGGTGCTCTGCTGAGATTGTGCTTTATGGATATGAAGGACCCAGCAGAAGTGATTGACGGGCCACACAAATACCTGCAGTAACCAATAGGGTGGATGACTGAAGATGTGGAGGTGTCCTGGACAGGAAAAAAAAAAACATCATCATGTTATGAAATGGAAAGAGAAAGTTTGGCAAACTCAATGAAGATGTAAAACTCAGTGGTTGGCAAGCACTGTTTTCTGCTGCTGACTTCCTGCACTCTTGTGTGTACCAGCTCTTGTTTTGGTTATACATTCCACTTTGTTGACCTCCTGGGTGTGAAGTTTCAAGTGCTAAAAATCACTCATTGGCACCAATGACCAAAGAGTGGATTGCCTTTAAGCACTCTCAAACGATGGTGGGACTGGTTGGTTAATCAAGTGCCTTGAATCACCAACACACAAACAACACTTAAGTTTGTATGTGTTTTGAGCACTGCAAAGCACCAACGCATAAACAACAACCATTTGACTTGTGGAGTTTTGTGAGCAGCGGGTGAAAGACAACATAACAATTGCACAGCTCTTTAAAAATGGCAGGTGGGAAGTGGAGCGAGCGGTGTGATAACAGCAGCTTGGCAGTTTAAAAGTGTTGTTAGGCAACCAGAAAAAGGTGCATAGCCACAGCTTGGAGGGAACAGAGCTAATTACCTGTTTCAATTCAAATGAATATATTTTCCTGTAAAACTGTGTTTTACAATGTCCATCATCAAAAGCCAAGTTAGTAGGAAAAGGCATTAATTGGTCTATGACAGGAATGTTTTACTCATGGACAATTATGTTCAGTTGCAATGACCTAATAATACAATTATTACTTATTTGACTGATACATTTATCCTAGGCAACTTACAATATTGTAGATACAATTGATTACATTTCTTTTGTTTTTCCATCTGGAGCACATGCAGGTGAAGTGACTTGCTCATGGTCACACATTGCCAGCAGCAGGATTTGAGCCAGCAGTCTCATGATTTGAAGTCTTTGGTTCAGAGCTTTAACCACTGCAACACACTGCCAGCCAATAATATTAGCCATTGGTTAAAATATTATACAAAAATTGTATACCAAGAAGAGCTTAGTTACCTAGTGCATAATACAATACAATACAATACAATTTATTTTTTGTATAGCCCAAAATCACACAAGAAGTGCTGCAATGGGCCTTTACAGGCCCTGCCTCTTGACAGCCCTTGACTCTCTAAGAAGACAAGAAAAAATTCCCAAAAAAAACCCTTGTAGGGAAAAAATGGAAGAAACCTTGGGAAAGGCAATACTTCTGATACATCCGAGTAACCAACAATATAACTCTTGCCCAACTGTAACACATTTAGTAAATAAATAAATAGAAATTATACATAGCATGTAACATATACTGTATATATATATTTGGCCGTTTCATTGACTGCTCAGCAACCTTTTGACCTGTTGGTACAAACTATCCCAGAATCTATCAGTGTAAGTGCCAAAGGTCCTACACTGTTTGCCAAAAGTTGGAAAAGTGGCTGCGGCTGAAGTCTTACTTTCCCTGTTTATCTTTCCAAAGCAGCATATTGAAAAGAAAGCAGCTCGGTACCAGTAATGCCACCTTCACCACCATCCACTGTGCATTTGTAAAAGTTTGTAAGAACAGAAGGTGAAATACAATCTGCCATCAGACATCTGACACAGTAGAGATGCTTGTGAGCCTTTTTAACAAGCTGAAATGTGTTGTGCCCACTTTAGTTCATCAGTTACAGTCACTCCAAGAAATTTAAAGCCTCACGCTCTTTCAACAGCAACATGCCTAAGATGGAGACAGCAGATCTTAGAAAGTGTTTGAAATGTAACTAAGTTTTAATGGTAATAGTTACATTTTGAGTGGATTTGGCCAAACTAATGTTCACACTTTTCACATATAAAAGTTGACAGTTGTCCGTATTACCGTACTACAGTAACTTGTAGCAGAGTCAACAAACATTTACTGATCAGAACCAAATGGGTGGTAGAGAGCAGTGCACATTAAGGTACTTCAGAACTTCAGAAACATCTACAGATTTCTGTTTCTTTGAAATAAATTAAATATAACATTATCAAGCAAGTCAGACCGCCTAAAGTATCTTCAGTATTGTGCTGTATTCATTAGGTGAGTGCCAAATCCATGACACTAGTAGTAGTAGTAGTCAGAAAATCAGACTGCCTTGGCAAATGAACAACATGGAAACACAACTGCCAAGATTTTTAAATTAAAATAAACATGAAGAGCAACTGCCAAGAATTTTAGATGTCGACTGTTTATGGAAATTAACACCTGCAAAATCTACAGCAGAAAAGCTTGTGCAAAGCAGTTTCCCAGTAACACTAGGAGTCTATGAGGAAGACAGAATAGACTGATTTCCTGGAAAATTTCTAATTTGTTTTACAATGAATACGATTCATTGTAAAATATGATTTCTGCTATTTACTCCTGGCTATTTTGATGTTTATACATGTATTCTTGCTTTTTTATTCTAATTATACATTTGCAAACTACCAAATATTGGCTTAATTTTGAGATCCTGACATTTTTACAGTGCTATTAGTGCTTGGCATGACAAGTTAGCTGACTGCTGAGGTTGCCTGTGTGATAAACAGATGTGACAGGTAAACAAGTGGATGTGAAATGCAATGTGTGACAGATGGATAGATTTGAAAGATGCTAAATGATAGATAGATAGATAAGGTGGCATGGTGGCGCAATGGTTAGCGCTGCTGCCTCACAGTTAGGAGACCCAGGTACGCTTCCCGGGTCCTCCCTGAATAGAGTTTGCATGTTCTCCCCATGTCTGCGTGGGTTTCCTCCGGGTACTCCGGTTTCCTCCCATAGTCCAAAGACATGCAGGTTAGGTGGATTGGCAATTCTAAATTGGCCCTAGTGTGGGCTTGGTGTGTGAGTGTGGATGTGTGTGTCCTGCGGTGGGTTGGCGCCCTGCCTGGGATTGGTTCCTGCCTTGCGCCCTGTGTTGGCTGGGATTGGCTCCAGCAGACCCCTGTGACCCTGTGTTCGGATTCAATGGGTTGGAAAATGGATGGATGGATAGATATGGTGGCGCAGTGGGTAGCGCTGCTGCCTCGCAGTTAGGAGACCCGGGTACGCTTTCCGGGTCCCTGAATAGAGTTTGCATGTTCTCCCCATGTCTGCGTGGGTTTCCTACCTCAGTCCAAAGACATGCAGGTTAGGTGCATTGGCAATTCTAAATTGTCCCTAGTGTGTGCTTGGTGTGTGGGTGTGTGTTCACGCCCTGCAGTGGGCTTGTGCCCTGCCCAGGGTTTGTTTCCTGCCTTGCGCCCTGTGTTGGCTGGGATTGGCTCCAGCATACCCCCGTGACCCTGTAGTTAGGATATAGCGGGTTGGATGATGGATGGATGGATAGATAAGGCATTGTGAAAAACTGAGAGAGAATTATTATGTACTGTCCTGGTCAAAGCTCAAATGAAGTCCTACTTGCTCCGTTAGGAGTAAGAAGACATCTGCTAAATATTAACATCATAATCCTAAGTCAAATCTCGTAACTTGCTCATTATATAAAGTTATACATGATGTGACATGTGGGTGCATTTGCAAATTGGGTGAAAATTTTTGATAGTTGGAGCATTTAAATATTTTTCAATTTCTCTAAATAAAAGGCCTACACTTTATAAAGCTCTGTTGAATTTCATTTTTTGTCGATTTCTTGCCATTATTACTAAAATATTGTCCAAGTAGTACTTCAGAGGGTGCAGTAACACAGTCTGTTCTAACTCTGCTTTAAGACAGACATAGGGGTTTTAAGTAATCAACAAAAGTTGGGACACCTGTGCAAATTGTTTACTTCAGTTTGCAAATTGATGGCTTTATTGATTTAAATTGCTGCAGAACATCAGTAGGTTGTAACCTTGTCAGATGTTCCCTGAAAAAGGCCCATTTGTAATATTCTGTAAATGTAAACTTTTATTTTAAACCTCTGGGAGTTTACTCCTTGCTTTTTTGCCATTTTAGGTCATCCATTGCATTTCAAATGATTACATTTGGAAAAAATACTGAGGTGTTCTAAAACGTTTGACCAGTAATGTATTTTAAGTGTTTACAAACACAGAAAAGAAAGGTAATGATAAAAATACAAAACAAACGCCACAAACAAACCTCCTGATGATATTTACAGTTCTGAAAAAATCTTTATTTGTAAGTGAAGAGTGTGGATTCTGGAGTGCAAACAATGGTTAACAGAAGGAAAGATGTGTTGGAATCATTCCCTTTTGTAAACTGCTTTACGGAAAAAAAGGATAATGAATACAGTACTACCACCAGAGTCCAGAAGGTGAATGATCTTCTAAGATAAGCCTCTTCACAAAGATAAATTGCAGACAAGAATGGGAGAAAACATACCCACTGCCATCCCCTGTATCCCGTGACCGTACAAAATCCTTCTCCACTGCAAACATCCAGTTCATTTTTGTGTGCTCGCCAATGATAAAGTTGGTGGAAAATGGAAAAAGTCAGAAAGTCCCCCCACATCCTTCTTTTCTGGTTTTATATGTATAATGCCTTCAACTACAAATTACAAATCCCACAAGCCCCTCCACATCTGTGCAATTCTGTTTAAAGACGCAGACCCCATATGTACTGTAGAAATCAGGTGTCTGAGCTACCACTGTTGTTACTGTCATTTAACAATGACCGAACAGGCATAACTATACAAAAATTAAAACCTTGTATATGTGGCAACGAAGCAAAGCCTTCAGCTGTGTTGTGCACTGCACTGTTGTGTGTGTGTACTGATACAGGTCTTGTTGATGATTTGCATATTGTGGGCTACATATTTTAAAATGAAATTGAAAAATGTCAGTCAGATTTGACTAATTCCCAATGATGACAACAGGTTTTGCTGGATTTTATTCATTTGTCTCTTCACAAAAGCACTACTGTTTTATGTTTCTTTGTGCTCTAAAGTTAAATTAAGTAAGGTGTTATACAGCATTTTCTATTTGTCCTCAGGCTAACCGATACACACCAAGTAGCAGCCCTGGTACTACAGGTACGCTTGGTTTGCTGTGCAGCAGAATGAATCAGTGACATCAGCTCTGACCGACCCAGTGTCTGACCAAGGTGTTATTCTAACATGGTAAAAGGCATAGTAGTATACGGCAGCAGTTTTCAACCAGTGTGCTATGGCACACAGACCGAACCTGTGTACTCCACACAGACAGTGGCTTAACCAGGGCTTGAACCCAGGACTGTGGAGGAAGTACCATGAAACACTGTGCTACTGTGTAGCCTTATCTGTTACATTTATAAATGCACCCAGCTTTGTCAGCCCGTGTATGGAAGTGTACTTTTTAAATGAAAGTGGTGGCACTTGTTTTTTTTCTGTTTCCTGGAATTTCTACCATTGCATAGTTGTTCCCTTAATGTTGTGTCACATTACGCTACTTTTCCAGTCATTTGCCGTCGTAGCCTGTCATATACATAATCTTAGCAAGTCAGAGGCATTTGACAGCATGTGCTTGAGAATCCAGAAACCTAACGTAACATACCCAGCGGCTTAATCTAACTAGTCTACAACTCCTTCCAATAAAATCAAACAGGTTTGATTTTTGTCTTTAGTCATAGGGGTGGACTTTGTGAACAACCAATGAATGCCCATCCAGAAGTGCATGTCATACAGCATAATGCATCAGTAAGGAATAAGAACGTAGGTGTTTTAGACCTTACAAAGAGAAGAGAAGCTTGTCTGTCTGATGTCTCGCATTTTATATAGCACAACAAAATGGAAAAAGAAACAAAAAGGGACAAGGCTGCAGCTGAACTCTCCATACCTGTTAACCTTTCGTAGAGCGTTGGCTGTGTCAGGCAATACATTATTGGCTGCCATAAAAAGTGGCAAGCACAACTGAACTGGAAGGTCAGTAAATGTTACATACCCAGCAATTTTCAGTCGTTTAAACTGACTTGGTCCAGCAACAAGATCAGCAACTGCAGTCGCTAATCTGCCATGTCCCATAACTAGAAGTTGCATAATTTTTGACATTAGATTTATATGGACCCTGTTAATCCTATCTGTTTCATTCAAAAATGTTACATATGCCTGAAGAGCTATGGTGCTGCACTGTGGCTCCTGTTTAATGAACTTAGCAAAGTTTATTGTACTATTTGTTTTCAGTTCTGTTCTCCTGGAGTCATTGGTAAACTGCAGGTTATATTTCTGACTAGTTGTGCTCTTATCTTTGCTGTCACTGACAGTGTTGAACCCTTGTGCTTACACAGAAGGCTATAAGCCTAACAAAATCATTAACACAAATCTAGCTCACTCACTCACTCGCTGGCATGCTTGGGTGCACACTGAACCACTTCAACTTTTAAGAGCCTGTGAAATTCAGTGAACAAGGTTTAGGGAAAATGTGCCAGTCAGCTGGGAACATTTCCACTATTTGTGAAGTGTCAGCAGGCGCCTTGATGGCTTCTTCCCTTTGAAGCTTGCCACCCTTTTTTTTTTCATTTTTCTCAGCTCAACTCTGAGTTACAGCCTGAAAGCCTCCTGTCTTGTATTTATGCTTAAGCGTTTGACAGGGCTGGACTGGTTTGAAGAGAGACATTTGTCATTTTTTTTATTTTGACCTATCTTGTTAACTGGAGAATTTTGCTTCTAAAAACCTTACCTTTTAATTAATTGTCACAATAGTTTTGGTTTACAAGCTGCAATGCACACAGTTAATAGACCTGATAGTAAAACATTTCCTAATATTCATCCTTTTTGTACTTTGCTCATTTAGATCAGGTTTTTGGGTATCCAAAGTCTATGCTGGCACCAATTGGATGATTTGGCAACAGTCTGTTACAAGGTGTCACCTGATTTAAAGTGTCTAAAATGAAAGTTAATATTCCATTGTTGACTGAGCCCCTGTATCCCAAAGACATGTTAATTAAAAACAGTAATTTGGCCCAGTGTCTCCTTCATTGGGCTGGTGCTCCACCAAGGGCTAACAGAATCTCAGAATTGGATTGAGAATTTTTTTTTTCAGAAAATTAGCTTTGTTTTATTTGAGGTTCCTTTATATTTGATGATCTCAGTGAATACAAATTTAATGTCACTAAATTTCCATTATAAATGAGAGTAGCCTTCGAGCCTTTAAAGACTGAATTTAAGATGTTTTTCCTTCCCTGGTCAGTCAGGTGTGTTCCCTCTCATGCATAGATATGGCCTTCATGCCTCCTGGTATTAATCTGCCAGCTGGCATCATGGTTGTCTATTTCATTTGGCACCATGGAGGCATGGGTCCCAAGAGGTGTGTACTTTATGGTCACTTGTTCCTTGTTCATGACCTCCTCCCCTGTTTCCATGTGGGTTATATGTGATTAGAAATCTAAAAAGAAAGGACAAACTCAGTAGATTGTGCAGTTCTACTGCCAGCACTCTGTTCAAGCAATCTTTGATATTACAGTTAGGATAAGCCATGGTGATGTTCATTTGTTACAGCTAAGACTAAGGTAGATTGTGTGAATCAAGCTGTTATGTAGTAAATAAATTCTTACAGCTCCATGTGTACACTTGTGGCTTGCACTCCAAGTGACATCACTTCCCTGTAATCAATACTTAGGAGCATGGCATCTTTTATCATCCTTCTGTTAGAAATCCTAGTCAAGCCTACTTTATTGTCATGAGTAAGTAGCACAATTAAATTCTTACTTGCATGTCTCCTCAGAACAGTTTCCAAAAATGCGATTTAAAAAATAAATTAGTAAAAAGCATATGTAGCATGCAACACAGATAAATAGATAGATAGGTAGAACTTAGGTAGAACTAGGTAGAACTTTAGTTGTCATATGGCTTTGTACAGAAGATCTTTAAAAAAAAAAAAAAAATGCTCAGATAAATATATAATGTGTATATATATATATATATGTGTGTGTATACATATGAGGCGGCACGGTGGCGTAGTGGTAGCGCTGCTGCCTCGCAGTAAGGAGGCCTGGATTCACTTTCCGGGTCCTCTCTGTATGGAGTTTGCATGTTCTGCCCTTGTCTGCGTGGGTTTCCTCCGGGTGCTCTGGTTTCCTCCCACAGTCCAAAGACATGCAGGTTAGGTGCATTGGCAATCCTAAATTGTCCCTAGTGTGTGCTTGTTGTGTGTGTTCCTGCCTTGCACCCTGTTTTGGCTGAGATTGGCTCCATAACCCTGTAGTTAGGATATTGCAGGTTGGATAATGGTTGTTTGTATACATATTGTAACAGACAGCCCTCTGGGCTTGCTACACTGCCACAGAGCAGGGAAGTTCAACCCTGCTGTGGCTCACGAACACCATCAGGGGGCATATGGGGAACAGCTGAGCCCTCCTGTGCAGGACTGCCGTCTCACCCAGAAGTGCAGCCGGAAGTTAATCAGGGAACAGCTGGAGCACTTCCAGGTCCTCTATAAAAGGAGACAGTTGCCACAACTCGGGAGCTGGAGTCGGGTGGCAGTGTACTGAGCTAGGAAGAGAGCACAGGAGTGGAGCTTGTTGGAGCAAAGGAAGAAAGGACTGAGCACTGAGGGTATTGTCAGTACTGTGGGTTATTGTGTGCTGCGCCAGTACGTTGAATAAAGGTGTGTTGTGTGACAACAGCATGGTGTCTGGCTGTGGTCCGGGCTATCTGTTACAATATACAGTCATATGAAAAAGTTTGGGAACCCCTCTCAGCCTACATAATAATATACTCTACTTTCAACAAAAAAGATAACAGTGGTATGTCTTTCATTTCCTAGGAACATCTGAGTACTGGGGTGTTTTCCGAACAAAGATTTTTAGTGAAGCAGCATTTAGTTGTATGAAATTAAATCAAATGTGAAAAACTGGCTGTGCAAAATCTTGGGTACCCTTGTAATTTTGCCGATTTGAATGCATGTAACTGCTCAGTACTGATTACTTGTAACACCAAATTGGTTGGATTAGCTTGTTAAGCCTTGAACTTCATAGACAGGTGTGTCCAATCATGAGAAAAGGTATTTAAGGTGGTCAGTTGCAAGTTGTGCTTCCCTTTGACTCTGCTCTGAAGAGTGACAGCATGGGATCCTCAAAGCAACTCTCAAAAGATCTGAAAACAAAGATTGTTCGGTATCATGGTTTTGGGGAAGGCTACAAAAAGCTATCTCAGAGGTTTCAACTGTCAGTTTCAACTGTAAGGATTACAATCAGGAAATGAAAAGTCACAGGCACAGTTGCTGTTAAACCCAGGTCTGGCATGCCAAGAAAAATACAGGAGCGGCATATGTGCAGGATTATGAGAATGGTTACAGACAACCCACAGATCATCTCCAAAGACCTGCAAGAACATCTTGCTGCAAATGGTGTATCTGTATATTGTTCTACAATTCAGCGCAATTTGCACAAAGAACATCTGTATGGCAGGGTGATGAGAAAGAAGCCCTTTCTGTACACCATAAACAGAGTCGCATGTTGTATGCAAATGCTCGTTTAGACAAGCCAGATTCATTTTGGAAAAAAGTGTTTTGGACTGATGAGACAAAAATTGAGTTATTTGGTCATAACAAAAAGTGCTTTGCATTGCAGAAGTAGAACACCGCATTCCAAGAAAAACACCTGCTACCTACTGTCAAATTTGGTGGCGGTTCCATCATGCTGTGGGGCTATGTGGCTAGTTCAGGGACTGGGGTCCTTGTTAAAGTCGAGGGTCGGATGAATTCAACCTAATATCAACAAATTCTTCAGGATAATGTTCAAGCATCAGTCACAAAGTTGAAGTTACGCAGAGGTTGGGTATTGCAACAAGACAATGACCCAAAACACGTTTCGAAATCTAAAAAGGCATTCATGCAGAGGGAGAAGTACAATGTTCTGGAATGGCCGTCACAGTCCCCTGACTTGAATATTATCGAAAATCTATGGGATAATTTGAATCAGGCAGTCCATGCTCGACAGCCATCAAATTTAACTGAACAGGAGAGATTTTGTATGGAAGAATGATCAAAAATACCTCCATCCAGAATCCAGACACTCATCAAAGGCTATAGTAGGCATCTAGAGGCTGTTATATTTACAAAAGAAGGCTCAACTAAGTATTGATGTAATATCTCTGTTGGGGTGCCCAAATTTATGTACCTACTGTGGCGAGTGGCTGAGGCTGCTACCCAGCCGGGACGCCCAGGAGGACCGGAGGAGGGCTTGCGCCTCCTCCAGACCATGAGGGGGCGACCACCCTGGTGGCTTTGGGGACCACGGTTAGAGAGCTTTGAAGCTCAGCCCTGTAGGGGCCCGTGGTCACTGCCAGGGGGCGCCCCAGTGCCTTTGGAGCGCTGGACCTCAGCACTTCCGCCACACCCGGAAGTGCTTGGGGGAAGAGGACCGGAGACACCTGGAGTGCTTCCGGGTGCGCAGCTGGCACTTCTGCCACACTGGGGCGTGCTGAAGGAAGATTGTCGGAATGCACCTGGAGCACATCCGGGTGATTATAAAAGGGGCTGCCTCCCTCCGTACGAGGGCTGGAGTCAGGAGAGAAGGAGACGAGATCTTGGAGGAGGCAAGGAGGCGGCCTGAAAAAGAAAAGGCATTGGTGTAGTTGGCCTGGACTTGTGGGGACTTATATATATATGGTGGTCCAGATCTAATTATGCAATTTTCATTACACTATAACTTATTAAGTTTATTACATAGAAAATCACCTGAAAAATCCCGGACCATCAAGAAGTGTGCGAACTGATGACATGAAGAATAGTCTTCGCGCCGAACTGGAATATCGTCCTCGCATAAATCAATGTCATCCAGACAATCTGGATCTGCATAATTAGATCTGGTATATATTAGATATATATATATGTACACACATACACAGTCACACACTATGGTCTGAACACATACCACAATGACTAAAAATGAAGAAAAATTTTAAAAGAAAGAAAAGGATATTTTTGACTTGGTAGTCCCAGTCACAGTGAGGCATTATACAGGTATATTGCTGTTGGTTTAAAGGATCCCCCCAGCGTTTCTTGACATACTTATTCTGAGTAATTCATTGCCTGAAAGTTCTTAGTGTCAGTGTATCAGACAGAGGATGTGCAGGAGTGTACATAATGTCACTCAGTTTTGCTTTAAACTTCTCCTTTGCTACAACTTCTAGGGGGTCCAGAGTGATTGTGTAATGTTTTTTAAAGAAATCAGAGCTTGCCCTTTTAATTAGCTTTTTGATTCTGTGGGCCTCTCTTGAAGTGATATTACCAGCCCATCACACCATAGTGTAGAAAATTGCACTGGCCATCACAGAGTTGTAGAAGAGGTGAAGGATGTCACTTCCCACATTAAAGAAACATAATCCCCTAAGCTAAAGAGCATACGCTGCTTTCTTTAATAGCCCCTCTGTGTTATGAAACCAATCTAGCCTGTCATTAATGTGGACCCCCTCAATATCCACTTTCTGAATAGTGATTGGTCATGGAGGTTCTTTGGTTTGATGAAAGTCAAACACCAGTTCCTTAGATTTACTGAAAGTAAGATGAAGACAATTCTCTTCATACCCAGAAAAAAACTTCTCCTCCTGACTCCTCTTCTGTGTGTCATCCCCTTTATCAGTATACACCATACGTGCAAAATCATCTGAGAATTTCTACAAGTGACATGACGAGGTGTTATAGTTATAGTTGGAGGTGTGAAGAGAAAAAGAGACAGGACTATTCCTTGTGGTGCTCCATTGTTGTTCACTTCCATATCAGAGACGCAGTCTTTGAGTCTCACAAACTCTGGTCTGCCAGACCAGATATCCAGGACACAGTTGAAATCTTATGACTGACTGATCAGAAACCTTATGGGATGTGGACGGACACTGTCCCTGAATGAACAGGTGTGAGTGCCAGTGCTCCACTGCCATTTCCAAGATGGTAGGAGTATGAAAAAAATCTGTGAAGCTCGTGTAGCATGGCCGAGGTCTTCAGTGATCCTGTTTGCCTTTTTAAAGCAGCAAATGTTGTATTTGTGCTGAACTGAAGGCAGCTGACAGCTCTGACTCTAACCAGACTTTCCTCTTTCTCTGCCTCTCTTTCTTCAGGTATGGGCAACTGAGTGGGATGGTAGAACCTGTGGCTGGGATAGTAGGTGCCATTGCAGTGGTTTTGGCTGAGCCACTTTTACCCTATGCACTGGCCTTTGCTGCAGGAGCCATGGTCTATGTGGTAATGGATGACATCATTCCTGAAGCACAAACTAGGTGAGTCATGGAGTCAGGAATTTAATGTACTTCTGCAGGAAGTGATTTGCCTTCAGAACTGAAAAGAAAGAACAAAAAAACACAATAGTTAACATGAAGCCACTTCATATGTTAATGTAGATAGACAGGAACAATCATGGGACGTTAAGCCTCGTCACGGCAAAGAATTTCCTGGAAACAGTTACCCAAGGACACTAGAATTAGACAGCTGACAAGAGAAAGACTCCTTTCTATTTTTAGGGCAGGCAGCCATGAATTGCCATGGTAGTCTAGTTCTTTACTGGACACAGAAGAGCAGTAGCACTTACTGCCACTCACCCTGTCAGACCTGCAACACAAAGTCTCCTCTTCACAGCAGAAACTGAGACTTGCTTTTTTTGGCCACTGTTAAGCTGTGTTTGAAGCTGTTGTGTTGTGAGGCACCTGTCACACAAGCTGCTTACCCTCAGAAACTTGCTTTCTGATTGGGTTGTGCATTGGGTGTGCCAGATCTCTTCCTATCAGAGTTTCTTCCAGTATCCAGAACACTATATGCACTGACACTTTGATTTTTTTGCAGTTTATTTAAATGAAAGACCTACACTTCTAAGGGTAATAATATTCTGTCTCATTTCATTTGTTAATTGCTGTTTTCTTGCCATTATCACTGGAATATTGTCTAAGTAGTACTTCAGAAGGTGTACTTATACAGTCTGTTCCAACTCTGCTTTAAGACATACAGGGTTTTTAAATAATCACCAAAATTTGGGACAACTGTGCAAATTGTTTGCTTCAGCTTACAAGGCTTAATTTACTTTAATTGCTGGAGAACATCTGTAGTTCAGGTTCAAGTTTATTGTCATGTGCACAGTAAGGAAACACGTTTCCCTGTACAATGAAATTCTTTCTTTGCTGTCCACACCAAATGACAAAACCAACGTATAAAGAAAGATAAACATAAATAATAAGTAGCAGAAAGATAATAAGTAACAGAGGCAGCATAAAGTATAAAAACAGAATAGAAGTATAAAGTGTAATTGTGCGGGTTGGTGTGTGATGGACAAGTCAAATACAGTTACAGTTCTGTGAGGCAGATAGAATGAGGTGGCCCATGGTTATAAACTCCAGTTAGTTATTTAGGAGTCTAATAGCCTTGGGAAAGAAAGAGTTCTTTAGCCTGGAAATCCTGCATTTCATACTTCTATACCTCCTGCCTGAGGGTAAAAGTGTGAACAGTTCATGTGGGGGGTGGGTGGGGTCCCTGAGGATCGAGGCAGTTCTCCTGCGGACTCTGCAGTTGTAGATGCTCTACAAAGAGGGCAGTGGGGTCCTGGTGATCTTCCTAGCAGTCTTTACCACTCTCTGCAGGCGTTTGCGGTCCATAGCAGTAGTGTTGCTGTACCACACGGTAATGCAGTTGGTTAAGACGCTCTCAACAATGCAGCTGTAAAAGTTACCGAGGATCTTAGTCAACATACCAAACTTCCTCAGCTGACTCAGAAAGTACAGCCGCTTACATCTAGTCCTTTCCAAGACTTCCTTTGTTCTGAGTATAATGTGTTATTACAAGCCAAAGAGCCTAAAACCAAGCCTATACATTTTTTTGTTTTTTCTTACATTAAATCACTTTCTGATGTTTGTCTATTGACTTTTTGTTCAGTGCAAAAGTATGTATCTGTCAGATTAGGCCCTATTACTACTACTATATCTTACTGCTGACTAAGTGACAGTTCACATACCTAATTACCCATCCATCCATTTATGAACCCTGCTTTTCATGCTCGTTTATAGGTGGATTTCTGGCAGTATTGACTTCAAGGCAGGAACCAGCATTAGAAAACATGCTAGACGATTTAAGGACATGCTTACTCCCACAACAATTCACACAGGGCGATTTAAATTTGACAAATCAATATATCATGCACATTTTTGGAAAATGGGAATAAAGGTGACCACCACACAGAGACAGAGATAATGTACGGACTCCAAAAAAACAGTGAGCAAGCCAGGAGTCTAACAGGGCCCTAGAACTGTAGTACCAACCTTGTACCCTTGAAACAAATCTTAAACTACAAACCTTAGGTGGCACACATTGGTTAGCACTGCTGCCACCTCACATCTCCAGAGCATTGTGTCCAACTGCCAGCCTAGTCTATTCAGAATCTGAACATTCTTCCCATGCCTGTGTGGGTTTTCTCCCACATTCCAAAATCCTGTGCTAGCTTAATTGCCAACTGTAAATTGGCCCAGGGTGTATGCATTTGTAAATGTTCCCTGCAATGCACTGGCACCCAGTGACAGGAACACGCTGTGTCCCACCCTGAACTGGACAAGGAGGCTAGAATATGGATAAAGAAATCTAAGGGGTGTTCTTAGAGCAGCTGTCCTCCTGCTCTTAGGCAGCCCAGTAATTATTCTCTGTACATATGGGGTTTATGGCAATGTAATTTTAAAATAATACTTGTGCAAAAGTAATGCTTAGGTAAAAATCGAAAGTTGACACTGATAATATATGTAGGAAGGCTCTAAATTCCAGTCCACACTCAAAGCTGTAAATGGTGTCTCAAAGATTTAGTGTATACATTAACCTGAGACAGAATTGAACTAAAATTAAACACAAAAAGAAAGTCGACTGATGTGTTTCTTCTTTTTTTTATTTTAAATAGTGGCAATGGAAGGTTAGCGTCATGGACCTCGATATTGGGCTTTGTCATTATGATGTCCCTGGACGTTGGACTTGGCTAACTCCTCCACTGTTCTTCCTCCATGAAAACTACTTGAAAGAAAAGGAATAATGTGGAATGATATTTTTTTAATGATCATTGTGTTCACTGAAATATTTTTTTTGGGGGGTGGGGGGGTATCCTTGGTTTTTGGCATTTGCTGCATTTGGTTTCTTTTTCTATGACTGATTTTTACTGTTATAGGATCTTTATAGGGTGGAGATTCTGGACACCTGTAGAAGCTTCTGTAATTCCTGTATATTCTGCTAGAACACTCAGGGACACTCACCTGATTACTTAAAATCAATGCGGAAGTAACCAAACCAGAAGGTAAATTTAGAAGAGCTAATCAAGAGACTAATGAATAATTATCATTGATGGTCAATAACCATTCACTTTGTTTGGTGAATCTTCATCAAAGGTGAGGATGTGCTGTTTTATTCTTTGGTGGTGAAACTCAATAACTGTGATGAGTTGGAAAGTTTGAAAGCTGAAGTTTTGCTCTCTCTTTATCTCAGAAGGTTGAGTCTTTAGTAATTGATTTGTTGGCAGTGCAGCAGACCGTGCTGCTATCTCAAAACAATAACTGTCACAGTCAGGTGTGCTGCTTCATGACGGCAAATATAAACAGGCAGGAAGCCGCATTCGCCATGTACACGACATTCCATACGGCTTTGTACATGCCACGGCAGTCAACGTTATCTCTTTCACTATCTATAAATTGTGAAAGGAACACAGTGTGAAAAATCCCAGGCACTTACTTTAGGACTGTGGCGATGTGCGCCCGTACACCTTTTTATCTTTATCATTTGAAGACGCTGTTAGCCCAGTTGAATGTTTACACATATATGAGTAACATGATTATGTTTTTTTAATTTTTCTTTTGTGAAAACAGGATGATAGATTTGTTGTCAAACAAGTGAGGTGCATGAATTGCCGTCGTTCAGACTGTTTATTTTTCTTCTTCTTTCTAAAATGTACAAGAACAATCCTGTAATATAAATGGAGGTGTTTTAATTTCCTGCATTTTAACATAACAATGTATTAAGGGCTATTTGAATAAAACACTCTGTAGTGTCAGGGTTCTGTTTCCTCCGCTTCTCGTAGTATGTGACTTATGATGGTTAGCCAAGTATGCTATCCACACAAGAATATGGAGGGTTTTGTTTCCACGCCTCAGGGTTATTTGCATTGTCATTGCCATGTTACTGTCATAATGATCCTTCATGCGGTGATATTCAGCCAATGATTGCTTTATAGAAGACAATGATTTTACTGAAAAAAAGTGTGTAATGTTATACCTTTTGAATCGTATTTTTTTTTTGTGAAGGATCTCAGGAAATGTACAGTTTATGTATCATCTTGTGCTGAAGGGCCTTTGTGATGTTTTGTCCTCTTCAGATCATGTGCATTATCATCTGTAGTAGTGTTTGAAAAGCTCAGATGGCTTTCCACAAATTAGAGGTGTATAGAAACTGCATTTGTTTTCTTACTGGCATGCACAATTCATATCATACTGTGCTGCAAAAATTGGGTTCCTCATTGTCTTAATATCCATAAGTCATACCATATTAATGTTGACATTCTGCCCAGCGAACCAAAGGCATTTTCTTTGCCTGTCTTTCATACTGTTATCCATGATTTGAACCCTGCACTGGATTGACTGACCTGAAATATTGATTTAGGGAACCATTTTTTTATCCATCCGTCCATGATTTTCCTAGCTAACTTTCCATTTGAGGGACAGGAGCAGCAGCCTGTCCCAGCAGATCACACACAAGGCAGGAGCAGCACACATTTATGCCCACCTTCTCTTATACACGTCTGCTCCAGAGTGGTCAAACAGCGCTTTAGGGATATAGAATGAAAACAGAGACACCAGGAAAATGTGCAAACTACACATAGTCGGCACGCTGATTCCCAAATTTATTTCTTTCATGATTTTTCCAGGTTCCAAAAAATATGGGAGCCTTTTAAAGTCACTATTCCATTTAAAGTTTATATGTCTCACACTGTTTTGGAATCAAAGTCACATTCAAGATGGCACATTCTGTAGTTGTTGAGCACAGGGGAAGGATTGATAATCAAGACAGAGTTGGAACTTGGATCCCACTGGCGACGGTAGCTTTTGGTTAGTGAATACTGACCTGTGCCAGAATTGTGCTTTACTTGATCAAGAATTTAAGTTTGCGTGCCCATACAGAGTTTGAGAAACGAAGGTGACATTTCATATTTGTGTTGCACTGTAGTGATTAGCAGAGCACAGGAGAAGATGAGAATGTCAGACAGCATTGTGACTGCTGCTAAATTTTGGGACTTGTCATTAATGTTTCACATTAACACCATTGGCCTCCATTCTGCCATTCCAGCCTGTGCGCAGTGTGCTCCTCTTTGGAAGGTAGTGATGCCTGGTCGAGAGTATCAGTAACCATGTGGTTGGCTGTTGTTTTACACAGTAATAACACATAGCATTTCAATGGTTACTTTGACATTGACAGAGAAAATCTCAATGACCCAGCAGGTTTCTGTGTTCCACTGCCACCTCAGTTCAGTAATTGGGCAGGGCAGCACTGCTCACAGTTTGTCAATGCCATCTTCTAATCCTGCACTCCGCCCACCCGTCCATGTTTTCCATTACAGGATCTCGGAGAGCAGCGTGGTCACAATGCCGAGACCAACACAAGGCACACAGTGACACACTCACATTAGGCTAATGTTTTGTCGCTCATTAAGGTGACAGCAAGCCTTCAAGCTGTGGGAGGAAATTTGAGTAACACCAGGCTTCAACTGCACTCATATGGCAGCAGTCTTGTATTCAGATCCTGAAAGGCAGCAGTGTCACCAGCTGTGCCCTTGTCTCACCCACCTCCTAATCCTGCCTTAGCAGTACTTCTCAAATCTCCATTTCCGAATTCAGAATTTCCTGGAGAGAGGAATGTAGTCAAATATGCATTGTTCTCTTGTTACTCTGTAATTTTCATGTGTGTTTACCTCTCAAAATTTTAAAAGCTACATAGAAAATGAAGTGTAGTTAACACAAACCTATGAAATTCAAAGTGCAGGTCTCGACTCTTATATTTGACTCTTGCTTACTGAATTAACTTTTCAAAGCTAAATTTGCATAGCAGGTCCATTTTCAGCCAGATGGAATCCCAGAAACAAGGAAGGAAGCAAAATTACACAGTAGGTTCAGTAAACAGTAGACTAGGTGTGGCCATAAATGAATTGTAAAATTAGAAGTGGTTCTTTGTTAAGTGCTCCCTGAACCTGATTTACACCTCTAGCACACTTCTCAGCTATTCTGGGACTGCACGCCTTTATTTCATTACTTGAATTTTATCTTTTTCTTGCTGTTTAGTTCCAGTGCATTGTAAATTCCTTGTTGCATTTGTTGTCCCTCTAAACATCCTGCACCACACAGAGTCAAGAAGAGCAATGCAAGTGCCAGCGGTTTTTAGAATTAATTAAATGTATTACAAACGCTTGATTGCTCCTGCATTAAGTGCCCAGATGACCAAGGTGTGCCAGTTGCTCATGTCATGTAAGGTTGGTGGCACCATCACCAGACAGCAGTGTGTGCCCAGTATGACTGCCTGATTTCAGGTTCTGTAACTGCAGGTTGATCAAATGGTGGCAGCACTCATCAGAACCTATTCTGTTTTTATCATTAAACATCCAAGAGAATCCCTAATTAGGCCTGCATTTCCCTTAGTGAGACACTTGCGCTTTGCAGTGGTGGGTCCAACTGAGCTCTTTGGCAGCAGTGAATTCCATGTGGTGGGACAAAGCGGCCAGAGGAATTGAAAATTGCAGTTTCTCTTGTGGTTTGCTGCTCAGTCCTGTTGTAGCCTAACAGCTCTTTTCTGTTGCTGTGATGTTTTGATCCGGTGCAGCTCCAGAGCCACAGGTGTGACTTGTAAGATGCTGCTAGGTGTTGCATTCAAAGAACATACGTTAGTCGGGGGGTCAAGTTTTAACTACCTCAAGCAGGGGGTGTATGATTGATCAGTTTCCTTATTTAAAATGTAAAATTTGTTCAGGAATCTTAGTAAAATACATATGGCAGGGTCTTCTGTGTCACAGGCTTTAAAGTCAAAAACTTTTTTGCAACTCCATGAACCAACTCAACAGCAGTTCAGTGCTGTGAAATTTTACTAAAAAAAGGTTTACGTTTTAAATGAGCCATTCTTTATTTTTACAGTGAGTTTTCTGTGAAGTTAATTGTAGTACATTACAGAGCACAAGCAAGTGGTCAGCAGTGGGACTTCCACTTGTTGCTTTGCTGGAAGCCTGGCCTGTACTGTAAAGACAATATGCAAATAAGGCTGAGTTCAAGCCCCCTAGTTCTATAAAGGAGATTCTGTAGTCTTGTTAAAAAGTATAAGACCCCAGGAACAAAACCAAAGTCAGTATTTGTAAGAGTCGACATTACCCGACGGAAACCGCTTCAAAGGCAGGATCTTATATCGGACCTTTCCAGGCAGAAGTCCTGAGAAATTACCCTTTGGGTTGGGACTAATGGAACCCTGCAGACAAGGTGGCCCTGCACAGTCTCTTTCCAGGTTATGTAGTACCTTTCACAGCATACATCATCACAAGGTGTTGCACTGAATAATAAAACATCAGCACAAGAGAAAAGATTGGTAAACACTAAGAGAAGACATTGAGATGTCTATTCAAAATGAATGCTCAAATTGAGGAAATAAAGATCATCAATTGTTCCCCAAAGAATACTTCTAGGTGGCCAGTGTGAACAGGTGGTCAAATTTCATGAAGGAAGAAAAAAAATGAGAGGCGTGCTGCTGATAAAAGGCTTGTGAGACACTTGCACAGTCTAGAGGTGGCCCTGGGCAGGAGCACAGCACTGGTTCAGGTGGCACGTTTTTCAGTTCTATCTAATTGTCCAGCAATGGGGAGCACAGTTCTCTGCTTCCATGCCATCCCGTTTAGACAAACCTGATGTGACCAAGGAATGTAAAACCAAGTAGGGCTCAATCAAGTAAAGCTAGTGATTTGTTCTGTTCCATATAAACAAGACACAATTAAAATCATCCGACTCTTTAATGAATAGAAGATAGCATTTATATTGGAGCACAAAAACCCCTCACAGGTAATCCATCCACCATCCTCACTATAGCAAGCAGAAGTATTAGAATTAGGAGAGGACTTTTTATGTTGATTACAAGAAAAACAAATGTCCAGTGTGAGGTTTCTTTAAGAACCAGCAGCACAAAAGACATTTTCTGTTGTCCACTTGATTTATTTTCTGTTTCCTGTTTCCTGCTGCTTCCATGGGTACAAATGAATGGCTTCTCGGTAACTAAATTGAAGAATGAAAGAAACTGGGGTCTAGTGGGTTTGTAAAATTAATGAGTACATGTTGATGGTAATAAAATTGTTAAATACATTTTAAAAGATTTGTCTTGTTTCTTTCCATTAACATGGTGGTCCAATCTTGGAGTGGGCAACAGAAGCTTTGGCATTGCACTTATATGTTTTCTTTTATTATGGATTAGTGATTCAAGTGTTTTCTGTAGTGATTTTTCTTGTGATGAGCTGTTGCAGACGTTTGAGACCTGAAGTAAAACACCATCCAAGCCATGCCGGTTTACTTTAATGCAATTATTCCTAGGTTTTGTTTACTCTTACATGGTTTTTAAGTTCAAAGAATTAATCTGTGATGTTGTTTACTCACTGGTTATAAATTTATGTAACAACAAGCCACGTTACCTGTGATTTTTTTTTGATTTCTCATCTTTCAGTTTAGGTGCTCGCTCTATTGAATACCCTTGCTCTCACCTCCTGCTCTTTCTTTCCACCTTAGCACAGCACAACATTTCAAACAATACTGCAGCATGGAATCCCATATGACTGCACAGCTTTTGAGGTACATTGGGCCAGTTTGTTCTGTTGTCTTCCTTTAATACAAACGATGCAATCCTCGGAATTCAAATGGTTATTTTTCTTTTCATTTAGCCCCAAAGGTTTTTTTATGCTCCCCTCAGTTATAATCTGACAACTCCTGGTCTGAAAAACATTGAAGACGGTGGCTGTCTGTCAAAATTTAGTTTTGCCTTTAGGAGCTCCACGAGCAATCAGGTAGTATTGTGTCCTGACGGGCTTAAGACTTCAGTTAAAACAGACAGTGATCTTCCCTTGGAGCTGGTTGGTTGGATTTTTTTCTTAAAGTGCAGCAGTCAAACTCATGAACCAAAAAAAAAAACAAAACACTACAATAGGGAATTCTTTAGTGAAGCTGAACATCAAAGTGCAGGCCTATGGGCTAATCAGTAAGTTGTGGTATAGGTGTTCTTTCTTGCAAGCTGCCTTAGAGTCAAAAGATCTACAGTATGTGTCTAATTATTTAAACAACAGCTCAACAGCTAGAAAGCTGTGAAGAAGAGAGTAACTTCGAACCTTGAAGGACTTTGTTGTACCCTGACAGACTCCGAGAATTAAACCTGTTTAGTCTCAAGCAGAGCAGACCATATGGGGACATAATCCAGCTCTTCAGAAATGTGTTTCACTTTTAATGTCCAAAAATACACTCAGAATGCCCCACTAGGGAGAAGGTAACTGTCAGCCCCTGGCTAGTACAGAGCAAGACAACAACAAATCCTTATAAAATGAGAATTTATTAACAAAATAGCAAAAATACAAAAAAACATGCAAAAATATTAAAGAGTAAGCAAATGAATCTGCCTAAAAGGCAATCCATAGCAACCAATTCCAGTCCACAATACTTAATTTGTAATCCAAGAAACAAGAACACAAATCACAAACCAGACAAAGAAAAAGCAACTGTAACTCGCCCACCTCCACCGTACACAGGATGTACCGCGAGGGACTGCAATTCCCCTGAGTCTTTGTAAGGGCTGGGAGCAGGCCATTAACAGTGATTGACAGGTTGCACCGTCTCTTGGGGAACCACCCAAAAAACACAAGGGACATGGCAGAACAATCGAAACCAAACAATTAACAAAATTAATTAAAAAATACAAATAATAAACATAAATAACAAAATTAACATAAATGATAATATAAACATAAACCAGGGCTTAAACAGAACATCACCCCCTTTAATATGGCACACGTAAATCATCACTGGTGTGACCAGCTGGTGTTAGAAGTCCAAAATTACTTCAATGGAGGTCACCTGTCTGGGAATTCAGTTCATTGTTATTTAAATGCACCTTATCTGGAGGATTCAACATGTGGTGAGTCAGTATGGTGGCCTAACCTACACAGTAAAGACAAGAAAACAAACAGTCTGAGAAAAGGGAATTGAAGAGCACAAGTCAGGGGACAGAACAAGAAAATATCCAAGTCACAGAATACCCCCTGGTCTCCAGGGAAATTAATCATTAAGAAATGGAAAGTGTTGTGCATTTGTCTGTCCACAAAAATGGTGCGATTGTGCAAGAAGGCAGCCAGTGAGGGAGGCCACCAAGAGACGTGTGAGAACTCTGTAGGAGTTACAAGCTACAGTGGTTGGTCTTAGAGAGACCATGCAGACAACAACTGTTGACTGCATACAGAGAGTTTTCTAGAAGGCACATGGGGGACTCTGAAGTCAGCTGGAAGAAGGGTCTGATGTGACTGATATTGATCCTTTTGGCCATTAGCCAGAATAGCTTTTGACATAAACTATAAATTATCAAAAACACATCATCCTCACTGTGAAGCATGGCGCTGGCAGCATCATGTTGTGACAACGCTTTCCTGCTGCTGGACCTGGAAGGCTTGTGAGGGGTAAATTGATTAAAGCAAAATATGGAAAATCCTGGAAGAAAACCTGATGCAGTCTGCAAGAAATCTGCACCTTTGTTGAAGATGTGTGTTCCAGCAAGACAACAACCCAAAGCTACACAGGAATGGCTCACAAACAACAACATTAATGTGTTGGAGTAACCCCAGTCTGTGATAAAGCACATTATGGGGTCCATGATGGTGTTCAGCTGCAGGGTGTTTAATAGGGGAGGCAAGCTGATTACTTGTTATGTACAAGCACAATCAGCTCAGATGTTCCCCATTGACATTCTGAGGGCTGTTTGGCAGAAGACCTGTGCCCACAAGGGACAATAGATGTCTGGAGGGAGAAAAACAAGGGCGAGAGGGCTGGTGCAGCAAGGAGGAGGCATGGTGGTCTGGAAGAGGCCTCATGTGGAGCAGGGATGCCCTGGCAGCAGAGTCACTCGCTGCTGGCCATTAGACCCGTGAGCTGCTCACAGGTGCTGCGGTGGGGCATGAGACAGTCAAAAGGGTGAACGTGCTTGCCAGCGGGCATCCTCTGCAGCTGAGCAGACCTCAGAAGGTGAGCTGCAGGGGCATCAAACTAAAAGGATGCACTGGCGGGGTGTTTTAATGAAGTCTGATCCTTTTTGGACTGTTTCTTTATTGCACTTTAACCTCCACATGCACTCCACTTTTAAGGACAGGTTATTTATTTATTGAAGACTTTTTGCACTGCACTTTGGACACTTGTATTGAAATAAAAGCCCTATGCACATTTACACCATCTTTCGCTGGTTTCTGTCCTCATTGCACTGGTTCCTCCTCGGTTCATGACTATCGACACCCCAGGTTTGAGAAGATGCCAGCTGTGAGCAAGGTGAGGATCGCACCAGCCAACTGAGGATTTACAGCGGGACATGATAAAAGTCATTCACTCACAATCCCCATGCAACCTGACAGAGCTCCAGCAGTTTTGCAAAGAAGGAAAAAATGGCTGAGCCCAGATGTGCAAAATGTTCACCCCATGTGAGGGTGAGATGACTTGTTTCCATAATAGCAAACATTTTTTTCTGCACACAGCCCTTGAAGTCTTGATAATATTTGGAAGGATTGGGTGACTCAGGACGATGACCTTTGCTGGACTTGTTCTCAAGCACAGTGTGCAGTAAGGGGCCACATAGGCCCTTCAGACAGGACACTGACCTTACCCTTCACTTCAGTGACATGCATGGCCAGCTTGTGCTACCAAGGTAGCTTGTCAGGATGGCATCAGAGATGTCTGCACTCCTGACTGTTTCTCCTGTTTTGTGAATAAACTGTTCTGGCAGTGAGAAAGTTTCCATCAGACTGATTGAGGGAGTCAGGATTTGGGAGAAGGCGCAGTGAACATCGGCTCATCCTGTCAGGAAGTCCATCTTGGCTAAGGAGCTCTCCGCAGAGTAAAGTAAATCCCAGTTTGCTCAGTGGTGAGGAGCCAGTGGCTTTCCAACACCAATAATAGAAAGCAGGAACTTGCTGTCAGTCCTTCATCTGGCACAGCTTCACCCATGTCATTCACTTCTTGTCTGCCTAGGTGTGTACCTTTGGATGTAAAGCAGGTTGCACTCATCAACTGACCCTAAAAGTATATAGGAAAAAAAAACAATGTGTCCATCATCTGATCCTGTGCTGGGTCATAGGAATCTGAAGCCAGTCCTCACAGTTTTGGGTTGAAGGTCAAAACACAACAAGTATAAAACACACATGGATTGCAGGACACACGTGCTCACCCAGATCGGTCAAATTAAAGTGCGCATCCAATCTTTGAGATGTGAGAGGATGAAGATAGTGAGAGAATGTGACAAGTCTACACAGGCAGTAAGGAACCTTGGACTCTGGAGCCGTAAGACAGCGGCACTGTGTACTGTGCTACCTTGCTACCCAACTAACTCCATATTTTTAAAAAAACACTTCAATTGGAGTCAGCAGGCAGAAACCAGTGCTGGACATGGCACCTGCTAATCAGATGGCACTGAGCCAACATCAGATCACTTTACAGATGCTAGTTGACATGACTTGCATGTTTTTGGGAAAAACTTAAGCTGTAATCGCATTGCATGACTTCTAGTCGGAGGGAATGTCAGAGTTGACGAACACTGTTGCTGATCTCATTGCCTGAGGATGTCAGATTACACAACCAGGAATTTAAGGGGATGACATATTGCATGACTCTATAATGACCTTCGAGCACAGTTTCACATTAGCAAAATATCGTGAGCTCGTCCTTCTTTTGGACACACAATATCATGCTGTGCAAATGCTTACCAATTACAGCGAGTTCAGTCACACTCCTGGTCTTTGTTTCTGTTTGCCATTCTATTAGTGGTACGTAAAACATGAGATGTTAGACAGATAAGCTTCTCCTGTTTATGAGGTCCAAATCACCACCATTCCTTATTCCTTGTCACTGCTTTCTAAGCTTTATATGTCAAGCCGAGTGCCAACCTAGCCACAGGGGATGCACAAACCAGTGTGTTTCTTTGTCCCAAGCTCGGATAAATGGGGAGGGTTACGTCAGGAAGGGCATGCAGTATAAAATTTTGCCAAATCAATATGCGGACAACAATACAAATTTCCATACCGGATCGGTCGAGCCCCAGGTTAACAATGACCGCCACCAGTACTGTTAGTCAACAGGGTGTTGGCGGAAATTGGGCTACTGTTGGCCGAAGAAGATGGGGGGAGACGTGTCTGGAGACAGGAGGAGATGAGGAAGGTAAAGTGGAACCGAGGGTATGAACTTTGAATGTTGGCAGTATGACTGGTAAGGGGAGAGAGCCGATATGATGGAGAGAAGGAAAGTTGATATATTGTGCATACAAGAGACTAAATGGAAGGGGAGTAAGGCCAGGTGGATCGGAGGCGGACTCAAATTGTTCTATCATGGTGTGGATTGGAGGAGAAATGGGGTAGGGGTTATTCTGAAGGAACAATATGTCAAGAGTGCTTTGGAGGTGAAAAGAGTGTCAGACAGAGTAATGATTATGAAGCTGGAAATTGGAGGTGTGATGATGCAATGGATGAGAAAGAAGATTTCTGGAGTGAGTTGGATGAAGTGATGAACAGTGTACCCAAGGGACAGAAAGTGGTGATTGGAGCGGATTTCAATGGGCATGTTGGTAAAGGGAACAGAGGATACAAGGAGGTGATGGGTAGATGTGGTGTCAAGGAAAGGAATGAAAAAGTCATAGGATAGTGGATTTTGCCAAAAGGATGGACATGATTGTGGTGAATACGTATTTTAAGAAGAGAAGGAAGAACATAGGGTGACATACAAGAGTGGAGGAAGATGCACACAGATAGATTACATCCTATGCAGAAGAGTCAATCTGAAGGAGATTGAAAACTGCAAAGTGGTAGCAGGGGAAAGTGTAGTTAAGCAGCATAGGATGGTGGTTTGTAGGATGACATTGGAGATCAAGAAGAGGTAGAGAGTGAGGGCAGAGCCAAGGACCAAATGGTGGAAGTTGAAAAAGGAAGATTGCAAGGTAGAGTTTAGGGAGGAGGTGAGACAGGCACTGGGTGGTAGTGAAGAGTTACCAGACAGTTGGGAAACTACAGCAGATGTAGTAAGGGTGACAGCAAGAAGGGTGCTTAGAGTGACATCTAGACAGAGAAAGGAGGAAATGGAAACCCGGTGGTGGAATGAGGAAATACAAGAGAGTATACAGAGGAAGAGAATGGAAACAAAGAGGTGCGATAGTCAGAGAGAGGCAGAAAGTAGACAAGAGTACAAGGAGATAAGGCGCAAGGGGAAGAAAGAGGTGGCGAAGGGTAAACAAAAGGCGTATGATGAGTTGTATGAGAGGTTGGACACTAAGGAGGTAGAAAATGACCTGTACCGATTGGCTAGACAGAGGGACCAAGCTGGGAAAGATGTGCTGCAGGTTAGGGGGATAAAGATGGAAACGTACTCACAAGCAAGGAAAGTGTGTTGAGCAGATGGAAAGAGTACTTTGAGAGGCTGATGAATGAGAGAGAGAAGAGGTTGGATGATGTGGAGATAGTGAATCTGGAAGTGCAATGGATTAGCAAGGAGGAAGTAAGGACAACTATGAAGAGGATGAAGAATGGAAAAGCCGTTGGTCCAGATGACATACCTGTGGAAGCATGGAGGTGTTCAGGAGAGATGGCAGTGGAGTTTTTAACCAGATTGTTTAATGGAATCTTGGAAAGTGAGAGGATGCCTGAGGAGTGGAGAAGAAGTGTACTGGTGCAGATATTTAAGAATAAGGGCAATGTGCAGGACTGCAGTAACTACAGGGGAATAAAATTGATGAGCCACAGCATGAAGTTATAGGAAAAAGTAGTGGAAGCTAGGTTAAGAAGTGAGGTGATGATTAGTGAGCAGCAGTATGGTTTCATGCCAAGAAAGAGCACCACAGATGTGATGTTTGCTCTGAGGGTGTTGATGGAGAAGTTTAGAGAAGGCCAGAAGGAGCTGCATTGCATCTTTGTGGACCTGGAGAAAGCATATGACAGGGTGCCTCGAGAGGAGCTGTGATATTGTATGAGGAAGTCGGGCATGGCAGAGAAGTATGTAAGAGTTGTACAGGATATGTACGAGGGAAGTGTGACAGTGGTGAGGTCTGCGGTAGGAGTGACGGATGCATTCAAGTTGGAGATGGGATTACATCGGGGATTGGCTCTGTGCCCTTTCTTATTTGCAATGGTGATGGACAGGTTGACAGATGAGATTAGACAGGAGTCCCCGTGGACTATGATGTTTGCTGATGACATTCTGATCTGTAGCGATAGTAGGGAGCAGGTTGAGGAGACCCTGGAGAGGCAACCGCCCCTGACTCTATGCTCTAGAGAGGAGAGGAATGAAGATCAGTAGGAACAAGACAGAATACATGTGTGTAAATGAGAGGGAGGTCAGTGGAATGGTGAGGATGCAAGGAGTAGAGTTGGTGAAGGTGGATGAGTTTAAATACTTGGGATCAGCAGTACAGAGTAATGGAGATTGTGGAAGAGAGGTGAAAAAGAGAGTGCAGGCAGGGTGGAATGCGTGGAGAAGAGTGTCAGGAGTGATTTGTGACAGACGGATATCAGCAAGAGTGAAAGGGAAGGTCTACAGGACGGTAGTGAGACTGGCTATGTTATATGGGTTGGAGACGGTGGTTCACTGACCATAAAGCAGGAGACAGAGCTGGAGGTCGCAGAGTTAAAGATGCTAAGATTTTCACTGGGTGTGACAAGGATGGACAGGATTAGAAATTAGTGCATTAGAGGGTCAGCTCAAGTTGGACGGTTGGGAGACAAAGTCAGAGAGGCGAGATTGCGTTGGTTTGGACATGTGCAGAGGAGAGATGCTGAGTATATTGGGAGAAGGATGCTAAGGATAGAGCTGCCAGGCAAGAGAAAAAGAAGAAGGCCCAAGAGAAGGTTTATGGATGTGGTGAGAGAAGACATGCAGGTGATGGCTGTAACAGAACAAGATGCAGAGGACAGAAAGATATGGAAGAAGATGATCCGCTGTGGCAACCCCTAACAGTAGCAGCTGAAAGATGATATGTCAAGCCGAATGCCCATTAGTTGTTGTACACACAGATCCCACCTCTATAACTCAAGGCAAAATGTTAGTCAGGGTGAGTCATAAACTGGTCCCACTACACAACTGGTGGACACACAGGCGCAGAGCAACCGCCCTTGACTCGCTGAAATGATGACTGAAAGTCAATGGAAAACTCACGTACAGTTAGGCAGTTAAAAATGAACATAACATGTGTGTTAGTGAAAAAAAGAAAAGGTTCAAGGCTTTTATTTTCTCATGTTTACACAAGTAAGCAAGAAATGTGCCTTCTCAGCTTCATCCAATAACGGACAGAATGAAATAAATCCAATAAAACAGAGACAAGACAGGGTAAAACTATATTGAAATTCTAAAATATTTGCAATCTTTTAAAAGCAGATTCTTTGCTAGCTACTTCTAGCAGTGTGATACTGTGTTTTTTATCTAAAATGGCTGCAGACGGGGACTAATTTGTTGGTATTCTCATTGAGCCAAGGTCCTTAACTTGCAAATGTGCTAAACTGGTAGGAATCCATACATGCAACAGGTCAGTAGAACACTCCAAATAGCTCACTCGATATAATGAAGGGCGGTAGGGGTGTAAGGCTTCCTAGGAGGTCTCAAAGGCAGAAGCCCCATCGGCACAGATGTGACGCCAGCACTGATATATAGATTAGCAGCCATCAATGAGCCTACTGAAGACCTGAACGACAACTGCACTGCTCCAGCAGCTTCTCTTGGGCTGTATCTGTAGGTATAAATAATAATAAATAAATACTGCAAAGGGTATTAAGAGTAAAAGGTGTATTTTAAAGCAAGTCAGATGTGCCATTTCTTTTGTACCATATTTCCACCACGGTTACTGAAGGCATATATGCGGTATACACATCCCAGGAAGCACGTGCCCCCATTGAACACACTGGGATGAAAGGTCTGTGCAGGTCTTTAACGCGCCTCTCCTGCCTGATTTACTGGAGGAACTTTAAGTTCTGTGCATAATGGGGGTCTGCCTTTCGCTGAGATGTTTTCCAATTCTGACCCACACTTGCCAAATCATCTCCAGCAGCCCTAATAATGACCACTAAACAAGGCAATGAAACAACTGGTGACAGACTGGACCACAGGATGATAAAAGAACATAATGTCCAGTTAAAGGAGGAGAAACAAGCGATGACTGCATTTAGAGTGTATGTTTTTTTGAATTTATGTTTCATTGAGATCATCCTAAGTATTTATATGCAGTCACTAATTCTTCCTCCTCCCTGAAATGATGAGTGGTGAACATGACGATTTCTGTCTCCTAAAGTCAAATGTCAGGGCTTTTGGTCTTTTTGACCTTCAGATTAAGATGGCTGTTACTATACCAATTTACAAAACAGTCCACTTGGTCTAAATCTGCAAAGGCACAAGGAAGACCCCCTGACACTGACCAGGCTGCGATTTGAGCCTGGTACACTGGAGCTGCAGCCCCTAGCACTGTATACACATATGTAACACTTGCATCGCTGTGATCTCTTGGCCGTCTCATTCCACCATTTCCTTTTCTGTTTCTTATGGTCCGAGCCTCCCTAAAGCCTGAAATCAAAACCTTTAAACCCGAGACAGCCATTTCAAGTCAAAACAAACACTGGAAAATAATGTGGTAGAAACGTGGTGTGCTTCAGCATCCCGCCTATAATTTCAAGTAAAAGGCTCCTTTTGAAAATGAATGCGAGCCACTTTTCATAAAAAGTCAAAAAACAAAAACAAAGTCATTTCGTAATTATAGATTTGGAAAACTCTGTTAGGATCTGCGGAGTATGAAACAATGGTCGAGCTTAAAGCTGCAAGAAAGAATCCCAGGCTCACCCGGGAGGGAAAGAAAGAAAGAAAGAAAGAGCTTGGTGCTCAGACGTCATTTTGTCACCACATTGTCGCACTAAATATTTGTCGCTATGGTTTTTTGTTCTTATTATTATTGCATTTACTGATGCAGAACACCTTTTTCTGTTTAAATTGTGGTCGACACCATTGACAGATTCTTTGCATTTTATACACATCATGTGCTGAAGCAGTGGACACTTCTTTGATTCAGAGCAGCACCTGCTCAGACGATGACAATGACATAAGGACAGGTGAAGGAAACGCCATCACCCAGTCCTTGATCGACTCCGGTCAGTTTGGTTACAAGAACTCGATTCTCAGTGCACTGGCATTAAACTGACCTGGGCTCAATTAGCAGCCCTCACATGACAGGCATTAACCAATCAATGATAGCTTTACTTCTTAAACAAAGTCCCCTTATGCCAAACACAAGAGAACCGTCTGAGACCATTACAGAAACCTGTGACCAAACCTAACAGTACAAGGGCACCTCCAGCGACATTGTCATTCCTGCCTGCACAGTTTCCCAGGGACCTCATTTATAAAACTTTGTGTGGATGTATAAACCCTGCCGTACGCACAATTCTACACAACTGACCCTTTATAAATCACCCTCATCTTGTAAATGTGCTTTTGTGGACATGCATTAACACTAATCTACCTCATACATATGCAGTCACCATGCTGCAGGTGTTTCCCACCCGATGCGTCGAGACCCCGTCACCTGCATTCAAGAGCATCTGCCTGCGCTTCGCAACTGAGTGCACAAGATCATGTGTGCCATTATAGCGTCTCTGTCCTCTGTGTTCTGGGGGTCCAGGAAAGGCGTATTGTGCCAGCGTCTGAGTGGGTAACCGCTATAACCTGGCACATTGTAATGACACAATTGCTAATACAGTGAATGTCATGAAACAGATGAAAAAATGGAGGTCAGCCAAAGCTCATTTGCTTCAAAATAAATGAACCACAAGATGACCATGGCCACAGAGACGTGATGTTTTTCTGCTTCATCTTGGCATCACTTGTAACTTGTGCATTAATAGAATGTAACAGCTTATGGTTAACAAAAGCAGCTTCATTCTCGCTAGGTGCCCTTATTGCAATATGAGAGCAGCAGGGTGGTCTGATTCTGTTAGGAGAACCGGACACTTCTGCAAGCTGCCTTTTGAAGTTGGCAAAAACGAGAACTGGACATAGTGCCTCCTTAGTCAGCTTCCAGCACAGTGGGCATGATGGAGTGAAGCTTGACAGAGATATTCCTGAACTGACAGCCAGTTACATGAGGAGGGATAACAAGTAGTTGTATAAACTGAAGAAAAACCAAAAAAGGTCTTCAGTGCAAATTCACAGCATCAGCCCTCTTTGTGAGGGCTCATGGCAGCCCCCCCTGGTGAGGGGGTCAATTAACAGTGCATCTGGGTGGAAGGAGCAGCGTGTGGTGGGCAAGGAGAAGTATTGAAAGACAGCATCAGGGGGAGAAGGGAGTGAAGGGAAGCCAAGAGGACGAAGGCGACTTGTTTTTATTATTTTGGAGGTGTCCCCTTGACCCAGACAACAGTCAGCAGTGGGGCACCAGCATATCAAATAAAAAGTCAGTTGTCATTTGGGAGACTCCCCCAGAAAAGGGGCTCCTGTGTGTCTTGTTCGACTGGCTGTCTCCATATGTAAACAACATGCCTATTCATTGACTTCCGTATAACTTCTCTAGTGTTAGTTGTTTGGTGGTCATTTGTCCACTTTTTCCAGCGCGTCCCCAGGACTCAAGCAGGAATAGTCCGCCTGTCATCAGACTGACATCCCAGCGTTCTCGGTGCCTTCTTTTCAAGTCCTTGATATCCTGATGGAATCCTTCATCCTGCTCTTCACTCAATGCTCCAAGATTTGCAGGGAAAAATTCCAAATGTGAATCCAAAAAGTGAACTTTGAGACGAAATTCCTTAAACTTAATCAATAAAATGTTCACAATTTCTTTCTAATTTGAATCTTTATTGTTACCTTAAAACTTAGAAATGAGTACCCCTCATTCCAGATCATTCATCAGAAAACAGTTTTTTAATGTCAGGTCGAGTATAAATGTGCTCTTTAGCACCCAACAAACCCGGAAACTTTGGGCAAAGATCCATCAAACAGGCTCCATCTTTTGGTAGGGTTTGACAAACTGCTTCTTTACACCAAACCTGATATGAAGCAGTGGCAGCAGCATCCACCAAGCCAGGTGTGCTGATGGTTTTGGCACCAGTCTGTAGCTTTTCTCCTAGCTGGCCATCCCCTCTGAACCCCATGTCAGTTCTTGGCTCTGCTGTCCCTCTCTTGGGAACTTCGTTTGCCCCGACTGCTGAGCCAGCCGGAGACACAGAACTGTCAGGTCCTCACATATGAACTGACGGTGCTCATTGTACTTCAATTTCTGGAGAAGGTTTTCAAAGTTCTTGTTGGTTTCTTTCAAATGCACAGAATGAGCAACAGCTATTGATGCATATTTCTTACCATTATGAACATGTTGACCTTTTAGGTGAGACTATAAATGGTCTCGTAATTGTATTGCCACGTTTCTGCAGCAGGCCGCTTACGCCAGTGCAGCAAACCAAGGATGCATCTTTCTTGAAATGTGCTGCAAACTGTTCTTCTGTATTTCAGCACCAAGAGAGAGTTGTGTCCAACTGTAATTCTTTTTACCTTTGAATCAGAAACCCAAGAGCTCTTGTGAAGAACAACATCTCTTACTGAGCCATTAAGTTCATGAGAAATCAGTTTTACTCTGCATGCTCTTCTGGCCACCAATATACACAAATTAAAAACAAGACAATGCAATTAATGTGCTAATAGTCAACAGATAAGAAAAACAAATGTCCACAATAAATACAGTGGTGTAATGATGAATATTATGTAAACGTTTAAAGCATATATTGAGGTTGAAGCATACATCCATCCATCCATCCATTATCCAACCCGTTATATCATAACTACAGGGGCACAGGGGTCTGCTGGAGCCAATCCCAGCCAATACAGGGCATAAGGCAGGAAACAAACCCCGGGCAGGGCACCAGCCCACCGCAGTTGAAGCATACAGTATAATCCAAATTAAAAAAATCGATGTAATCAACGGAGACCTCATGTTTTTTATGTGACATAATGGGCTGTCCATGGGTTTGGTCTGGTATGATAAAACGTAACCAATCCCTGTCCCTTGCGGTGGTCTCTTTCTCTTCCCATTATCCTCGCTTTCTTTGGTGTCACTTTTACAACCGACCGCCGCATCGGCCTGCATTAGCGACTTTGGCCTGGTCATGTCAGGGCTTTGGTTTCCTGATATGCAAGTCAATTTATCGTTATTTCCACTCCTCCATTGCCCAACACATGAAGTTATCAGTCATTAGCATTACGGATAAAAATCACATGGCTTGAGCAAGTACAAGAAAGTCGCTCCCACACTGCAGATGCTGGTGTATAACGTCGGACAACAGAATAGGCCGATAAGGTCCATTTTCTTATTTTTAGACCCTTATTTGGAACATTTTTTTTAATCTGTTTGGTATTTTGACCCTTCTTCTAAATAGTTTGCCTATTTTGAAACATTTCTTCCTACCCCTAACATCTGGACGAATGCACAGGCGCTTATCCTTTTATTAAGGTGGATAAGCCAATTGCTATAATGTTTGCATTGCACCATCTGCTGGAATGTATTTTGTAATGCATGTAGTAATAAAATGCATCACATGTGTCATTTCAACAGATGACGTATCACTAATGTTAGCACTGCTTTTATGACTCCCATGCCAAATGGCATATAACAGAGACATATAATCCAGACAGACAACACACACACACACAAACGCTTGCCCTTTATTAAGGTGGATAAGCCAATTTCTGCATGTCTGGCAGTTACTGTCTATTGGACGTATTCAGAATGAATATTTGCAGCGCATCACCTATTGGAAAGTATTTTGTAATGCATGTAGTAATAAAATGCAGTGCATTTTTCATTCTAACAGATGGCACATCACAAATATTAGCACTGCTTTTACAAATCCCAAACCAAATGGCATACCACAGAGACACATCAACCAGGTGGACATACAGACACTTGTCCTTTTATGAAGGTGGCAAAAAGAACAGATAACATTGATGGCTGGTCAGATATTGTGAGTACAAGAGTCACAAGTCTGAATGCCTGCAAATAAAAACTGTTTCTGAGTCTTGCAGTCCGTTATTTCACTCTCCTGATGGTAAGGGTGTGAATAGACAATGCCGAGGGTGGGTACTGTCCTTTGTAATGCTATGAGCCCTCCTGATGACTCTGGCATGGTAAATGTCCTCCAGAGATGGAAGAACTGTTCCTGAAATATTTTGGGCATCCTGATCACCCGCTGTAAGGCTTTGTGGTGCCATGCAGAGAGCAGTTACCAAACCAGTCATGGCATTGAAAGGAATGCTCTTAAAAGTACCCTATATCAGCTACCAAGGGTTCTGCCAGGAGGATGAGGAGGTTGGGAGCATGCACTGATTTGTGCACCCATCATACAATGAACCACCTGGATTTGGACCCGAATGCAGCGGGTGATACCTCAGTACCACAGTGGAACAGTGTGAGGTGTTTTTTTTAAGGCACTTATCCTTTTATTTATCCGATTTCTGGAATGTTTGCAGTACACCACTGCCACCAATCCCCAAGTGTTCCCTGTAAGTTGGAGGACCTGCTTGCAGATTATTGTCAAACCCAGGACAAAGCAATTGCAGGTATAGCAAAATTTCCCAGGAAGTACAAATGCTGTTGAAACGTCTTTCCCAACTGAACAGGGTTGCGGGACAAGGTAAGATCCTCACTAATAAAAGCACCGAGATGTTTAAAAGGTTCTCCCCCCTCTGCACGAAGGCCTCATCGATGTGCAGTGGTGTCTGTTGCTGCCACCTCTTCCGCGGGTCCATAAGCATCTCCTTTGTTTTACTGACATTCAAGGAGGCATTGCTGTCTCTGAATGGCAGGATGTTACCAGATCTACCACCTCCCTCCTTCATCCTGACCAAATGGTTGTGGCTAAAACAGGTTGGGGCAAATTGTTCATCGTCACCTGAAGTACTCTCTCAAACAAATTACTATGAAAGTAAAATATTGATATTTAATTCATTATAGTGTGAAAAGAATAAAAAATATATAATTGACAGCTAAAATGTGTTTTCTGAAAAAATGTTACATGGAGAAAAATGCTTTTCATTTTGAATTCAGCACCTAAAATATGTAAAAATCCCACAAAATATTTAAAACAATTTTTTCAATGTACACCCGTGTTGTTCTTATCATGAGTGTTTTTTCATTGATTATACATTTTGATATTTTGAATGTTGTTTTGCTCAGTAGTATGTATGTATGTATGATGTTTATTTATCGGAGTTGTGCATTCTGTTATGTGCCCTGTGCCCTTCATTTCGAGTTCCAGGGGACAGAGTGACTGCCACAGTACAGATGGAGGACCACCCTTCTGGCACAGTGTCAGGTCCTCCACATCGCTGTTATACTCTGCATTAGTAAGTAGCGGACTTTTTCTGGTTTTCTTGATCTTTTGCTATACTTTTGTGGTTTATGATTTTTGGATAGGGACAGGTTTTGTTGTTCAGGGTTCACTTTCATAGGCACATCTTTTTTGATAATTTTGTGTATTTTTTAGACGTTTTCCTCTGTAAAATTTTCAGAGCTTTTATTTGATTTTTTTTTTTTAATAGGTTCTTATGGTTCCCGCTCCTTGTTTTGAATTTTTCTTGAGGTTTCTTTAGGGAAAGGCCCATTTTCGAGATTAGGCCTCAGAATAGCCTGGAGCCAGATTATAAGGCAAGGTCAAATTTTGGTAATTTGAGTTTGGATCCTACAGGCAGGAATATCTCAGGCTACATTTAAGGGGTTAGGCCTCATTTTTGCATTTTTTTTTTGTTTTGATGAGTTTTGTTATTTTTTTCAGCTAGAAGCTCATAAGAATGAGTGAATGCTAAGGATGGCTTCACTGTTGAAAGACAAACACGAAAAGACATGACTGATTTTTACCCAAACCTGTCTAGAGAAACCAGAATCCTTTTGAGAAAATGTTATAAAGACTGATGGAACCAACATGGAGGTCTTTGGCAATGCATATCAATGATTGGTTTATAGACTTTGAAATGAAGCTTACAAAGAAAGGTACATACTACCTACAGTTAAGTATTGGGAGTTCCATTATGTTGTGGGGCTGCTTTGCTGCCTCTGGTGCTGGAGGTCTTGAGCATATTAAAAGATATGAAATCAGAGGGCACTTTAGAGCAGAACGTACTATGCAGCATCAGAAAACAAGGAATCATGGATCATCCAGCGGGACGATAAACCAAAACACACTTAACAACTACAAAAGAATGGTCAAAGAGGAAAAAGCGGCAAACTGTTCACATGTTAAATGAGAGCCATGGGTGGGCTTCAATTATTCAGACCAATTTCAGTGTGACTGGCAGCATTTGGGCGGCTATGAGGAAGAAAGGAGGAACCATCAGCATGGCACAAGTCAACATGTCCGTGTACAGTAGCCACCCTGCTTGTTAAAAACAATGAAGTCTTTTAGGGGGAAAAGTGGGGCCCAAGATAGGTGCACCTTGGCAACCTCATCCACACTCCGTGTCCAAATGTGTGAAGCCAGCAGCCTGTGAAGACTGACATTACAACAAAGCCTTAAACAGCCAGGTTTTGTGTCATTTAAGCTCAGTCGCTGGAAGACTTTAATTATAGAGGATGAGAGACAGTTGTGAGGCTGGGTGTTATATATCTGCACTGTGATATTAATTGCAGGGTTAGATTATGCAGCCATGTGGCGGAGGAAAAGGAGGGAGGACAATAAAAAAAGGTTTTGAGTTGTTGCACTTACCAGCTGTCAGCGTCTCTTTTTCCTAGACATAAAATTTGGCGACGAGAATGGCTGAGTTTTCCCTTTCACCACCACCTCCCTTCCTGCTTTTACCCGGTGAGCCTCCGATTCCGTGGACTCGTTGGCTACAATCCTTTGAAGTCTATCTCACTGCCTTGGGGCTTGAGGATGTTTCGGCTTCTCGCAAAAGGGCGCTACTCGTTCATTGCTTGGGAGCGGAAGGGCAGCGAGTGCTTGGGACTTTGGGACTAGCTGACACATATGATACTGCAGTTACACTTTTGAATGCCCACTTCTCTACCCCACAAAGTGCTCTACTACGAAGATTTATTTTCAGACAGCGCCGTCAGCTTCCTGGGGAGACGGTGCATCAGTATGTCGCAAATTTAAGAGGACTAGCTAGCTCATGCAAGTTCGGGGCATTACAAGAGGAAATGATCCGCGACCAGCTAATCGAATGCACTAGCAATGATAAAGTTCGCGAAAGACTTTTGCTTGAAAAGGATGATTTGACATTACCAAATGCAGTCGCAATAGCATTCAGTGTGGAATCTGCAGCTGTTTGTGCGGCGGAGCTTTCGAAACGCTTTGCTTCTGCCTCCCCATGGGTCTCCAACATAGTAGTAGCTAAGAAGAAGTCTGGTGGCTTGCGCATCTGCGTCGATCTTCGAGCAGTTAATAAGGCAATAATTCCAGACAAATATCCACTTCCCACTTCAGAAGAACTCACAGCACAGTTATATTGTTCTACCTTATTTTCTAAATTGGATCTTAGGCAAGGCTATTTGCAAGTGCCCCTCCACCCCAGCAGTAGAGACCTCACAGCTTTTGTGACACATGATGGCATGTTTCGTTATACAAGAGTACCATTTGGTTTATGTTCAGCACCAAGCAGCTTTCAAAAAGTCATGTCCTCAGTGTTTGCTGGCATCCCTGGAGTGGTCATATACTTAGATGACATTGTTGTACATGGGCCCACCGCTGCTGTTCATGACAAACGTCTTCACATGGTCTTTTCAGCTCTGTCTAAACACAAACTCACATTGAATGCAGAAAAGTGTGTCTTTGCAGTGCCAGAGATAGAATTTGTTGGATTTCAAGTATCAGCTGCTGGCATATCTCCACTCCAATCAAATGTTGATGCAATCCATGCCATTCCGGAGGCTACATCTGCAGCTGAGGTGGCTCCCTTTCTGGGCATGGCCAGTTACTATTTGAAGTTTTTGCCCCAGTATTCTGTTACTACAGCACCATTGCGCCAGCTCCTGCGGAAGGATGAGCCATGGGTGTGGTGTCCTGATTGTGCCAAGACTGTTCACCTCCTGAAATCACAGCTTACTTCCCCTCCAATTCTAGCCCACTTTGACATCTCTAACCCCACGTTTGTCACCTGTGATGCATCTGCTATAGCAGTGGGGGCTGTGCTGTCACAAAGTCAGGGTCAAGTGGAGAAGCCCATAGCTTTTGCCTCTCGTGCCCTCACTGAAACAGAACGGAAATACTGGGTGGGTGAACGTGAGGCACTGGCATGTGTCTGGGCATGTGAGAGATGGCACCTTTACCTGTATGGCCGACATTTC
>JANRMT010062848.1:12739852-12753551 GCA_026402145.1 Polypterus bichir lapradei
ATATACTGTATAATAATTTACATATATATTATTATATGTATATTATATGTATTTTTTCATATTTATGCATCTTGTTTCAATACTTTTTCATTTTTTTTTTGTATTTCTAATTATTATATAGTGTGGTCAGCTCTTAACTTTTCTTTAAATCAAGAATTCACATTTGGAATATAGAAAGAAACAAAGTAGCCTACCTAGAAAAACACAATACATACTGTATCTCACAGAGACAATGTCCAAGAAGTTGAGGGGTAATAACACTAATCACTAGGCCACTGTGCTGCTGTGGTTAGTTCTTATCAGCTTTAAACAAGTGTGTGTGTGAGTGTGAATGTCTGTGCCATTTTTACTGCACTGCAATTCCATTCAGGGTTGGTTTCTGATTTGCTCTGGGATAATCCCTCCTATCCTTCCTCTGGCTAATAGTTTTGATTTAACAAGACTGTAAACATTATATTATGGTATAAATATTTTATCATTGTTATTTTTGTTCTGTTTTCCTGGTGAGGGATGTAGTACCAACTTACTGAGCTCAGCTGATCAGGCTAAACTATCTCACTATCTCTAGCAACTTCCTCCTATCCTTCCTAGGGAATACCAAAGAAATATAACAATATCAATATTTTATTGTATTTTAATTCATTTTAATAGGAAAGCACAGTAGTGTTGTAGTTAGTGCTGCTGCCTGACTGGTCTGGCATCCTAAATCAAAACTACCTGACAATTAACTGTGTGGAGTTTGCATGTTTATTCAGTGTCTTTTTGCCTTTTCTGCAGATACACAAGTTTTTCTCCCTCATCAGTAAAAACATGATGTGTGTGTGTGTGTGTGTATGTATGTGCCCCCTGAACTGGCATCATGAGCAGGATTATTTCCTGCCTTGTACCCAGCACAGGCCCCACAAGACCCAGATTTATGTAAAGTGGGTTTGAAAATAAATGTATAATTTATTCCTAATAGTTATATTATTAAAAATACCTAACCTGACTTTCACAATCCATTATTTAAAGTGTTGCCAAAACCCCTGAAATGACAGAAGCTGTAACGTATTTCCTGATTTACCCGATGCACCACAATAAACCAATCATGCTGGAAATGTTCCTTAATGTCTTGCAGGACAGAAGACTAAAGTTACATCATTTGTCAGAAAAATAGTGGGAAAAAAAAGGAGAAATCCAAAAAAGAAAATGCCAGATTAATGCTGTGGAGGTTAGGTTACTGGGCAGTTAAGTTGCAAGTATAATGATGTCATTATCACATGACCTGTGAGTAATTGAAATTCTAAAAAAAGAGCTCTTAGATGTCACAGACAGAATCCTGCTTAGCGTCAGGCATGTTATAGATCACGATTTTAAGCTGAATGTCTTTTTCTAACATGTGGATGTGATTTTCATAATCCATCTATTCTTAAGAAATTACAGATGAATGAATGGAAGGAAGATCAACTGTAATTTATTTAACATGCAAACCACACTTTTATAAACAGCATTCCACGAACAAAATTATAAATAAAAAAACATATATACTATTCATGTGATCAGTTTGAAAGTGACAATAAACAGACACATAAGCTACATTCTGTCTGTACCCTTGTCTGTAGATTAAAACGAAATGCTCTAATGTTCTCTGCTGTTAACTTGGAATCACATCAGGAAATTGGAAAGCAGGAATGAGATCAAACAATGACGATGCATTCCATGTTACCACTTTGGTAAAGTTGAGTCTTAATTGTGAGAAACTGCTGCTATCCACCCTATGACCCTGAGCTGGAATGAGAGGGTTTAAAATGGATCAGTGGATGGACGCATATGTCTGAGAAAAGCTTTGAACAGGGCTAACTTTAGTAACGTCTGGCTTAGTTAAAGAGGTTTAAACTAAAGGAAAAGTGTCAACATCGTAGTTATCTTTAATTATTATTAAAAGCTCTAGTAGTAGTAGTATTAAATACATTTCACTGTACTCTGTGCAAATGATAATAATGACCTAGTAAATCTATAAACATTTAACATGTTTACTTATTTGTAAGATCAATGGTGACATGATTTATGTTGCTCATTGGAAATGAATACAGAATTTAATCTGTTAGCTCTTTTAATACGCCACACATTTTAAAATAGATCTGGTATGATGCATTGTTTGTGTGGCTCTGCTAACACCTACATCTAAACATAGGCTACATTAATTATAATAATAATTAAAATAATATTTTGCAAAACAGTGCAGTATTCAATAAAATAAATTCTAATTATTTGATCTATTTCACTTCACATACAGTGTCCTTCATAATCTTTTGGACACAGACACATTTTCTTTGATTTACCCCTCTGCCTCTCAGTTTAAAATTACAAATTAAACAATTCAGACATGATTAATGTTTGGGGTAATTGGTGTCCCAGGTGTTTGTGATTCCTCAGGTGAGTTGCATCTTAAGACACCTCAGCTTGCTTCTACCGTTTGGCATCTGTAGTTTTCTTTGTTCAACTTGAGGACAAGATCTATGACGATGAAAGTCAAAGAAGTCATTATGAGGCTGAAAAACAACAATAAAACTATTAGAGATGTCGGTAAAAGCTTAGAATGACCCAAATGAATTGAATATTTTTAAGAAGAAAGAACACCTAGGTGAGCTCAGCAATCACATAGGGACTGGTAGGCTAAGGAAGACCTCCACTGCTGATGACAGAAGAATCTTCACTATGGTAAAGAAAAAGCCCTAAACGCCTGGCAGGAAGATCTTCAAGAGGCAGATGTGGATGTGTCAGAGATGACTGTCAGCAGACTTCATGAACCAAAATATGAATTCTGAGGTGTAAACATTTGATTTGCTCACGTTCCAGTAAATGCTTCTAAACATATTAGATAGCACTGCTGGTAAGGCATTACCGGAGTTTTTCAAAGCTAAAAAATGGAAAATTGTTGAATGGCCAACCTGGTCACCAGATTTAAATCCAACTAAGGTATGCTGAAAGAAAAACTTAAGGGGACAAGCTCCCAAAAAAATCCAGGAGCTGAAGATGCCTGCATTAGAGGACTGGAAGAGCATTACAAGAGAAGTTCCTCAGCACCTGGTAATATAAATGAACGGCAGAGTTCAAGCATTCAAAGCATACAAGGGTTATGCAAAAAAGTTCTAAATATGACAATGTATAGAGACAGTTTCTAGTTAAAAAGCATTTATCAATTGGAAGCTTACACATTTTATTGCTATACAACAGAAGTCTCCCACTCCAGTTCTGAAGCACTGCTATAGCTGCAGGTTTTCATTTTTATCATTTTCTTAAAAAGTTAAAAGTTTTTGCTTGTAAGTAACTTATTTTGCCTTAATTTTAAGTGTCTTGCTATTTAAAATTCAGACCCCTAATTTTTTTTCTTTATTGCCTAAATTAGCATCCAAACAAAAATGAGATGCAAACCTAATCAGCACATGACCAGCTAAATTGTATCCATCATATAATATCTGAAAATAAAGAAAGGTGGAAGTCTTGGGGTAGCTAATCCATTCAAGTCCCCAAAACATTTTGAATGTGTTCTCAGAAAAAAAAAAAGTTTTGAATGTTTCTGCTCTGTCAGAATGAGAGCATCAACAAGCCATGAAATTAAATAAAAGGTTTAATTAACAACAAGAATCAGCTTCTAATTAAGAAACTGGTTGGAATGAAATTGGATGGAGTATGAGGCTCCGGCTTAGACTGTCAACTGCTTGCTCACTTGGATGTCATTTAAGCCAAAAAAAATAAATTAATAAAAGAAGCAATTCAGGGGACTAAATGTTAAAAAAATAAGTAAATTAAAATGAAGGGAAAAGAAATGAATTAGCAGAAAAAGTGGTCACTAATTAATTAAAGGGTGAGAATGAAAATCTGAGAAACAGTATTGCTCCAGGACCGATGCTATACAACATTGAATCACAGTTGATTTAAATTGAGTTTTTTGTATCGAATCAAAAGAACAAGACACTTTATTGTCAAAGTGAAATTAAATCTCTGCACATATCCTAAATTGAAACACAAAATTACAGGCGGTATAAGTTTTCAAGCCAGTATTTAGTAGATGCAGCCATGACAGCCTTGTGTCTGTGTGCACAGGTCTCTATCAACACAGGGCTGGACACTGCTATTTTCCCCATTCTCCTTTGTAAAACTAATTCAGCTCTGTCAGTTGCAAGGAGCCTGATGAATAAACAGACTTTTGCATGTCCAGCTACAAATTCTCAATTGAAATCAGATCAGGACTGTGACTCAGCCACTCCAGGACTTTAAAATTGTTGTTTTTAAGCCATTCTGTAGCTTTGGCATTATGATTGCACTCATTGCCTTTCTGGAAAACAAGTAGGTTTCTTGCAGATTGAAGCAGGTTTATTCCAGAATGTCCCTGTATTTGCAACATTCATTTCACTCTGTACCATCCCCGGCCTTCCACAGGTTTCTGCAGAGAAGCATCCATACAGTATGATACATAACAGAAGCGGTCTCCATACAGCATGAGCTAGTAGGAGAACTGGTAGTTACGGCCGCTCAGAACCTGCCTCTGAACACTGTGAACAAAGTGCTTCCTGGTCACGTCAGTTGAGCTCTCTCTCCCTCAGTCTAATCCTTTTGTGTGCAGCACCATCACTACATTCTATCACATGCCACCTTCAGAAGCATATACCCTGCTAGTAGTCAGCACCGACCAGGACCAAAGGTAGAAATTGAAGACAATGGTATATAAAAAACAATGTTATTTATTATACAGCTCCTTTTTAAAAACAGAACACAGTCCAAAAATGAAAATACTTACAGTAAAAGAAAAATAAAGGTGACAAGTCCAAAAGAAAAACACTCACAAAAAATCTAAATCAAAAAGGTTGGAAAACAGTAAGGTTTCTGTCCCGCTAGATAATACTCAAGCCAGAGGAACTCAAACAGCCTACCAAGAACAATAAAAAATGATGCTGCTACAGTCACAGAACTGCAAAATAAAGGCTCTGATAACCATATATATGTTGTGACTTGCAGGGGGCGCACCAGCCACCAACCTCGAATGACACCAGGCACAAGTTTCTGCACCACATACATTTTTATTTATTGGGGGAAATGCATCCATATCGATCCCCACAGCAGCACAGTATAATGCAGAGCACAGAGTACTTTCTTTTCTTTTTCTTCCTTGGCTCTCTTTCTTTCTCTCTCTCTGTTTCCACTCCTCCTCCGGCAAGCTTTGTCTCTCTTTCTTCTGACTCTGGCTCTTGGAATGAAGGCACGTGGCTCCTTTTAAGCTGCACCTAGGAGTGGCTCATTAACGAGGTCTGAAATCACTCCCTGGTTTGATGAAAGCACAAAGTAGGGTTCCTCAGCTTCTGCAGCACCCCCTGGCGGCTTCCACAGGACCCAACGGGGCTGCAGTGAACTCCAAATCCAAGCATGCCCTGTGGGAATCTGTGATGCCACAGCAAGCCAGGGGGGTTGCCCTCTGGCACCCCAGGGGAAATAATGCTTTCTCCCTTCCACAATATTGGTGTCTCTGTGCTGTCCAGCCTCTTTCCTCACTGAAGGGTGTACTACAAATTCCCTATCTTTGTTTGTCTCTATGACGATTAGCAATCTGGCCCTGAGCAATGGCCACCCCATCCGTCTGAGATCCATTCCATTACTCTGTTGGAGTACCCTCACCCATAGAGTAAGCCTTTTCAACATGAGAGATGACTGTACAGGTTCACTAAGTCTTTCCATTATCCAAGAGCCCCTTCTTGTGACTTCAGAACAACACAAAAGCAATTATAAATCAAATATAAATGCTAACAAAACCAAATTTAATCCAGAATAGACTAAAACACATGTTTACTAGAAGTGTAACTCCCCTGTGACTGCCTTACTGAGAATCCAGGGGATTGAAATGGCTTGCACCATTTCAAAGACTAACAGCACTTGCAGGCAAGCCTTTACACTGCTGGTGAACAAACTAAGATAGACTCTCATCCTGACACCTTCTAACTGTAAGCTTCCTTTTAATACCTATCAACATTAACTATGAAAAATGAATTACAAAGGGAAAAACAATACCATCTTAAACCTGAAGAGTGTGTCTTAAACAAATCTAGTTGGGGCCTCAGCGTCACACACTCCACCTGTCCCAGTATAAATCCCAAATTTGTCGTCAAGTATATGGGTGTGGACACACACCAAGAATCATCTAAGTTTGAAAATTTGCACTGCCGTGAATTACTGGGGACTTGATATGAACCTGCAACAGCTGGCTGAGGAGTGGTGTCCTTCCCACGAGAGCTAATAGGAGAGCTCCTTCTAGTCTCAGTCACGCAGAGACTGAGCTTCCTGTTGATGTCAACTGAGCTCTATTTTCACTCAGTCCTCACCTTTTCTCCATAACACTGCCACTACAGGGGTAAAGAATAATGAGACAAAAGAAGTGAAATGGCCACACATGTGGAAATACATTTTTCAGGAGGTTTTTCAGGTGGTAACTCCCAATGCTGTTACCACAGATCCTACCCAGCAGTACTTGATACTATGAAAGAAACAGATCTGGACAGGGTGTCAGTTTATTGTAGGTCCCACCCAAGCTCACACCAGCCCGATTTTAGAATTACCAGTCAACCAAACATACACATCTTAGGGACTGTGGGAGGAAAATCTGAGTATGGTATGTGTAAACTCGACACATATGATTCAAGTCCTGGATGCTTGATCAGACAGGCAGCAGCAGTACCCACTGAGCCACTGTGGCAGTAATGTATGTAATCCTTAAATTAGGATAAGATAAATGTGGATGCATCTTGTGAAGTATTAAATCTCTTGTGCTTCAAAGACAATGTACAGTAGCTATTTGTCCTGTGACTTCAGGTTTAGGAGCCCCCTAATCTAAGGTCAATATTTCAACATCAGTTTAGGTGCACTTTATTGATTATCTATGCCATGAAGTACATCTGTCTGACTTTGCCAAAATTGCAATTACAATTACACAGGGAAAAACAATGCCATTCTTAAACCTGAAGAGTGTACCTTAAACATATCTAGGTGTCTTAGTCAAGCACCAGTATCACCTATGCTATTTGTCAGACTTCGTCGTAATAGGCAAGTCACGTTCAGGCTAATCTCAACCAGCCATCTACCCAGCTCTTTCCTGATTACATTATCCTATATATAAACGTCTACGCGTGGAAGTGTGTGTCTGTCCGGCCCGGAAGTGAGAAGTGGAGTCGGTGTAAGGGCTCCACCTCCGAGGCAACAGAAAACTCGCTTAGCCGCTGATAATACAAGTGGGGCCAGCATGTCAGCAAAACAAAACCTCTGAAGAAAGACAAAGTCACATAGCCGCTAACATAGGCAAAACGGTATTCCTTTTACTTTTCCTCCCGCCATTAATACATAAGCGAGGTGAGCACGTCGGCAAAGCAAAACCTCCGAAAAAAGACAAAGTCACTTAGCCGCTAACATTGGCAAAGCGGAATCCCTACTTACTTTTACTCCCTCCGCTAATGCACAAGCGATGTGAGCACGTCGGCAAAATGAACTATCCTTAGAGAGAGATGCCTAGAGCAGTTCCTTTCAATTATCTCTACATTTCAGTATTTTTTCTGGCGATTACAATAATTTCTAGGACCCCGGGCTTTTTACAGCACGGGCTTACACAGCTAGTAGTATATAACAGTCCAAGGTTATCATGTGATATTAGTGAAAATCAAAAAAACCTTAATTATTCACCAGCCCAGATTTCTTAAGCAATGCTAAATGAGTGGAGCACAAAAAATAACATAGTACGGGCTATTAATTCTAAAAAGCTTAAAATGTTACACACATGCACATCGGGGACAACTCAAAGGCTAAGTAAGGCGATTCCTCGCTAATACACGAGTTGGCGCTGTATACTAATGCCAATTTTACCACCGCTGATGTCACTTCCATTGTCCATCTGCCTGGACACACCTTTTGCCTGTATTTAACCGGTAGTGTCACCATCTTGTTTTTATTGTTTTTATCAGTATGCTGCTGCTGGAGTATGTGAATTTCCCCTTGGGGATTAATAAATTATCTATCTATCTATCTATCTATCTATCTATCTAGTCTGTTTTCAGACTCACAACCATAGAGATGTTTCTTTGCTGAAAAGCTCTTTATTGTTTTCTTATTTGCAATATATGGGGTGTTGTGTCACCCTAAACCTTTATCTTTGTCCTCTTTTACAGTGTATAAATGTGGTGTATTTTCAGGCTTCCTTTAGGTAGCACTAATTGCTATAAGACAATTCCATCTGCTACAGTATGTGAGAATGGTCTAGTGTTAAGATCTGTATAGGGTGCTCTGTACATCTGGCATCCATGATGAAAGAAATGCTTTACAGTTGGTAACAAGTGAAACATTATTAGTATCTGTGTGGGCATTCCTCAACATAAAGTGACGAAAAGTTCAGGGATGTTATTGCCACTGGTGTTTAGTCGTGCAGCTTTATTATGTTTAGTTTCTACACAAGAAGGAAATGCGACACTCAGATGGAATATTTGCCTTAAATTCCTAATGAAAACTGTCCGAAAATTCTGAAGAGATGTTGATTTTTAAAATGCAATCCTTTCAACTTAAAGCTTTATGAGCCACATGCCGGAATGTATTTATTTGTTTATTTAGAAATTTTTACTAAAGTGGAAAAATACATGACAGGTTGGTATCACTAATACCTGGAAATATCGAATGAGTTGCCTTCCCTAAGAATGGATTAATAAAGCATTGCTTTTAAGGTCCATTTGACAGGCAGTTGTTGTTAAATTCCTGCGAATGGAATTAGTTTTAAAGTTCAGGTTCATACCATACTGTGCAAATATAAAAGTACGAAGCAAACATAAGTCTGGAAGCAGAAAGGCGCTGTCACAAAGTTTACCTCTAATCATCTAATACCTCTCCATCATTTAAACAGGCAGCTTATTTTTTTTTACATCCTTCCTCAGAGTCTCTACGTAAATAGGCTAATTTAAACTGGACTGGAAACTTCTGAGCTCAGTTTACGCAGCTCCAAGTGCACAAAGAATCTCCTTTCCCAGTCCCTGGTATCAGAGGTTCCCAAAACATTCGTAGAACCAATTTACACCCGGGCTCCCATTGCTGTCAAAACAGTCAACGTCACAGGTGTTCAAAGGCACCTTTTTGTTCCTGCTCTCGTCAGAGATGGCCGTCCCAGTTTTAATTTCTGGTTAGCCACCCAGAAGTGTCGCCAAAGGCGTCGTAACTAATTTAGGAGGGGACAGGCTGCTAGGACTGTACACTGAGAGCTCATGTCTCCATTTTTTCATATTGTTAATCTTTAAAGGAAAAAAGCCCTTATATAAAAATAAAAAGTGTTCCGTAAATAAACCACAAAATTATAGCTGCCCTAGGGAAACTTATTAAAACCTCATAAACATAAAGTTCACTAATACTGAAAGTTGTAATAAGTATGCCTTTCAGTGTTTTACAGGACATGGCAACTTTACGAGTACCTGGTAATGTGTCTATGTGTGTGCGCATGCGTTGTCATGGGCTCAGCAGTGGGTCTGCTTCTTTTTGGGTTTCACTGTTCTTACGGCTGAGAAAGGCTGACCACACATAAGAAAATCTGGAACCCCATTGTTGAAGCGACCACAATGCTGAGAGGGTCAAGGGCACTTCCTCTGTTCTTCATGTACAGCAATGAAAATCAATTTATCAGGTGTGATATGTTGCTGCTTATTTTTCTAGTGCTTTCTATGTTTAAATAATGTAACATTAGATCAGCATTAAGAACCGTTTTTCCACATTTTTTTTTATCATCCATATCTTTTGATTAAAGAGTTTGAAGGTGACAGTACCTAAACCTACACCACTGGAGGAAAAATACCTGGATGAAACACAGCACACATTCTCACAAATCTGACACTGGAACCCCTGGCAGAAGGTCAGGTAAATTTAAGGACAATTATACAAATTCCTCATTAAATGCAACATAATCCAGCGTTCCAAACATCACCAGAAGGATATATTCTACAGTATTTAAAGTTCTTCATGTCCAAGGCTGGTTTCTTCCTTGTGCCCAGTGCTGCCATGACAGCCTCCAGTCAGTATGACCCTGAAATTTGTAAAGTTTTTTAAGTAATGTATGGAAGGTCATTTCATAAGATGTAGTTATATTGATTGGAATAGAATGTCCTCTGGTGGCCTTACTTCTTATCCAAGTTGTTCACCTCCTCACAACTGATGCTGCCAGGAAAAGCACTAACACTCCACAACCCTGAAATGGAAAATGAGGATTGAGAAAACTGATTTGTTAATGATTACATGAAAGTTGCAAATTATTTAAACTACAGATTGATTGATTAATTAATTAAAAATTGTGGCTTACTGCTGCATCACATGGCTTGCCCAGACATTGTCTATGTGGGTCTGCTAGACTTGTACTTGTCCTGGTACTCTCACTTCCTCCATGTCCTAAACACAAGCAGGTTAGGCTGAATGCTGCCTCTAAAGTGTTCCTGTAGGAGTGTGGGTGAGTGTGTAAGTGAAAGTCCCCTGTGATGGACTGGCTCCCCTTCCAAGTTTTCAGTCTTGTACCTGATTCTGCCAGTGCAGACTTTGACCCTGTGACCCTGTATTAGAATAGGTGAGTTTTGGGAAATGAATCAATCAATTAATCATTCATTTGTGATTAGATTAGACTAGATTAGATTAAAGTTTATTGTTGATGTACATAGTACAAGTACCATGACAATAAAATGCAGTTTTGCATTTAAGCAGAAGTGCCAATAAAAGTAATTTGCAAGTAATCAGATAAATATACCGTAAAAATATACATCATTGATGAATTGTAAAGACAACAAAAAGTTAAGAGTATATAAATAATGAATAATGAGAGTTAAAATACAATATACACAGCATATACAATGTGGTCGTCCAAGTTAATGATGGGTCAAAAACTACGATAAATGCTGGGGAGCCAACCTGGCTTTCCTCATTAACTTATAAACTGAAAATGAAAGAACAGTCAATGGCACAAATACAAACAAAAAATGTTGCCTTCTGGCATTCTAACAAATAAATTGCTGCCTATCTTCTTTTGAAGATGTGTTCAGGGCTTGAAGGAACTCCATCTCTTCTGTTCAGTAGTCAACGAGTGGAAACTCTTTCCAGGTGGCTGAGCTTTTATGGTCCTGGGACTGAAAGGGGTGGAGTCCATTGCCCTCACCAGGTGGTACTGTGGAGGCAAAGGAAGATGACACAGCTGGGGGCAGCACCCTCTCTTGGGCCTTTCATACATGGGAAGAACCCAGATGTTGACCCTCTGATGCATATGTGTGACAACAGCAAAAACAGTATGAATAGAATAAATACATTACATGCCAATTCCTAACCTGCTTACTCCAGACCAGCGTCACAGGGAGAGTTAGAGCCTAACCCATCTAGCATAGGGCACAAGGCAGGAACAAACCCAGGACATGGGTGCCAATCCATTGCAGGGCAAACACATACACAGGTCAATTTTGCATTGCCAGTTCACCTAACCTGCATGTCTTTGGACAGTGTGAGCAAAGCAAAGTACCAGGAGGAAACCCACATAGACACAGGGAGAACATGCAAACTCCACATAGGGAGGACCCAGGATGTAAACCCTGATCTCGGAATATGTGCAACAAAGTATAAAAACAGTTCAAATAATAGAAACAGTAACATACAGACAATTGTACAGGTACAAGTATAGCACAGCCCTGGTCGCCCTGAGGTAGCATGAATCCAAGACTACAATGCAAACATGATACTGAAGACCTGAGAGAGTTACAATGTCCTAGGGTATACATGTAAGATTTTCGGGTGAGATGAAGGGTGGAGGAGGCCTAGCACTTGGATTTTGAGTTCATCAGGGTGAAGCTATTCCTACGTCTGCTGGTGCTGGCACATAGGTTCCTGTAGTGCCTTCCAGTAAGTAAAAGCATAAATACACCACAGCTAGGGTGAGAGGGTGCTACATGACCTCCATAGGCACCATTTGCACTGGAGGTCTTCAATGGCAGGTAACAAGGAATCTATGATATGCTAGGCAGTTTCCACTACCTGTTACAGAGACTTCCAGTCTGAGATTGTGCAGTTACCATACCATACAATAGTACAGTGGGTCAGAATGGGCTCCTGTGACGCAGTGGTAGATGTTCGCTAGAATCCGATGAGATAGTTGGTGTTTTCTCAGCCTGCTCAAACAGTAAAGACACTTCTATGCCTTTTTGACCTGGGTGTAGATGTTGAGGGACCGTTAAAGATCTTCAGAAACATGAATGCCTAGAAACTTAAAGATTGACATGTGCTCGACCTCAGTCCTATTGATGAAAATGGGAGTGTGACCGCAGCCTTTAAAATTCCTGTACTTCACAATGAGCTTCTTATCCATTTCAGGGTCCTATTCAGCCTATGTTAGCAGATTCTGGCAAAGCCACTGGAGTCAGACTTAGACAGGGTGCAAGTCTATCACAAGGTCCAGAAAATGTTCAAAGTCACTCATACGTTGTTATCCTAACCTGGCACTGTAATCTCAGAAGAGTCCAGATTCATTTAGCCTTGATTATTACAAATGACTACAATTTATTTTATTTAAATCATTGTTGGAAAGCCAATGTCAACCCCATCATTCTACCATTCAAATTCCACCCATTCTTCATAAAACACCCTCAGCCTCATCAGTTAATCAATAAATCAATAAGATTGAAAAAAAGTATTGAAAAAAGAAAAAAAAAACAATAATTTACAATACTCTCCTAGTTACAATTCCACACAAAACATAATTCCCCTTGCAATTACTACTTACCCCACATAAACACACACACTCACACAGGAACACACACACGAACACACACATACATACACATATATATAATTTTATAGATATATTGTCACACACGTGTGACTAGGAAGATGTTGTATGGACCAAGCAAAGGTAATTCCACACCAGGCCAGGGGGTGGCGGGTGCACTAAATCTTCTCTTGTTATCTCTACAGACCAACCGTGGGAAAACCTGTCTGATTTAAAACAGATGACGTCACTTCCTAGAAGAATATCATTTCCGGTTCCGGTGCCTAGAAGAATATCACTTCCAGTTACGGCTGACTAATGAAGAAACATCACTTCCAGTCCCCTTACATCACTTCCTGTCCTATCCCTTAAAGCTGCCATCTTATCAACCCTTCTTCAGTTTTGTTTTGGACTCGATATAGAGAACATCTCTGTATTTTTAAAAAGACTCTTTTGCAGCCAGGAATAATATACGGGTGGCTGCCCCAAACCTTTTTAAGTGTGTCGAGTGAATTCCTTTTACAATATATATATTATCTTATACATAAACATCTACTCGTGGAAGTGTGTCTGTCTGTCTGTCCCGGAAGTGAGAGGTGGAGTCGGGGTAAGGGCTCTAAGCACATCGGCAAAACGAAAGCTCCAAAGAAAGAGTCATTATGTTTAGCTGCTAATACATAAGCAAGACCAGCACATCAGCAAAACGGTATCCCTTTTACTTTTCCTCCTGCCACTAATGCATGAGCGATGCAAGCATGTCTGCCAAATGAATCCTCCTCGGAGAGAGATGTCCAGAGTAGTTCCTTTCAATTACCTGACGTCTCTACATTTTTTTTCTGACGATTATAATAGTTTGTAGGACTCCATGCTTTTTACGGCACAGGCTTACACAGCTAGTATATATATATATATATATATATATAT